>JAPWDM010000011.1:0-600000 GCA_035578155.1 Brachynemurus nebulosus | reverse complement strand
TGCAGCCGTTGTTGAATATCCTCGATGGAATCGGCTGCGTAAAATATGGTGAGGTCATCAACGTACAAGCAACGACGAATTGGGGCTGAAGCTGCAGTATGACTGACTGCGATGGAAAATAAGGTGACACTAATGGTGGAGCCTTGAGGAACACCATTCTCCTGGGAGTGGGCCTCAGACTCAGTGTCACCTACCCGGACACGAAAAGAACGGTCAGTCAGAAAACCTTTTACGAACTGAGGGAGGTTACCTCTTAAACCCCAGTCGTGCAGCTTCTTGAGGATGCCATACCTCCAGGTCATATCATAAGCTTTCTCCAAATCGAAAAACACGGCCACAAGGTGTTTTCGTTGGAGAAAGGCGTCTTGAATGGCATTCTCGAGGCGAACAAGATGGTCCGTAGTCGAATGGTATCGGCGGAACCCACATTGATGTTTAGGTATGAGGTTGTGGGATTCCAGCCACCAGACGAGACGGTTGTTCACCATTTTTTCCAATACCTTGCTGAAACAGCAAGTCAAGGATATTGGACGGTAGCTAGATAGTTGCGATGAATCTTTACCCTCTTTTAGTAGCGGAATGATGGTAGCTTCCCGCCACTGCGGAGGGTAAACGCCTTGCCTAAAAATTTCGTTGTAAAGATCCAGTAACCTACACTTACCAGGATAAGGCAGGTTCCGAATCATGGCGTAGGGGATCTCATCAGGTCCAGGGGAGGTGTCCCCAGATCCCCGAAGCGCCTCCAGTAATTCTTGCATAGAAAACGGTTGATTATACTGGAGGGATTCATCTGAGAAAAAATCAAGATCGTTTTGTTCGTGTTCGATCTTGATCCGCAAGAAGTCCGGGTCATAGTTTTGGGAGCCACTGACGCGCTCAAAGTGTTTAGCTAAACAATTAGCTATTTCTGCGCGTCCAGTGATGTTCCGACCGTCGACGACATTGGTGAAAGGGAGGATTTCCCTGTAATGGCCCTCACTCTTCTCCATACCTCTGATGTTGTAGTGGAGGTATTAATGGCCGAAACATATTGCTCCCATGATAGCCTCTTCTGTTCTTTTATAGTGCGTTTACAGCGTGCTTGCGCACGCTTGTAGGCTATCACATTTTCCTGCGTGGGGCGACGTCTGAGTTCGTTGTACGCCCGCTTTTTCTCTGCAACTGCTACACTCACGACTTCATTCCACCATGGTACATGACGTTTAGGTGGAATGCTGTACGACTTTGGTATACTCTGATATGCTGCTTCAATGACACTGGAGGAAATTTTCTCCACATCATCTTCTACGGCTCCAGTCAGCTGGGGTGTACGGAATGAATCAACGTACATGTCCCAGTTAGCCTGACGGAGACGCCATCTCGGCGAAGACGAATGTGGAGTCATCGGCGTGGTACTATTCAATATAATGAGGATATGGTCACTACCGTATGAATCAGACGCCAGCGTCCACTCATAACGGTGTGCCATGACCGGTGAGCCGAGTGATAAGTCGATAGCCGACAACTCACCGGTTCTTGCGTTAATGAAAGTACCTTGACCGGTATTCAACAAGACCGCTTCAGACTCATCTAGAAACCGTTCTATGAGTCTTCCACGGGCGTCTCTTGTGCTACAGCCCCACATGGGGCTGTGAGCATTAAAATCTCCTAGTAACAAAAATGGACGTGGTAACTGTAATGTAAGCTCGGTCAAATCTTCGACGTTCCAGTCGAAGTCTGGTAGATAGACCGAGCATACTGTGAACTGGGGCGGTTTCATAAAACGAACTGCGATGGCTTGTAGGGGAGTGGTTAATGGGTGGTCCCGGAAAGGGACGCCATCTTTGATAATGATGGCAGCACCCCCCCCTCGCCCTGATGTCTGGCTGTACGTCGTGCCGGCGGATTTGATGGTATTTGATAGTAAATTGTTCCGCCGGCCGTAAATGTGTTTCTTGGAGGCACACGCACATAGGCGTGTGCTCAGCCAGAAGCATCTGTAATTCACAGTAATGGTGCTTTACACCATTACAGTTCCACTGTACGATAGCCATTTCTGTTACTACTAGGGTTGCTCCCTAGGAAGTGTGGCTACTTCCTAGGTTTCCCCTTAGGCCAGCCTTTTTTTCTTTTTGTAACTCGCACCTCGGCGTCGCAGTTGTCCGACTCCGTAGCCGAGGTGTTGGTGTACGCGTCGGACGTCGGGCGTTTAATACCGCCGGACGTTGTGGCACTTTCCGAGTCACTCATGGGTGTTATCATGGAGCGACTCGGGAGGGGGGCGACCGGGCGTGTTGGCGTGCCCGGTCGAGACGACTCCGTCGATGTTGCTTGCGGAGTCGCCGTGGGTGTCGGAGGCGGAAGGAATTCCGCCTCCGATTTGGAGGTGACAGGTCCCTTTTTGGGGGACCTTGGTTTGGTCACCTCTTTTTCCCCCTCACTACTTCGTCTTCGCCCAGGCGTGGTCCTCTTTGGTGAGGACTTCTTCCTGGGGGAAGTTACCACATTCTTGACTATTGGTCCCTGAGGGGTTGGTGTTATAACCCTCTTCGTCTCAGGGACCTTGGCTGACGCGACAGCGGTTGTACTTGGTGTAGAGCTAGCTACACCTAACGAACGCAATAGGCTCTGCTGCATGCTTTCTATAGTAGCTTGCATTCGTTTCATCCTTTCTTGGAGTTCATTCACTTCTTTATTTCTCTCAACCGCTGCAGGGGCGGGGGCTGCAACAGTGCGTGCGTAACCATCCAAGGCTGAACGACGGGGCATACTGCCCAGAAGTTTCCGGCGGGCCTCTGGATAAGATAACTTTTCCAGGGCTCTCAGCTCTTGGATGGCTGACTCTTGTTTGTAGATGGGGCAATTTCTAGATTTTGCAGAATGATTGCCACCACAGTTGATACATTTGATCGGTTCGCCGCACGGTCGTCCCTCGTGCATCGGCTTACCGCACACGCATATCTGTTGCTCGACGTTACATTTCTGGGATACGTGTCCGTACCTTTGGCAATTGTAGCACCTCATAGGTGCCGGAATGTACGGACGTACGTCGATTTTGTTGAAGAGACCCACGACCACCTCCTTTGGGAGGGTGGTCTTATTAAATGTTAAGAGTATGAGGGGCGAATTAGGATATTTACCCCTATTATATCTGAGTCTCCTCGCCTCAATAACCCCCTGTGAAGACATCTCCGACACTATCTCATCAGGAGTGCAGTATGCCAATGATGGATGCATGATGACACCTCTGGAATAATTTAATACTCCGTGTGGTGCCACCTCTAGAGCATACTGCCCTAGATTCTTCAGTTGTTGGATCTTTTCTGATTGTGCCGGTGAGTATGCCTCCACGAGCAACCCTTTGCCCGATAGTTTGGCATCCTTTACCTGCCCAATATTTTCTCGTACCAACTTTGCTAACAAGAAGGGACTTATCTTGCTAAAGTCCGCTTCTGTAGGCTTGAGAACTAAAAACTTCAAATAACTGATACCTTCCGATCTTGGGGTGTCTAAAGGAAATAGACGCCCACGATTTTTGCCTTTTGATTTTTTAGAAGGAGGACGGTTACCCCCTGTTGCGATAGCAGTAACGCCGCCGGCATGCGGTGGCGTGACTGAAGTCGATGGAGTAGCTGGCGTACTGGAAGTAGCCCCGCTCTCATTGCTCGCACCAGTTGACGGCGGTGGAGCTTGGTTCGCGTCCGTGTTTAAGGGCCCGGACTCGCCCGTAGAGACATTATTTTGAGTTTCCATAAAATGTAATACAAAAATACCCCCACCCCGCTCCCCACCCTCCACGGAGCCTCATAAGGGACGTGGGACTCCCACGCCAGGGATACGGGAATGAGGGGCCCTAGGGACAAGCCCATTGCCCCAGTGACACGCACGACCCCGGGGCGCTCGAATTTACTGCGGCCGGTGCATAACCGCAGCCACGGTCTATGCCTGAAGCCAGGGCCGAAGTGACGTGTTGTTCCGCCGTACTCGCAAGTAACGGCTTCCCTCAGTCACCAGGATCCCCTTTTCCAGGCAACGCCGCTAAGCCACACACGAGCTAGTGTGGGTCCCGAAGATGACTTGAAGTTGGAACAACAAAGAAGAACGGAAACAAAACAAAACCAAAAACAAAAAAGAAACAAAAGATAAAAGAAAACCTGAAACAAAAAGAAATAAAAATAACGAAAACAAAAAATAATAAAAACGAAACGAAATAATAAAATAGGATAATAAATGAACGATCGAGGATTTCTCCTCTAGATCCGGCATCTTTTGTGAAAACGGTGGTACCTCGAGAAGGAACGGTGCCGATCTTGGATAGTCAGAGGCTAATGGAATCCGAAGATTACTGTATTGCGCATAAACTACCCCTGGAACCCTTAGCCTCCTTGACACCAATGGGGGATAAATATCCCTCACGGGTGCCAAGGGCAGCTGCTATAGGTGTCCTCACCACCATTATTATTATTATTATTATTATTATTATTATTATTATTATTATTATTATTATTATTATAGACTTTTACGCCAACCTGGCGCTCACTACTCAGTAGGACAGTACTGGGTAACATTCACCTATACCGGCATTATGCAAGGTATTAGGCTCTGTGGAAGGGTAATGTGCCAAACCAATCCGTAAAAGTACCGTAGTACATTCACGGACGGGTTTGTCACATCACTCCTTATAATGTTGTTGTTGTTGCTTGAAACGAGGTGTTATGCGTCTATTTTGGTGTACACTGGTTCGTACGACGAGACTCTTGTGGGAGCGTAGATGTTGGCTCAATGACAGACGGCTGTGAAAGCCTAGTTCGTTTTCGTGTCCTCAGAGAATAGGTAGGATTAGGGACAGAGGGAAGGGAAAGGACTGTTTGTGTTTGTGTGTGTGTTCGTGTATGTTTATTATTATTATTATTATTATTATTATTATTATTATTATTATTATTATTATTATTATTATTATTATTATTATTATTATAACTTTTACGCCAACCTGGCGCTCACTACTCAGTAGGACAGTACTGGGTAACATTCACCTATACCGGCATTATGCAAGGTATTAGGCTCTGTGGAAGGGTAATGTGCCAAACCAATCCGTAAAAGTACCGTAGTACATTCACGGACGGGTTTGTCACATCACTCCTTATATTGTTGTTGTTGTTGCTTGAAACGAGGTGTTATGCGTCTATTTTGGTGTATACTGGTTCGTACGACGAGACTTTTGTGGGAGCGTAGATGTTGGCTCAATGACAGAGGGCTGTGAAAGCCTAGTTCGTTTTCGTGTCCTCAGATGGTAGGTAGGAGTAGGGACAGAGGGAAGGGAAAGGACTGTTTGTGTTTGTGTGTGTGTTTGTGTATGTGTGTGGATGTGTCTTTCTATTTTACGTTTCTTGGTGTAGATGTTTTCTGGTTCATCAAATTGCTCATTAAGATCGGGTGTTCCTGGAACTGCGCGTTTAGATGGTACAGAGGTTGACGGACCTTGTGTGTTATTGAATTGGGGAGGATTGTGCACCAGAGCGGTAACAGTGACAGTGCGGCAGTTGTTCGATCCCCCCTCTCCATCAGACGAATCTGGATCTGTATGTGTGTTAAGTGTTTGTCTTTCAGTGTTAGTGTATTGTGTGTTTATGTATGTGTGTTGTGTGTCAGTAGGATGAGTGTCAGTGTATTGTTCGCTCACTGTAGATGGCTCAGATGGAGTAGAAGCAGGTCTTGTGCTTTCACATATCGCAGTCGGATTCGTATTACTGAGGAACTTCCGTACTATACGACACGTGTTTATGATCACTGCCTTTTGCATAGTGACATATGTGTATTTTGGGAGACCCAAGAGGCTCAAACTATTATGTAGTGTGTGTGGAATGACCCCGGTGGCACTGAGCACTATTGGAACGATGTGGACATGTTCCATTCGCCATTGTTGTTTTATTTCGGCTGCGAGGTCAGTGTATTTATCCAATTTAACTGCGTGTGTTTTTTGTAAGTTGTGTGTATTTGGAACCGCAATATCGATCAGATAGGTTGTCTTAGTGTTTTTCATTACGAAGGTGATATCTGGTCGATTATGATTTATGGTCTTATCTGTAATAATCGACCGATCCCAGTAAAGTCTACAGGAGTCATTCTCCGCTACTACTTTTGGTGTGAGCTTGTAGTAAGGTGTTTTATCGGTTATAAGGTGGTGCTTGACCGCTAGTTTCTGGTATATGATTTTGCCAACCTGGTCGTGACGGTGTTTGTATTCGGACTGAGCGAGCTGAGTACAGGCAGCTGTGATGTGTTGGATCGTTTCAGGTTTGGAATGGCATCTCCGGCATGAGTCAGATGTTATTGACGAGTCACGAAGTATGTATTTTGAGTAATTCTTTGTATGAATTACTTGATCTTGTATAGCTAGCATGAATCCTTCAGTCTCCGGGAAAAGACTTCCTTGACTCAACCAGGCGTGCGACGCTGCTTTGTCGACGTTACTCTGATTAAGATCATGTGGATGTCTCCCATGTAAAGGCTTCCGAATCCATTGCTGAATTTTGTCCTCCTTCGTGACCAAACGGCAAAAACTATCTGGCATTTCTGTGTGTGAGAGGTTTAATGGTGTGTATGCCTTGTCGGCTTGGATTATTACATTGTGTAAGTGTGATGTGTGTGTTTTGGTGTAAAAGTATTCTCGCAAGTTATGAACCTGTTTATTATGCGTGTTCCTTATGTCTATAAGACCTCGACCCCCTTCGGCTCTTGGCAGCGTCAATCGTTCTATCGCTGCTTTGGGATGATGAATTCTGTATTTGGTCATAAGGACGCGGGTCTTGATCTCGATGTTTGTCAAGTCCGTAGGCGTCCATTTGATTACCCCAAATGAGTATGTTAGCACCGGAACTGCGTAGGTGTTAATTGCTTTGATGGTTTTTTTTCCATCAAGGTGGGTGCTCAGTAATCGCCGTACACGCGTTAGGTATTGCTGCATCAGGTGTTGTTTTACAGCGCTGTGATCTATACGTTCGTCCTGATTGAATCCGAGATACCGGTACGACTCTCCCTCGTCCATGGGCTGCATAACAGACTCTGGTTCGAGTTCGAATGCGACCGCATCTCGTTTTCCTCCAGAACGACATTGTGTTCGACATTTATCGATTCCGAACTCCATACAGAGGTCTCGCGAAACCTCGTTGGAAAGTCCCAGCAGCTGCTGTAATTGATGTTTAGTAGCTGCATAGATCTTAATATCATCCATGTACATTAGATGTGAAATGGTATGGCGCGAATTCGTTTGCGTACCTACATTGTAACCGTATTTGGTTTCATTTAACAGGCGAGAAAGTGGATTCATTGCGAGACAAAACCATAATGGACTCAATGAGTCGCCTTGGAATATGCCGCGTCTTACTTGAATAAGGTCGCTTGTTGTTTTTTCATTACCAATACTCAAATGTAAGGTCGTTCGCCAGTCGGACATGATCGTTCCAAGGAAGTTCACGATACTTGGGTGTATTTTGTACAGCTCCAATACTCTCCGCAACCAGGAGTGCGGGACCGAATCAAATGCCTTTTTATAATCAATAAACGCTGTGTACAGGTTACGTTTTCTCCCTTTCGCTTGTTCCAGTACTACGGAGTCAATCAGAAGCTGCTCTTTGCAGCCTTGTGACCTCTTTCGACATCCCTTTTGTTCTTCTGTCAGTATGGTGTTAATCTGACAATGCTCATTGATCTTTTCTGCCAGACAGGACGTCAAAATCTTATACACTGTAGGCAAGCAGGTGATAGGCCTATAATTCGCAGGATTTTTTGTATCACTGTTTTTAGATTTCATGTATGTGATACCCTGCGCTAGGAACTTCGGTGTCAGGTTTGGTGTTTTTATAAATAGTGTAAAGTGTTCAGCGAGATACTTGTGTGTTGATGTAAAGTGTTTGAGCCAGTAGTTTTGTATGTTGTCGATGCCAGGTGCCTTCCAGTTATGCGATCTCTGTAAAGCTCTGGAGACGTCCTCTGTAGTAATGTCCGTATAGAGCATCTCCGGAAGATGTTCGTTATTCCTGTACTCTGTATCGATCCAGCTGGCTTTGTCGTTATGGTCAATGGTGTTGGACCATATATTCGCCCAGAAACTATGGAGTGCGTTCTTCTCCGGTAGACCATTACTGTCAGTTACCGTGTTCGTTAGAGACTGATAAAACCGTCTCTCGTTTCTGCTGAACGCTTGGTTTTGTCGTCTGCGTTCAGTACTGGTCTTATATCTTCGTAAGCGCTTCGCTAGTGCTGTTAATTTTTGGTGAAGCGTATCTCTGATCTCTGTGAGTGTTTTATTGGGTTCCTCGTATTGTGTGTGTACTGTGTGTTTGTGTAATATGTCGTGTATGTATTTGTTGAGCCGTTTGGACCTCGTACCCTGTTGGTATTGGGTGATCCTGCCGATATTGCATCGGATGTTGCTGATGCGTTTATTCAATCGTGTTTCCCAGGCAGGAGTTTTGTGTTCCTTCGAGTTGTGCGCTACAGGTGGTGTTACATCGGACCCGTTACAACGTATAGCTGCAACGGCTCCACAATAGATAGCTGTGTGTAACTCGATAAAATTGTCACATGTTTCTAAGTGTTTAGGCAGTATTGTATTGTTCAATATCTCAACGATCTCAGCCAATCTACGTGAGGTGTGTTGTTTAGGCAACAAGTACCTATGTGTGGGGTCCGTCCCTTCAAATTCAGTAAGCGCTGTGTTAAATTCCAGTTCGATCTTTTGCAGTAGGGTGTCATTTACTGCTGTCTCATGGTGGTCAGGCTCATTCTCGACAAGTTGTTGAGTGTCGTTTTGTGTGGGGCTCTCCATTTCTGGTGGGCCGTCGTCCTGACTTTCTTCATTTTGAGCAAATTGATGTGCGACTTGTGTTTTAATGGTGTTTATGAGGGAGGCAGGGATGAGGTTATTGGTAAAAATGACACGTTTTTGGTCTGCCAGTCTCTGTTCAGTAACGCGACTTAGGTGAGGGTAGCTGTGCGCGAACTCTTGATGTAATTTTGTACGGTAACCAGTTTTGTCCGTTTCAAGTCTAGTAACTTTGAAGTATGTGCGTACGATGAATTCATTCAGTTCATCTGTCCATTGCATACGCACA
This sequence comes from Brachynemurus nebulosus, assembly GCA_035578155.1. Lineage (NCBI taxonomy): Eukaryota > Metazoa > Arthropoda > Insecta > Neuroptera > Myrmeleontidae > Brachynemurus > Brachynemurus nebulosus. The sequence goes on along the minus strand of JAPWDM010000011.1, from coordinate 590,908 downwards.
CGCTTCTTACCAGCTTTAGTGGTCCCCAAAGGATGCTCTGAGGAAACACTTGAAGTCGGCTGAGCCAAAGGTGTTGGGGGCTCCGTAAGTAGGGCAGTAGCATTTTGGCTGAAGGTGTTGTTACAGCTGACAGGTGGCTGCCTAGAACCCAGCCTGTCGTCACCGCGATCTAAGCTGTCACATTCAGTGGTGACCCTGATGCGCCCGGTCGCTCCACCGGCAGCGGCATTTTTCCGAGGCTTTTTTTGTTTTTTCACCATCCTAATGGGGTGTCCTTTTAGTCGCCTTTTACGACAAGCAGGACTTACTGTGGGCAAATTCTGCAAAGTGAAGCCCCCACCCACAGGGCGTTTATTATTATTATTATTATTATTATTATTATTATTATTATTATTATTATTATTATTATTACTATTATTATTAATTTTTTTTTATTATAATAAAAATTGTACAGAATTGTGATAAGAATTGAATGTAAAATGTTGAAATGGCAAAAATTTTAATAGGTATAAAGAAATTAGCATTATGAATACAATTTTCTTCGTCATTGGTCTGGCCTTTACATAAGGTTAAAACTATTCATTAAGAATTTGTTAGTAGATTAAATATGTATACGAAGTATGCCATGATGTAAATACCTAATTAAAGCCGGTTACACATGGTCTGATCTCAGCGGCCAATAAAATAGACATTATTGACGACGTAAAGATTCTCCTTCGTGTCTCTGGTGGTAAAATTAGAACTAGTATCAAGTAAAAATATACGCATAAATGTTTAATTGGGGATATAAAATCTAGTAATCCGTCCATAATTTGTGTAATAGGTATTCTAATGACAATTACACGTATACAAAATTTTTTACTTGATACAGATTCTAATTTAAAAAAAAAATTCTTATTATAATAAAAAAATTAATAATAATAGTAATAATAATAATAATAATAATAAACGCCCTGTGGGTGGGGCCTTCACTTTGCAGAATTTGCCCACAGTAAGTCCTGCTTGTCGTAAAAGGCGACTAAAAGGACAACCCATTAGGATGGAGAGTAATAGAAAAAAAAAGCCTCGGAAAAATGCCGCTGCCGGTGGAGCGACCGGGCGCATCAGGGTCACCACTGAATGTGACAGTTTAGATCGCGGTGACGACAGGCTGGGTTCTAGGCAGCCACCTGTCAGCTGTAATAACACCTTCAGCCAAAATACTACTGCCCTACTTACAGAGCCACCAACACCTTTGGCTCAGCCGACTTTAAGTGTTTCCTCGGAGCACCCTTTGGGGACCACTAAAGCTGGTAAGAAGCGTGTGCGTATGCAATGGACAGATGAACTGAATGAATTCATCGTACGCACATACTTCCAAGTTACTAAACTTGAAACGGACAAAACTGGTTACCGTACGAAATTACATCAAGAGTTCGCGCGCACCTATCCTCATCTAAATCGCGTCACTGAACAGAGACTGGCAGACCAAAAGCGTGTCATTTTCACCAATAACCTTATACCTTCTTCCCTCATAAACACTATTAAAACACAAGTCGCACATCAATTTGCTCAAAATGAAGAAAGTCAGGCCGACGAGGGCCCACCAGAAATGGGGAGCCCCACACAAAACGACACTCAACAACTTGTCGAGAATGAGCCTAACTACCATGAAACAGCAGTAAATGACACCCTACTGCAAGAGATCGAACTGGAATTTAACACAGCGCTTACTGAATTCGAAGGGACGGACCCCACACATCGGTACTTGTTGCCTAAACAACACACCTCACGTAGATTGGCTGAGATCGTTGAGATATTAAATAACATAATACTGCCTCAACACTTGCAAACTTGTGACAATTTTATCGAGTTACACACAGCTATCTACTGTGGAGCCGTTGCAGCAATACGTTGTAACGGGTCCGATGTAACACCACCTGTAGCGCACAACTCGAAGGAACACAAAACCCCTGCCTGGGAAACACGATTGAATAAACGCATCAGCACCATCCGATGCAACCTCGGTAGGATCACCCAATACCAACAGGGTACGAGGTCCAAACGGCTCAACAAATATATACACGACATATTACACAAACACACAGTACACACACAATACGAGGAACCCAATAAAACACTCACAGAGATCAGAGATACTCTTCACCAAAAATTAACAGCACTAGCGAAGCGCTTACGAAGATATAAGACCAGTACTGAACGCAGACGACAAAACCAAGCGTTCAGCAGAAACGAGAGATGGTTTTATCAGTCTCTAACGAACAGGGTAACTGACAGTAATGGTCTACCGGAGAAGAACGTACTCCATAGTTTCTGGGCGAATATATGGTCCAACACCATTGACCATAATGACAAAGCCAGCTGGATCGATACAGAGTGCAGGAATAACGAACATCTTCCGGAGATGCCCTATACGGACATTATTACAGAGGACGTCTCCAGAGCTTTACAGAGATCGCATAACTGGAAGGCACCTGGCATCGATAACTTACAAAACTACTGGCTCAAACACTTTACATCAACACACAAGTACCTCGCTGAACAATTCACACTATTTATGAGAACACCAAACCTGACACCGAAGTTCCTAACGCAGGGTATCACATACATGAAATCTAAAAACAGTGATACAAAAAGTCCTGCGAATTATAGGCCTATCACCTGCTTGCCTACAGTGTATAAGATTTTGACGTCCTGTCTGGCAGAAAAGATCAATGAGCATTGTCAGATTAACACCATACTGACAGAAGAACAAAAGGGATGTCGAAAGAGGTCACAAGGCTGCAAAGAGCAGCTTCTGATTGACTCCGTAGTACTGGAACAAGCGAAAGGGAGACAACGTAACCTGTACACAGCGTTTATTGATTACAAAAAGGCATTTGATTCGGTCCCGCACTCCTGGTTACGGAGAGTATTGGAGCTGTACAAAATACACCCAAGTATCGTGAACTTTCTTGGAACGATCATGTCCGATTGGCGAACGACCTTACATTTGAGTATTGGTAATGAAAAAACAGCAAGCGACCTTATTCAAGTAAGACGCGGCATATTCCAAGGTGACTCATTGAGTCCATTATGGTTTTGTCTCGCAATGAATCCACTTTCTCGCCTGTTAAATGAAACCAAATACGGTTACAATGTAGGTACGCAAACGAATTCGCGCCATACCATCTCACATCTGATGTATATGGATGATATTAAGATCTATGCAGCTACTAAACATCAATTACAGCAGCTGCTGGGACTTTCCAAGGAGGTTTCGCGAGACCTCTGTATGGAGTTCGGGATCGATAAATGTCGAACACAATGTCGTTCTGGAGGAAAACGAGATGCGGTCGCATTCGAACTCGAACCAGAGTCTGTTATGCAGCCCATGGACGAGGGAGAGTCGTACCGGTATCTCGGATTCAATCAGGACGAACGTATAGATCACAGCGCTGTAAAACAACACCTGATGCAGCAATACCTAACGCGTGTACGGAGATTACTTTATATAACCGATAAAACACCAGATTATAACCGATAAAACACCTTACTACAAGCTCACACCAAAAGTAGTAGCGGAGAATGACTCCTGTAGACTTTACTGGGATCGGTCGATTATTACAGATAAGACCATAAATCATAATCGACCAGATATCACCTTCGTAATGAAAAACACTAAGACAACCTATCTGATCGATATTGCGGTTCCAAATACACACAACTTACAAAAAACACACGCAGTTAAATTGGATAAATACACTGACCTCGCAGCCGAAATAAAACAACAATGGCGAATGGAACATGTCCACATCGTTCCAATAGTGCTCAGTGCCACCGGGGTCATTCCACACACACTACATAATAGTTTGAGCCTCTTGGGTCTCCCAAAATACACATATGTCACTATGCAAAAGGCAGTGATCATAAACACGTGTCGTATAGTACGGAAGTTCCTCAGTAATACGAATCCGACTGCGATATGTGAAAGCACAAGACCTGCTTCTACTCCATCTGAGCCATCTACAGTGAGCGAACAATACAGTGACACTCATCCTACTGACACACAACACACATACATAAACACACAATACACTAACACTGAAAGAGAAACACTTAACACACATACAGATCCAGATTCGTCTGATGGAGAGGGGGGATCGAACAACTGCCGCACTGTCACTGTTACCGCTCTGGTGCACAATCCTCCCCAATTCAATAACACACAAGGTCCGTCAACCTCTGTACCATCTAAACGCGCAGTTCCAGGAACACCCGATCTTAATGAGCAATTTGATGAACCAGAAAACATCTACACCAAGAAACGTAATATAGAAAGACACATCCACACACATACACAAACACACACACAAACACAAACAGTCCTTTCCCTTCCCTCTGTCCCTACTCCTACCTACCATCTGAGGACACGAAAACGAACTAGGCTTTCACAGCCCTCTGTCATTGAGCCAACATCTACGCTCCCACAAAAGTCTCGCCGTACGACCCAGTGTACACCAAAATAGACGAATAACACCTCGTTTCAAGTAGCAATAACAACAATATAGGGAGTGATGTGACAAACCCGTCCGTGAATGTACTACGGTACTTTTACGGATTGGTTTGGCACATTACCCTTCCACAGAGCCTAATACCTTGCATAATGCCGGTATAGGTGAATGTTACCCAGTACTGTCCTACTGAGTAGTGAGCGCCAGGTTGGCGTAAAAGTCTATAATAATAATAATAGTATAATAGTTATTTGTGTATTAAGAGCGCAAAATGGTATATTGCCGCTCGATTGAAAATGTTGACGCGCGACGCCGCCAGGCGGAGCGCGTTAATTTCACGAGAGCGGCAATATCATTTTAAAAGATACTTAAAAAAATAATAATGGACGTTAATATTTACTTTAATGTTTTGCAGCTTCAGAAATATTTGGAGGTGTACTTGAAAAATCACTGTCACAATTATATATTTCCATCATATATGTATAGATTTCTTAAAATTTTTTATTCTTATTTTTTATTAATTATAGTTATTTTTTATTTTTAACTAATATTTTCTAGTTATTTTGAAATTTTAATAAAATTAATATTTCACTTGATTACCATAAAACTAATGATTTTAGAATCTGTTTATTTGTTACCATAGAAAATATAAACAACGCTTACCCGATTTGTAATTAAATATACGTTGAGCGAGCGACAAGGTATTACTTTACGCTTTAAAGCGCAAAGTAGTACTTCGTTGCTCGACAACGACAGTCTTCGGCAAATAGCCATTTTGCGCTTTCTTCACAGAGCGCAAAAGCCTTCTTTCCACTAAGATTGTAGAAAAATAAATAAAATGAATTATATAATTCAATTTATACAGATAAAAATTATTTATATGAGAATTTTCTGTCATTTTATTTTTTAATTTTTTCTCGTTGCAATAAAAATATTCGTATTGTCATTAAAAACGCAACTTATTTTCATTAAAAAAATTCATTCAAGTGAATTAGCTAAATTCTAAATAATAAAAAAAAAAAACTTTCACGTATTATTGTATTAACAAGAAATTTTATCTAAAATCTAGTACAATATTACTCTTGTATTTAAATTAGCACTCTGTCATCATTAGCACATCGTGTACATCTCTATGATACGATGATTCTAGCATACATAGTTTATAGTCAGTAATAGCGTTCGGTATACATCGTATACATACCTTCACCCTTCTCTCAAGAACATGGAAAGTGAGACAGGAATATATAAATATCTCATAAGTAAGGCAAAAGCACTTCAAAACAAGTGTAATGTTCTTAAAAGTAAGAGCAAGTCACTTTTGCTAGTTGCCGTACGAATGCGCCCAAAAATACCCCTGTTACAGCATCATACATAACATAGCGAATTTCCGTTTACAAAATTAGATTTTCTCGGAAAGCAGGTTACATAGAATAATGGTTTAAAAACCATTTTTATGTAATTTTTCTCCTCTTTCCAATCGTGTAAAAAAAATTTTGGATAGCCTTTTGAATTTGGGAAAATCTTGGCAAAAACTAATTTTTTCACGAAAAATGCCCAAAAAATCATATTCCAGGCATCAGACGTGTTTGGCTTAGGAACTCATTCAAGATTTTTGCACTTTAAACGTTTTTACCAAATTTCTTACAAATCACACAGAAATCCTTTATGTTTGTAATAAATGATCCATTTTTAGCCAAATAGATATTATAGTCCAAACTTCGATAGCATAAAATCATACCTGATAAAACACCCAAATTAAAAAAGCTAAATCGATAGTAGCTAATGCCGACAATAGAAAATGCCCGACAGACCTTTGAATTTTTGTTAAATTTTATTTTTAAAAAAATTTTTGAAATGGCCGAAAAAAACCTCAAACTGGCAATTAAAATCCATCAAACATATAATAACAAATACAAACCCTAGAATACGAAAATGATATTCACTAAAATTTATATATATATATATATATATATATATATATATATATATATATATATATATATATATGTATATATATATATATATACATATATATATCTATATATATATATATATATATATATATATATATATATATATATATATATATATATATATATATATATGTCGCCACGATAACTCTCGAACGAAACGTCTAATACTTATGAAATTTTGTGTGCGGACTGGATTCTGAATTGGCTCGGCTAAGTTCGTTAGCCAGACACGTCGGATGCCCAGAAGTAGGTTTTCTGGCCATTTTTTATCATTCGATCCTATCATAAGACAGTTCGATTTTTACATCGTTGAAAAGGAAAAAAAAAATTATGAAGAAAATATTCTTATAATTTTCTTTCTATTTTAAGTATTTTCCGAGAAAATGTAAATTTTCACCATTATATTAGTTTTCTTTCTTTGTTAGTCTAATAAGTAATTTATATTTATATCTCAGTTCTTTATGAAGTATAAAAATATTTCACTTTTTTATTAAAGAATTTTGTGAGAACAAGTGAAGTCTATTCACATACATGTGTTATAACACACATACATGTATAGAGTTTTGTTTCTCATTTATTGCATTATAATTAGCATGATTCTATCTCAAGTTGAAAAATGAAAATTAAACAGATTTTCTAAGCTAATGTAATGAAGAATTTTTTTTTTATTGAATTTTTAAGTAAACAAGAAATTGAAGATTATGTTATGATATAATATTATTAAATATGAAACAAAACAAAATATGTACAATGTACATATGTATGCACGGAAAAATATTTTGAATCGATTTTGAAAATTTTTTCACTAATAATTAATAATGTAAAAAAATTAAACCATTTCAAATGGATTTAAGGTATTTTACGTGAGGTCAAGGTTTTCGGGACCTGAAAAGGCCAGAAATTAATTAACCAAGCGATTTTAAAAATTTTTTCACAGTTAGTAAGTTAAAGTATTTGAATTAATTAATTAAATGATGTCCGCAAGAAGCTTACGGACTGCCATAAGTTATATGAGATCCTTAGAACCCTTTTCTTACTGTTAGAGTACTAGACTTGTATGAGTTTCGCCAGGATTTACTGATCCCATAATTGTAAAAATAAACTAAACGACCAATTTTAAAAATTTCTTCACTGTTACAGAGCTAAACTATTTTAGATAGATTTAGAATACATTATGTAAGGTCCGCCAGGGTCCACAGGACCCAAAAGTGTTAAAAATAAACTAACTGACCGATTTTGAAAATTTTTTCAGTGTTACAGAGCTAAACTATTTTAGATAAATATCGATTACGTTATGTAAGGTCCGCCTGGGTCCATAGGACCCAAAAGTGTCAAAAATAAACTGCCTGATCGATTTTGAAAATTTTTTCACTGTTACAGAGCTAAACTGTTTTAGATAAATATAGATTCCGTTATGTAAGGTCTGCCAGGGTCCATAGGATCCAGAAGTGTGAAAAATAAACTAACTGACCGATTTTGAAAATTTTTTCACTGTTACAGAGCTAAACTATTTTAGATAAATATAAATTACGTTATGTAAGGTCCACCAGGGTCCATAGAACCCAAAAGTGTCAAAAATAAACTAACTGACCGATTTTGAAAATTTTTTCACTGTTACAGAGCTAAACTATTTTAGATAAATATAGATTACGTTATGTAAGGTCTGCCAGGGTCCATGGGATCCAAAAGTGTCAAAAAAAAAACTAACCGACCGATTTTGAAAATTTTTTCCCTCTTGGGGAACTAAGCTATTTTAGATAGACATACATTACTTTATTTAGGGTCCGCCAGGGTCCATGGGACCCAAAAGTGGTAAAAATAAACTAACCGACCGATTTTGAAAATTTTTTCACTGTTACAGAGCTAAACTATTTTAGATAAATATAGATTACGTTATGTAAAGTCTGCCAGGGTCCATCGGATCCAAAAGTGTCAAAAATAAACTAATCGACCGATTTTGAAAATTTTTTCACTGTTGGGGAGCTAAGCTATTTTAGATACATACAGATTACGTTATGTAAGGTCTGACAGTGTCAGTGGGACCTAAAAGTGTCAAAAATAAAGTAACTGACCGATTTTGAAACTTTTTTACTATTACCGAGGTAAACTATTTTAGATAGGTACAGGTTGTGTTATCTGAGATCCACAACTGTCCTGCGGATGCAAATGCGGCGTAGAATGCTACACAACGGGTTTTGTATATATATATATATATATATATATATATATATATATATATATATATATATATATATATATATATATATATATATATATATATATATATATTACATAAAGTCCGCCTAGAATATACGGTCGAGCTGATTTTTTAATGAGGTCCACCGGGATCTTGCAGATCCGAAAACGCCAGTAATAAGCTATCGAACCGATGCTAAAAAATTTCTCACTGCTAGAGAACTAAATTATTTTAGATGGATACAACTATGCTGCACAAAATCCGTTCGGGTTCTTGGGTCCCCAAAAATACCAAAACTAATTACCCAGCCGATTTTAAAAATTCTTTTACTCTTAGAAAGCTAAACTATTTTAAATAGGTACAGGTCTTAGATGAGATCCGCCAGTGCCCAAGATTTGGAAATTCGCTATGTTATGCAGATGCTGCGACAGGGGTATTTATAATGTAAAATCAGTGGTCAATATTTGACAGTTCCAAATGTCAAAAAGCTGCGCAAAATTAAACTCGCTGCCTGTTTTAGGTCCACCGCGGGTGCGACGGCTGACGCCCGTTTTGATGATTATTAGGTACTAATCTAATATTTAAAGTAGAATTCATTCGGCCTAAAATCACTAATGAAAATACACGTTACCTCTCGTACTATTATTTATAATTATTCATACTACTCAGAAAACTATTCTTTTTTAAAAAGCTTTAAAAATTATATGTAGGCAAATACTTTAGACATGTGTCTAATTTTAAATGACTTTGCAGTATGCATTATTTTATACACTTTGTGCATTAGATCAAAATTATATTTAATACAGTATACAACAGATTTTCATATTTTTGGGCATTATATTTACAACCTATTTACTACACAAAATTTAACATTTTGTATATTGTTGTCAACAGTGTTTACATCAATACAACAATTTATTTAATTGTTATAATTTTGAACAGGTCAATGTTTGAGACTTAACATTATTGAAACAACTAGACCTACGGAAATTTTCTACAAAAACGTGCCTTATTCTTATTTGTACAGTAATTTTTTCAGTAGGGCCCGCACGAAAGTTTCAGCCTAGGAGTCTGCAGACGGCTCTGTTTCTTAATAACTGGCTTTACGTTATCTAAATCAATTGTTGGTAGGTACATTTTAAATCCTGAAATTTCCAGTAGTATTCAATTTGAAGATACTAAAATGTTTTTAATTTTTTGTGTATGTTGTTCCAAAATTTTGAGAATTTAGATAAACTCGGTCATTCTCCTTAGTTTTAACATTATACAAAAAACTGATTAAAAAACAAAAAAAAAAAAAAAAACAAACTTGTATTTTCTGTCTGAGACAAAACCAGTCATTGATATGAGATTTTATTTGGAAAATACCTACTACAACGCTTATACAAATTTATTTTTACTATAGAATTTATTGGGTGTGTCTAATTTCTCCTGAATCTTATGGTAAAACTGGTAAAATATCATACCACACTGCCGTATCAGGCGAATCTCACTTATCTGAGAAATGGTGTGTTTTGAGAAAACTCGAATTGAAAAAAATATTGGATAATCTCGATTATTAGATTTATAGTATTTTCAACTTATTTATAGTACACCTCTTACTTTAAATATTCCCAAAAAATAAATGTTAAATACCCCTGTCGCAGCGTCTGCATAACACTGAATTTCTAAAGACTGGACACTGGCAGACCTCATATAGCATCTCTATCTAAAATTATTTAGCTATCTAACAATGAAAAAATTTTCAAAATCGGTTGAATAGTTCATTTTTGGCGCTTTTCTCATAATATAGCCTATATCCATTTAAACTTGTTTAACTTTATAACAGTAAAAAATTTTCAAAATCGGTTGAGTAGTATTATAGCTATCTCTCACAAGATCTACTGTTTAATATATATTGAAAAAGGATGTAGAAATTATAATTTTTATAATATGTGATAATTTAACTCATATATATCAAGTCCCATAAGAATATTGTAGTTTTTTCACTTAAAAAGGAAAAAAGTTAGAACAGATTTTTACAACGAAAAAATGATACAAAACATTTCATTGGTTATTTAACTGTAGGCAAACACGATAAAATTGAAACAAAAATTCGTACTGGTAAAACTAATTGATTTCAGAACCATAGTAACAATGTATTAAATAATAATATGAATTATACTAATTCATTTTATTCGTTAAATTGTCTTACCGTATTACCCCCTTGAGTTTTATATTTTTTCTGAATAAATTTGTGTTTTCTACAACTCAAATTTCTTGCCTAAAAGCAATTTAACTCGAAGAACTGTCAACCTAAAAACGCTTCAGCTTCGCTGTCGCGTTTTTGTTAGTTGACAGTTCTTCTCGTTAAATTGCTAGGCAACAAATTTCCGTTAGACAAACCCAAATTTATTCGAAAAAATTCAAACCTCTCGTGTAATAATAAGTGACAAAATTTCATTTTTACATTATTAAGGTATGAGTCATTTTCATTTAATATAAATTTGCCTTCATCTGAAGATACAAGAGTTATCCTCGGTCACTGAAGCGTTGAATCAATGACACATAAATATGGTATTTTAAAATACAGGGAATTCAGGAAACAGGCGATACAATAAAAATAAAAATGCAAAAGAACAACAATTGAATGATTGCATTATTCCTAATTAATTAAAATAGAGGAATTTTATGATCAATATAAATATGTACATACTAGGGATTCAGTAGTATTGATTAAACGTTGTTACCCGTAGTTGTTATATCTAAAAATACTTGAGATCTGTATGACACGGCAGTACATGTATACTTTATATAGGTATATTATAAATAATACTATAATAACTAGCTATTGTTTATTGTTTATATATATATATATATATATATATATATATATATATATATATATATATATATATATATATATATATATAAATGTATATATATATATATATATATATATATATATATATATATATATATATATATATATATATATATATATATATATATATATATATTCTATGATTTTACTTCACTAACCTTGATCGTTTTTATACCAAAAAATTAGCCGACTCAGCAAGCCTTTGGAGTTCGTACCTATAATATAGATACAGGATGTTTCTGGCAACTAAAAGCATACAAATTTTAACAATTTTAATACAATATGTAGAATAAAGCTTGCTGTGCGCAGAAAATGTTTTATTTTCTGTTTACTAGATATTTAACACAAAATGAAATGCAGGCCCGACGAGAAGGTGGGATAGCCGAGGTTGCAGCCTCGTGGCCCGAGACTGAGAAGGGCGTACGCAGCTGTCGGTAGAGGGTCCGCCATTTCTCTCCGTGGCCCTGGTGAAATGATATTGCAGCAAAGTAACATAATAATTAAAAGCATTTCTAGTTTTTTTTTAAAGAATTAATTATTTGAATTAATATTATAAATGTGAAAGTGAGTTTGTTTGTTTGTTTGTTTGTCTTTCTTTCACAGGTCAACCACTTAAACAATCGACTTTAAATTTTACCTAGAGATAGTTCGGAGAACAAAGAATGTTATAGGCTGTTTTTTATTCGGTATTTTATCTTTGTACATACAAAAAGTTGAAAAATTTCCAAGAGAAAAATTGTTAGATATAAATATATAAATATGCACATTATAATTTATATAGGAGGAACTTACCTCTAATTTTTAACAAAAAGCGACCACGAGCGTTCTAGTAATCTAGTAGCTGATTTTTAGTCGAATTTTCTCCGAAAAGTTAGACTTATACAGTCTATACGATAAGAGCTGCGAGAGGCGAGAGTAGGGGCGCTATCCTTTTTCGGACCCGTAGAACACGAATATGTAGAAAAAAAAATGTCTGATATATATATATATATATATATATATATATATATATATATATATATATATATATATATATATATATATATATATATATATATATTTTCCCGCCACCTTTTAATTTGTGTAGGGCCCCCCTATGGAAGTTAAGAGATGAAATTTGGTAAGTGGGGCTTATTCCGATGCACAACAATACTATCAAAGTGGGGTCAAATTTTGGGCAAATTTTTTTTCGGACCCGACCTTTAAGGGGGTGGTGGGGGGCGGAAAAGCAATAAAACTTTTCCAAATCGGTTTTAAATAATGTTTCGGTCAATTATCTACAACATATCCAAAATTCAGCTTCCTAGGATGATATGGTGGGAGTAGAGGGGGGAAAAACGATTTTCGCTGGATCTAACAGGCCCCCAGCCCCCCAGAATTAACGTAGAGGGTTGAAATTTGGTGTGTTGATAAAGTTCGTACCTAGGTTATGCTTTTTGGAGGTTTTAATATTTTACCCCCACCCCCCTCATTTTTAAGCTACAATTTCATGCATTTTCGACGTTTTCGAAGTTTGTACCACTCGCACAGGTCACCCGAATAAACCTAGAGGGCTAAAATTTTGTATTCGGATTGAGTTAGTATCAAGGGGGTGCCTTTTGGGGGTCTCGACTTTTAACCCCTACCCCCACCATTTTTATACCCAAAAGAACATGATTTTTCTTGTTTTTTAACAGTTTCGTTCGGGTCAAAATCTCCCCAAATAAACCTAGAGGGCTGAAATTTGGTGTACAGGTTAAGCTAATAGCCAGACACTGTTTTTTGGAGGTTTAAACTTTTAACCCTTACCCCCACGATTTTGACGCCAATATTTCCTTAGTTTTTTTGCTTGTTTTCTAACACGTCTAGAGACTCCATAAGGAAACCTAGAGGGCTGAAATTTTGTACGTGTATTCAGTTAGTATCCAGCTAGTACCTTGTAGGGAGTCCACATCACTTTTCCCCCCACTTCTCCCATTTTTACATCGGAATTGAATGCTATTGTTAAATGTGTTTTAAAAGCATTATGTTTATTCTAAATACAAGTAGGCGAATAGTAATTTTAAAAAATTTAAAAAAAAGTGAACTTACTTTTATGACAAATGAAATACATACATATTAAGTAATTTAAAAATGTTATTAAAGTCACTGTTTATTTATAAATTAGGAATTTTGAATTTTTAGTATTTATAAAATAGAAATTTTGGATTTTTTTGAAAAGAAAAAATATCTTTATAAAGGCCTTCCAGTTTACTATTTAAGGTCCTTTTTTAATATTTAAAACTAAAACATAAAGGCATTAGCGGATAAACATGGGCAGGAATGTCCTCATACGAATTGTGTTGGCTTTTTTTCTGCTACCTGTTTTCGGCACAAAATTGAAATTTACTGAGATACAGCCCTTAAATACTTAAAACCTTTTTTTGAAGCCTCGATCAGCCGAACACTCATCAACCAACAAAATGACAATTCGGTTGTAGACTTTCAATCACATTTCGCTTGTAGACATTCAATACCGAAGATGAAGGGGAAAATTCGACTACCGTGATGGGGCCCCGCTGCTCACGGCGTTTTTTTAAAAATGAACTGTAATTTAGTACAATATTAAAGTTTCTTTTTATACCTAAGATCATATGAATATCAAAATTTTTAGCAAATAATTTTATCGTTACCTCTGATAAAGCAGAAATATTTTTTGTACTCAATAAAAATAATTTTTGCGTGTAAAAATTACAAATAACATGGTATAAAAGTCAAAAGTAATAAAATTGTAAAAAAGTAGGTAACTTTGAACGACTGTATCTCAGCCGGTTGTTATCGAAAATAGCTTTATCGGTCACCATTCTGACGGGAATTACATCAGCTTTCTTTTTTATAAACCAATCCCTATACCTAAATTCACACAGAAAAAAGTACTACTCAAAAATTTAAAAAAAAAGAAAAATTTTCTTTAAATAGTTTTTTATATAGTTTTTTTGACTTATTTTGTTGAGAAAAAAGTTTTTTGAGTTCATAAAGTGTCATTTCGATAGGAAATTTAATTCTCTACAAAAAATCATATCATGTGTATTTACGACAAATGCATAGTTTTTGAGTTATAGTTAAAAAACGTAAGCGTCGATAAGTTTACGCCGTTCGTAAAAACGCACGCCTAAATTTAATAGCACTTTGTGAATTTATCATCTTTGGGGTACAATTGAACATATGAAACAATAAAACACCTGTTACGAATTAGTTCCTTATTCAACTACATAGTCAATAGCATATTATGTTAATAAAGTTAATAAACAAACCGCTAATCCGAATTTGCTGAAAACTTTATCCGGTCTTCATTTTTTGATTACGCAGCCAATGAAATTAGTCCGGAGTTGATATCATCATTTGTTCTCAAGATATGCGAGACGAAAAAAAATTCTCGAACGAACGAACTAATGAACGCACACACAAACATCACGATAAAAACGATGGATTCGGACCCCCACCCCCCTCATTTTTAAGCTACAATTTCATGCATTTTCGACGTTTTCGAAGTTTGTACCACTCGCACAGGTCACCCAAATAAACCTAGAGGGCTGACATTTTGTATTAGGATTGAGTTAGTATCAAGGGGGTGCCTTTTGGGGGTCTCGACTTTTAACCCCTACCATCCCCCATTTTTTACCCAAAAGAACATGATTTTTCTTGTTTTTTAACAGTTTCGTTCGGGTCAAAATCTCTCCAAATGAACCTAGAGGGCTGAAATTTTGTGTACAGGTTAAGCTAATAGCCAGACACTGTTTTTTTAACTTTTACCCCTTACCCCCACGATTTTTACGCCAATATTTCCTTAATTTTTTTGCTTGTTTTCTAACACGTCTAGAGACTCTCTAAGGAAACCTAGAGGGCTGAAATTTTGTACGTGTATTCAGTTAGAATCCAGCTAGTAACTTTTAGGGAGTCCACATTACTTTTCCCCCCACTTCTCCCATTTTTACATCGGAATTGAATGCTATTGTTAAATCTGTTTTAAATGCATTATTTTTATTCTACTCGTAAATACAAGTAGGCGAATAGTAATTTTAAAAAATTTAAAAAAAAGTTAATATAATTTTTTAACAAATGAAATACATACACATTAAGTAATTTAAAAATATTATTAAAGTCACTGTTTATTTATAAATTAGGAATTTTGGATTTTTATTATTTATAAAATAGAAATTTTGGATTTTTTTGGAAAGAAAAATATCTTCATAAAAGCCTTCCAGTTTACTATTAAGTTCCTTTTTTAATATTTAAAAATAAAACACAAAGGCAATTGGCGGTGAAACATGGGTAGGAATGCCCTCGTACGAATTGTGTTGGCTTTTTCCCTGCTAACTGCTATCGGCACAAAATTGAAATTTACTGAGATTCAGCCCTTAAAAACTTAAAACCTTTTTTTAAAGCCCCGATCAACCGGACACTCATCATCAGTTTTGAAACCACCAAAATGACAAATTGCTTGTGGACTTTCAATTACATTTCGCTTGTAGACACTCAATACCGAAGATGAAAGGAAAAATTCGACTTCCGTGATGGGGCTCCGCTGCTCACGGCGTTTTTTATTTATCAAAAGCCGGCGTCACTGTGAAAAGTTGAAATTAATGCAAGTAATAGCAGATGCATGTATAATAAATTTTGTATTAGTAGTATTCTATAAACGCAATTGATAGGTATATGAAAAAATATATTTATAATATTTTTTTAGAGAGAAAAAATTATTGAAAATATGATATTTCAGAATGAATACGTAAACTAAAATCAAATGTTTATAAGAATACTTGTCAAATTATTTATGCTAATCAATTTTTAACATTGAAGCCGTGATTTAATCAAAAAATAGTATTTGAATTTTTTTATTTTATTTTAAATTTTGCATCGATTAAAAAACGCTATGAGCAGCGGGGCCCCATCACGGAAGTCGAATTTTTCGTTACATCTTCGGCATTTTCAATATATTTAAATGTGTTTGAAAGGGTACAGGCGGATTGTCATTTTCGTTTTCTCAAAACTGATGAAAAGTGTTTGGCTGATCGGGGCTTTAAAAAAAGTTTTTATGGGCTGAATCTCAATAAATTCCAATTTTATGTCGATAGCAGTTAGCAGGAAAGAGCCAACACAATTCGTACGAGGGCATTCCTACCCATGCTTATCCGCCAATAGCCTTTGTGCTTTATTTTTAAATATTAAAAAAGGACCTTAAATAGTGAACTGGAAGGTTTTTATCCAAAATTCATATTTTAGTCGAATTTTCTCTGAAAAATTAGACCATATACAGCCTATACGATAAGAACGGGACGAGGCGAGACTAGGGACGCTATCCGTTTTCGAACCCGTAGAACACGATTCTGGAGAAAAAAATGTCATATATATATATATATATATATATATATATATATATATATATATATATATATATATATATATATATATATATATATATATATATATATATATTCCCTCTACCTTTTGACATGTTTAGAGCACCCCGAAGGACGAGAGGAGCTGAAATTTGGTAAGTGGGACTCATTCCGATGCACAACAATACTGGGGTACTAACTGGATACTAACTCAATACATGTACAAAATTTCAGCCCTCTAAGTTTACTCAGAGGGTCTCTAGGCGTGTTAGAAAAAAAAAAGCAAAAATATCAAGGAAATATTGACGTAAAAATCGCGGGGGTAAGAGTTAAAAGTTAAAACTTCCAAAAAGCAGTGGCTGGCTATTAACTTAACCTATACACAAAATTTCAGCCCTCTAGGTTTATTTGAGGAAATTTTAATCTTGGCAAGACTGCTAAAAAACAAGAAAACACATGTTTTTTTGGTATAAAAATGGTGGGGCTAATGGTTAAAAGTTGAGACCCCCAAAAGACACACCCTTGATACTAACTCAACCCGAATACAAAATTTCAGAGTGTGAGGAAAAAGTGTTTTGGCTGAATCTAACACGCGCACAGCCCCCCAGAATTAACGTAGGGGGTTGAAATTTTGTATGTTGATTGAGTCCATACATTCAGGTCCAGGAATTCAATGGTATTGTAATTACGTATGTTTAAAATGATTTATTTTCAGACTAATACAAGTAGGCATAGTAAAATTTACATAAATACCCATGTCACAGTATCCTGTATAACATAGCGAATTTCCGTTTAAAAAAATTGGTTTTTCTCGGAAATTAATTGACAGAATAATTATTGTTCAAAAACCTTTTTTATCTGATTTTTTCGCCTCTTTTCAATGGCGTAAAAAAATGTTGCAAAATTTTTTGAATTTGGGTAAATTTTTGCAAAAAACTAATTTTTTTCACGAAAAATGCCCAAAAAGCCATGTTCCGAGCATCGCATGTATGGTAAAGTTTTTTTTCCACTTAACATATTAATAGCAATGCTATTTTGGAGCGCAATATTTCATAAACGGAACTAAAAATAATGCAAATTTTAGATAGATATAAATTACGTTATGTAAGATCCGCCAGGGTCCATGGGACCAAAAGTGTTAAAAATAAAATAAATGACCGACTTTGAAAATCTTTTTAACTGCTACAGAGGTAAACTATTTTAGATGGTTATAGCTTATAATGTAGTATGAGGTCGGTCAGGGTCCTGGGATCTTAAAAGCGCAAAATAAACTAACCGATTAATTCTGAAAATTTTTTTCACTGTAAGAGAGCTAAACTATTTTAGTAGATATAGATTACGTTATGTAAGGTTCGCCAGGATCCATAGAACCTAAAAGTGTCAAAAATAAAATAACCGACCGATTTTGAAAATTGTTTCACTGTTACAGAGGTAAACTATTTTAGATAGGTACAGGTTGTGTTATCTGAGATCTACAACTGTCCTGCGGATGCAAATACGGCATAGAAGACTACACAACGGGTTTTGAAAATAGTTTTACTGTTAGAAAGGTAAAATATCCTAGATTGTTACGGTTTTTCTAACCGTAAGTTAACGGGAACTTTTAACTCCTTAACCACCATAACATTTAATTGAAGGATACAGGATTGATTAACAAGAGCATCAATTTTAGAAAAAGGTAGTTTATTTTCCAATCATTTTACAAATCAGCTTTTGTATCGTGTAACATGAACATTGACTGTCTCCATTGAAATTGTTTCGTACACCTGTTGCTCCTAAAAAAAGAAAATTGTATTAAACGATTGAAAAATTAAATAAAAAAGCGAAAAATTTAAATATAATACCATAGTAGTGCAATTTACATGAACCAGGGTGAATGAGTTTTGACAAATGTCAATAAGGTTAAAATTTTGACAGTTCAAATGTAAACAATCTAATTTACAATTAGAGTTGAGTGTTGGTAGTACGCATGTGCGGAAGTGTAGAACAATATAGAAGGATCTTCGGAAGGGAGATTGGAAGATAAAACAAATGATTCACTCTCTTTCGGCTCTTGGAGCTCAGGCGAGCGAGACGTGGCCGCTAGTGGGACCACTCTCTCAAAAACATGTGGAGAGGACACGCCATGTGGCGAATCACAGTTAACCATTGTTGGGATATTTGAGGCAAAGCACATTGTCCAGGTGCTACACGTGTGTAATAATAATGGTACAAGCTTTTTAAAAAAAGTAAAGGTATGACACTTACGGAAGTAAATTGCCCCATGTGTTGGATATGTTGTACGGAAGCCTCCACAGACCGCTGAGTTGGTGTTTCAAACTGACAGAAATTATGTAAAGATTGGTTTCCACGTGGTAATGATATTGTGGCTGGTGGGTGGAAGTCGTGTGGAAATTGATCCAGTTTTGGCTGGTGCCGTTGATGATGCTGAAGATGTCTGGTGACGGATGTCGCATCATTTTGTGATTTCCGTCATATTTGAAACATCGTATTGTGAATTGGATAATAGACGCTTAGTGAGCGCGAGGTACAATTTCTGTTGTAAGTACGTCTAAAAACTTCGGAACTTGGTAACTAAATTATTTAATTTAATTCAGTACTTGTTGGCAAAACTTACGTTATTGTTGTTAAGGGACCGAACTTGGCGACATTTTTGCCACCTGGTGTCAGTTTTAGAGAAGCATTTCGGTATGACATAGATATAAATAACTATTTTTAGATATTTTGGATATCTTGTCTATAATGTTATTAAATGTCAAATTAAATCTTTTTAATATTTAAAATGCACTTTTTGCTCATTAAATTATCAATTAATACTATTAGTAGGACTAATATCAACATGAACTTCATAAGATATTGTGGTATATTTTGTTTAATGTGTTTAGCATATGAATCTGTTCTGCAAAACAGAGAAGGAAATATGGTGTTCATTCCAGGTGTTCATATTCCAAACAAAATAAAAAGCTATATATAGGTATATATATATATATATATATATATATATATATATATATATATATATATATATATATATATATATACCTATGAACACTATATTTCCTTCTCTGTTTTGTAGTTTTTCATGTAAAAGCTTCATTTTGTCATCCATTTCTTGGAGTAGCTTTTTTAACAACATATTTTCGTTGCTTAAGAATTCATTTTTCTGCTTTAATAGCTCCATCATTATCTTCTCTACTTCCTTCTTTTCTTCTTGTTGTTTATTTACTTCTACTCCTATAAGCTTTGTAACATCTCTGCTCGGCCCAGCAGAGCAGCTTGAAGCAGGAACTGGTGATGAAATTTTCACATCAGTTTTTGAAGTCATCTTGCATTCAGGACAAGTCCACACTTTTGTTAATTTTTCATCGATCAATTTACGAAAACTTTCAATATCAATTTTTAAGCATTCAATATTAAAGCTTAAACTGCACTCTGAACAACTAATTGCATCGCTATATTTTCTATCAATCGTATTTTTACACTTAGCACACGTCAAACCACGTCTACCTGCCATGACGGCAGACACTCCACAAGTATACAGTTTGCTTTGGAAAAACGTTTCGGTTCATCATTGAGGAGAGAATCGACTAGAGAGAATGCTGTGTATTACAAATACATTAGGAAATTGAAGCAAAAAAATTGACTGATGTGAGCAAAAAAATTGACTGATAGGATTACTTTAATGGCGGTCAAACCATTAATTTAATGGTTTAATTGGTTTATCTAATATTTATAAACAAGTCTCCGTGGTTACAATTTGGTTACCGTGGACTAAAATGGAGTCATGCTTCAAAATTTAATGCCTGTGTTATCTCTAGGAAACATATGTTAATATGTTTGATTCACATATGTTTGATAAAACATATACAATAAAATTAACTTTGAAAATTATCAATTTTTTTATTATAAATTTTGAAAACGTTGTACAAAACCTAACAAAGTTAATTTCTTAATCCACGATACAATAACTTTTGTTGTCAAACATGAGCCTGGCGCGTTGCCAGACATTGTTGCTATAATACTTGCATTATTGAGGAACTGAAATTGTTTCTGAAGAGGTTACATCTCTAGACAAATCAATGATGAAACTTTAATTAGTATAATTGAGGCGTAATGAATCATTTCTCATAACGTAGCCTTATTATTGAATTTTAGAACGAAAAACCATGCCCTAACTTTTTGAATAATTACAAGAATTATGGCAATGTTTTGATTTGAATACAATTTATGTTTTGTGCCCATATAAAACCATTTTGTTTTTGCAAAGTACGAAAGACAAGGTTTCTGTAACTTTGTCTCACAATAGGTTAGATATTAGGAAATATTCTGTCTAAAATTTGGAATGACAAGTCGTGTCTATTTTGTCTTAAAAAATGATGATACTATCAAAAAATTCAAAAATAGCTGAAACTGACGAAATGGGTCAAATCCATGAGCTTATTTTAGAATAATTAGATGGTAGTTATGAGAAAAGAGTTATTTAGGAGTTATTGGAATAAACTCTCTGATTTTCGAAAACAATATCAAAAAGTTCATATTCAAAAGCCCTCATGTGTTGAATTCTATTTAACAAAAATATTTAATTTTTTTTTAACATATTGACAATTATTAAAATATTAGCCAAGTTTGGTTTCTCCCTGTACTGACATGTGTACTGATCTATTGTTATATTGCGGTATTGTTCTGTTGTAAAAAATCAATGGTCTTTGTCTTTCATTTGGCATAACAAATAATTTAACCCTAGAATCATACGTACTCGTCAAAACGACGAACGAACTTCTCTACCTGCTCCAATACTACAACTTGTCGTTACCTGTTTGCTGTGAAACTTCTGTTATCTAATTTATTTATTATTATAACACATAAGACGTATAAATTTTGTTTATAGCTCTTGTCGTTTTTTTATACTGAAATAGTGTGCGTCAAAAGGACGACCATGTATGATTAACCGATGTTTTTTTTTAAAGATTTTGTACTCCACATATAAAAGTTTTCCTAATTTTTTTAAAATTTATTAAAGATATGGATGTTATAATTAATTTATTCAATGATTATAATAATGTGAAAGATGATTAGAGCTGTTTGACTTATAGAAACGACATAATACTGAAATTTTAAATATTGAATCGAAAACTAAAGAATACATTTCGAATGACTTAATAAAAGATTAACAATTTATTTTGTGGAAAATATTTTAATTTTTATTATTTTTTGAGATCTTATTCGAAAAATTACTAAAAAATTTTAGAAAATTTACAAATGTGCCTAATGGGGAAATAACTACATATCTATAGGAATATTTATGACTGAGAAATTTCACATTCTGTAAAGTCGCACGTGTCGATTTCTATTATTATTTTATTATTCTAATAATTTGAATTTTTTCTTGGGTAGTATACATTTTATAAAAAATATTGTTTTACTCTTTCAGAAGACTAACAGTTAAATGATACAATTTTTTCTTCAAAGTAATTATAATCATTGCAGTAAAAAAAAAAAAAAACACCTGCTTTTAAAAACAAATAAATACAGTAATGAACAAAAATATTCATTCCTACTTATTGTTAGATAGATCCATTCTTAAAATATAAAAGTTCTAATTTACTACAAGTTATTATTGTTGCTCTCAGTTAGCACATTTTTGTGAAAAAGTATTTAGTTAAACAAGAAATATTTTTGAAAGAATGTAATGAAATTTAATGTAAAGAGTGTAATTGTAGTTAAAGAAAAAAATGGTAATATTAAGTTGGAATTTAAAGCAGTAATTACTTGTTACACTTTATAATTAACTATAGATTTTTAAATTCTGTCAATCTTTTGGGTTAGGTTAACTAACATTGCTAACAGGTGATCATTAAAAGCAACTACAGAAACAAATTTGTTACTATAACAAACATAAATAGTATTTTACAATATAAGTTCGGTAAGTTGCTTTTACTGATCGAGAAAATGTTGCGAAAACGAGACCCGTAGGGTCGAGTTTTTGCAATTTTCGAGATCAGTAAATGCACTTAACGCATCGTGTATTGTATAATATTTTTTGCACGACCGATTTAAAATAATTAAAGAATAAAAATATGTTAAATAAAAAATAAAATTTGGATAATATAGGTGAAATTTATATTTCTATGTTATGATATAGAATGCCATGAATAAATATTATAAATATTCATAACAACTAATATGATCTTTGTACAATGGTCGCAAGCTCAAAAGACCTCCAGAAACTGAGGTGAGGGGAACACAAATTGTATTATTTCCATAGTTACCAATCAAACCAAGTAATTATGTTTTTATAAGAATGAGTGAGTAAACTTCTATTTATTAATATGATAGACAAAGATAAATGCAGATGTAGATAAAAATGGTCTTTTTAGCTTGCGCCCATAATAGTGACAATTGACAACTCTATATTTGTAAATAAAAAATTAAGTTTCAATATTTCACTGGCGTGAATGTTTTTTTTGAATTTTCTATTAAAAAATTGAGGAAAATAGTTTGTTAAACTATAATATTAGTGAGAATAATGAAATTGATGAAGCATTTTATTTTTGGTTGCTTTATTCTCGTAAAATGAAAGGAAGATTATGAAAACCACAGAAATTTTTAATGATTGAACGACCTTTTAAAATGTCAATAAAATAAGAAGATTAATGCCAACAATAATAATAATAATGTGCAAACTAGTGAAAACTTTAATATTAATCGATTTATTATCCTAATTGTTCAAATTGTACTTTTAATTTCAATATAAATAAATAAATACTATCATTTTTGAGCTAATTTCACTTACCACACTCATATTCACTTACCACGCATCTATTTCACTTACCGCACTGTTATTTTTTGGTTTCCATGGATATAAACAAACGTTCGGGAAATGTGACTTACCAGCATTGTCAACAGCATCGGTAAATGCATGAAAATACACTATCGTGCAAAAAATATTAATATTGTTATTATTATGGTAATTTTTTGACTGTTTAACAGTTTTGATAGTGAGGTAATTCTTTTTTGTAATTAAATGTAACGTTCAATTTAACTTTTACTATACGAAAAACTAACGCTGTTTTTAAATAATCTTCAGGTTAGCTTTAATCTTAAGTTTAACTGACCATAAATGGGTTTACAGAAGATGTCAACTACTTATAATTATGATGGAATATAGTAGATATTTTGATTATATTTCCCGTATAGTGCTCGAGAATTTAAAATCTACACTGTTTAAGTCTAGATCTTCGGGCATTAAGTAGTTCAATTTTAAAGTAAATCATTAGATAAATTGTATCTTGCCACATAAGGCACGCTTTCTAAATACAAAAGGTAAACAGCATCAACAACTAAGGTATTCGAGAGATATGTTGCAATTTTACTAAAACTATTGCTATCTTCGTGCGCCTACTACACTTCAATTCCTTCATGACTTTACGATTTCATAGAGTAATTAGGTCTGTGGAACCACTATTTCTCACCAACTACCGGCCACATTATTATTATTGTACTTTAGAATCGTCAGATTAAATAGATTTTACTAGTTTGTAAAAGTATCAAGTTTATTCTTTTTTGAATTCGCCAAAAAATTTCACTAAAGAATATTATGAATATGAACATTTTTGTTAATTACTGTATACATGGAAAATATGTATAATAGATAATCGCTTCCAATTGTTCGATTGTCATATTACTGGTTATTGCTTATTAGTAAAATTTAAATAAAGTAGGCAACATTGTACAAAATGTATGTTTATCATTATTTAACTTAAATATGGTGTATGATTTGTCTTTGTTCGCTACATTGTGCACGAATCCGAAACGTTTTTCCAAAGCAAACTGTATATGTATATACAGTATACTCCTTTTATAACGAACCTGGTTATAACGAACTTCCGGTTATAACAATCTAGAAAAAAAGTTCCGTTTTTTGTTCCATAAGATGCAATAATAGAAAAATTCGGTTATAGTGAACCCGGATATAGCGAACTTCCATTTATAACGTACCTATTTGAGTCGGTCCGAAATGCACCGAATATCGAACTTGCAGGAAATTTTTACTCAGTTAAAAACCAAAACAAATAAAAGTACCCCTACATAGTTGTCATTTCTTTAATTCTTTTTTTGTGCTTCGTTTCATCTAATTTTAAGTAATTTTCGTTAAAAAAATTTTAAAAATAAAAAGACAACATTGCTTATGATTTAATATTAGAAGTATAGGTATATATTATGAAATTATAATTATATTTTAAAAAATGATAAAAAACATCATAATATTTGCAACAAATTTAATTTGATAAAATCAACAGTGTTAACAACAATTTAGGAAAAACGAATATCGCTTGGTTTTTCGAAATTTAGCAATTTGGAAAAATCGAATGTCGTTTAATTTTCCAAAATTCAACAAATTGGGGAAATCGAATTAAACTGTGTGTATACTCAAGTACAAAATTAAAAAAAAAATTAGAAAAATCAGTATACATTATAACCTTGATGAAACTCTGCATTTGTTAGTAAACATTAAAATGGAGGAATTAGTGGTGCACTTAATGAATGTAGAGGAGATGAGAATCAAATTCTCAATCAGTTTGCATATACATTACATATTACGTTATTTTATACTGATTTTTGTAATACAATAATGTTTTATTTAATAAATATAATACGAATCGTATATAAATATAATACGAATAAAAATATCCTTATCTGGTTATACCGAACTTCGGTTATAACGACTCGATTTTTGCGGTCCCATCAGGTTCGTTATAACCGGAGTATACTGTAACGGAGTATACCTGAGTAAATTACCCGTCCAATCTTAAAAATTATTTTACTCTTAGAAAACTAAACTATTTTAAATGGTTACAGGTCTTAGATGAGATCCTCCAGTGCCCAATATTTAGAAATTCGCTATGTTATGCAGATGCTGCAACAGGGGTATTCTAATATTTGAAAATAAAACACAAAGGCTATTGGCGGATAAGCATGGGTAGAAATGCCCTCGTACGAACTGGGTTGCCTTTTTCCCTACTAACTGCTATCGATATAAAATTGAAATTTACTGAGATTCAGTCCTTAAAAACTTAAATCCTTTTTTTAAAGTCCCGATCAGCCGGACACTTATCATCAGTTTTGAAAACACCAAAATGACAATCCGCTTGTACGCTTTCAATCACATTTACACAGGAGATGCACCCAGAGTGAAATTAAGGATTTTAATGAAACTTCGCTGGTGTGTAGAAATAAGGGCAAAAATAAGGGACCCGTATTTTTTTTTATCGGCCATCTTCCACGCTTACGGGGTGGAACCAGCCCCTAAAGTAGGGGGTTCAAATCGTATTTCTTAAAATATCTCGAAAACTATAAGAGATAGAGGAAAATTTTAAATTGACAAAATGTTACTCTTTGTGCTAAAACCCGCTGAGCCCTTCTATGGCCACGCGGACAAAGCCGCGGGTGAATGTTTGTAAAAAATAAATCTTTTTATTTCAATGAATTAACTTGAATTCATGGTCAATAAAATCGACACATTCAGTGAATTGAATTATAATAGATACTATGTACATAGTCGTAATAAACATGGAGTCTGCATGTTCGCTAATTTTATTCTATTACACCTGACTAAAATATTAATGTATAATGCATACATATTGCATACTCGATAATAATCAATAGGATCAGTAGCAGTTAATCAATTCTTTAGAATCTTTTAGTCATTAATTTTATTATTCTATTGTTAGGTTACTCTTGTGTTGCTAGTATTAAAACACCTTGAGCAGAGGGGCCCCATCACGGGAGTTGAATTTTTCGCTACATCTTCGGTATTTTCAAGCTCTCTAACAAGGAGATGCACCCAGAGTGAAATTCGGGATTTTGATGAAACTTCGCTGGTGTGTAGAATAGGCAAAAATAAGGCACCCGTATTTTCTTTTATCGGCCATCTTCCACGTTTACGGGGTGAAACCAACCCCTAAAGTTGGGGGTTCAAATCGTATTTCTTAAGATATCTCGAAAACTATAAAATATAGAGGAAAATTTTAAATTGACGAAATGTTATTCTTTGCAAGACCTATTCACCTGTATAGGTTAAACCAGGGCCGGATTCATAAAAGAGGCTGGAGGGGTGAAAATGGGGGTAAATTTTCTTGTACAGCCTGAATGGTTCAATGCATCAAATTTTTGCCATCATAAATAGAAAGAGCACCAAAAATTAGGGGATAGCTGTTTTTGCGTTTTTTCGAAATATGTGTGATATCCAAGCCAAATAGGAAGAAAAAAATAGGGTAGATTATATTGCATTATTATTGATTGTAAATACGTTCTGTATTTTTTTATTTTTATGTTGATTTTCATCATGAAAATGTAAATTTTTACTTTCTGATAATGATTCATATATTTTTCAGTACTAATTTAATTGGTAATTTAGCCATGTGTACATTTGGTTACTCATATTCGATATTTTTTATACCTATTTCTGCGACAGTTAAAGTTCTCTGGTGTGCTTGTGTTAATGAATGCTCGACAAGAAGCAATAATCTCTTTCGCTCATTGTGCAGGTGCTTTTTAATAAATTTTGTGAATTGGAAAATGGGGTTGACACCTATAAAACATACAAAAAGATAGATAGGCAAGGCTGATATGACAGCATGCGGATTCTGGGGCACACTGCACGTGAAAAGTATAGACCCCTTAATGAGTGGCCGATTAATTTTGTGTCGCACTGTACTTGGCTTATCAGACTTCCGGCGACTAATTGGTCTGTAGCTATTTTTAGATATCTGTGTGCGATAAGCCTTTCCTGTTTGTTGAGTCATATTATAGTTATGTGCGTGGGTGTTTTATGCTCATTAAATTAATTGGATATTCATTTGGAGTTTGGACTCATTAAAATTAATCGGATAGTTTTCTGGACTTTGAGCTCATTAAAAAAATAATTGGTTCTGATAACCCCCCTCCCGATGTCAGAAATTTGGGTTATATCATAAATATTTTTTAAAATCAAATTAAGTTAATTGACATATGCGTGGGATGTAGATAACCTTTTGATCTCGCCGCATTGGAATTTTAAATCATCGTCTTTTAACAGGAGGATAGAACTTTACTCATATTTTTTGGTGATTAAAATACTAGCGATCATGGGTAGATATAAAATATTTATAAATGGTATCATATGAAGATACTAACAACGAGATTCGTCTTGGATCCTCCTCTAATAATTTTTATTGTATACACATCAATAATATTATTATGCATTTCACAAGCTATGGATAGATTTTGAGAACTTTAAGTTGATTCAAACACTAAATTTATTAATAATTTTTGTTAGGTGTTCGACATATTACCTGAAAATATGAAAACTGGGTTCAGGGTTATTAAATATATACCCTAGGGTGGTCCTACCTGCGACTGAGAATTTTTTTATTTCATTTCGTATGGTCTGACCACCAAAAATTGTTCTACGACTCGAAAATGGAATGTGTGTAAAATTTCAGCAATTTTAATCAACATTTAATGGTAGCTCAGTGGAGTCGAAGTTTTAAATAAAATGTCATTTTTGCAATAAAACATGTCTGAGCAATCAATGAACATGTATAAATGCTCAGAATACTTTTATTAGTTATTTAGAAAAAATCAGACGCAAATTCTTATATATAAGAATAAAGTATTTCCCCTTAAGGATCAACAAAAAAAAAGAAAATTATTATTATTTAATATTATGTATAATCCAGCCCACAGTACAGCTCAATATAGTGATTTAACGAATTCCTTATGACTAATTGCCCAAATTAGAGATCGGTTTAACTTTTGTAATGTCTATTTAAAAAAAATTATTTTAAAGTTGTTTTTTACCTATGTTTTTCCACCACTTCTAATAAATATTGTCTTTCAGGGTTGTCATTAACAACCCTCAAATGTTAAGTATCGCCACTGCTTGCTTGTAGTCACTTTTATGAGGCCATTCTTCTCGGTCAAATTCTAAATACCCTCTTGGAATAATGGAATATTAAGACGATGAAAGAAATTGATCGTATTTTTTGTCACAAAATCTTCTATCTGCATCTCACTTGAACCCTTGCTACTTAAGGCTTAAGAGGTTCGTCAACTCCGTCCTTTTCACTAATGAATTGAATCATAGCTTTTTTGAAGTTATGGACACATATTCGTCGAAAAAGGCCAGACCCACAAGATCTCACTTAAATACCATAGGTGCCCTTCGAATTTCTTGTTGGCAATTTTAGAAAGTCCAGAATTTATCTTCCCATAAGTACTAAGCTGTTGAAGTAGCCTGAGATCATGAAAGTAGCCGAAATAGTAAGAGGGGCTGTAAACCAAGCTCTCAGATAAATATGAACAAGAAAATGCAAACGTCACCCAATTCGTTTTCTTCTTTCTTACAATTAGTGAGTTTCAATTGGCTACATTCACATTTTTAAAGGATACAATGCCTTGACCATCCATCTAGCTTGATGATTAGCTCCAAGAGACATAAAGTGTACTCCGCGCGATGGAAGTCCTCCCAAGTATATAATCGCAAACTCTAAGAATTCTCTGTAGTCATCTCTCACTTGAATTTTCGTCAGTCTGCTAACTGTAAATTGAGTCACAATTTCCTTCTCATTAGTGATGAGCAAAATTAGTCTTGGTCTTGCAGTCTTGTCTTGGTCTTGCATTTTTTGCAAGACCAAGACCAAGACTATGTATAGCAAGACCAAGACCATAAGTATGATTGCAAGACCAAGACCAAGACTCGCGTGAGCAAGACCAAGACAAAAGCAAGAAAAAAGCAAGACTCTTGCTAAACTATTTAAATAATTTTAAAGTATAATTAGTAAAGAAACTTTTTAAAGCAATATTAAAAAATTTTTTTTTAAATTCGAAGTTAATTAAATACTTGCAATTAAAAATGTGTGATGCTGTCAATGCTTTCAACTACCTTTAAAATCTTTTGGTCGAATAGTAAGTAAAATATCGGCGTTTAATAGGTTTTTTCGACTTTAAATAATAATAATAGATTTTACCACGTTTAATAGAAATTTATGTGGGACTAACTAAAGCCCTGAAAATTTCATCGAAATTAGTCGAATAGTTCCGAAGTTACGCGTTGGAAGGTTTTACGAATACTCAGGTGGACAAAGGGGCAGCAAGAAGACAAAATTTTTTTAGGAACCGTAAAGAGTAAAAATTCTGATTTTTAAAAGAAAAAATTTTTACCCCACAAAGATGATTATAATGTTTTCGTTATTTTGGTAGATTCGGAAACAAAATAATGGTTAGGCGAAATGGAATCGAAGGTTATGCGTATAGTCAGTAAAAAGCTAGGAAACTAATTTATGATAGGTTGTTGACACCCTAAAATTTGAAACATAAACAGTTTAAATACAATATGTAGAATAGAATATAAGAACGGTCAAGCGAGAAAACGTTAACAAAAAAATATTTTTTTTTAAAATTTACTTGTTTCTATTTTGTTTTACTGACATATATACAAATTATAAAATAAACCAATTTTCTATACTAATCCACAGAATAGATAAAGGATCGATTAGACCAATTCGACCGTTGGACCCAAAAGCTATTAAATCAGAAAGTGCGTATATCGTATACCTTGACACAACACGTGACAAATTGGCCAGAACATGTATCAAATTTTGTTTATCCTAAATTAATATCTACTTGACTTTAATTGTCCAGAAATTATTACTTACTTGAGTGTTTGGTTATGAGTGAAGTAGGGTAATAAAATTATATTGGAGCTTAGACTGTCCGGTCGATCGTACCGGTATGTCTACACATTAAGAGAATTTCGCACATATGTTAAACATTCCAAAGAAAGCAGCACAAATGCGAAGGAGACATTTTATTATTTTATGACTATTTTTTCAAGCGACCCTTTACCATTGTTCAATTTCTTTTGGTCACATAATTTTTATTTTTTGTTACTGTAGGTCAATTTCAGTTTTTAATATATAGAGACATTCCATTGAAAAAAACTAGATTTAAGGCGAAACTCTTTTCTTTTAAATAAAAAAGAAAAATAACTGAAGTACATAAACAATTTGACATAACTTTGATTGGAACTTCCGGAAATTAACTTTTTTTAACTTTTAGCCTCATAAAATACAATTTCACATAACAAGATAATGGGAAGTCGCCCTGGGAGATCGCCCTTTTCATCTTTAGATAAATACATCACTAAAAAAGGCATTAGTTCATTTTCTGATATATTCTCGACTTCTTGTGTATTACATATTGCAGAATATGTAATTCTACCCATGCTCTAAATCAGTGCAATTTCACAAAACCATCCAAATTATAATTTAATGACTATATAATTAAAAATACCCGTTGTTGCAGCATCCTATATAAAATAGCGAATTCTCCGTTAAAAAATTATTTTTTCTCGAAGATCCGTTAACATAGGATGCTGATTCTAAAAGCTATTTTATGGGATTTTTTAGTCTTTGCCATGGTGTAAAAAATTTTAAAAGACTGGAATTTTAGCAAAAATTACTTTTTTAAGGATTTTTGAATTGAACTATCTGGCTAGCGAACTCTTCCAAGATTTTTGAACTTTCAAACTTTCCAAACTTTCAACGTAACCAAACTTCGTAAAAATAGGATATTTCGTTCGAGACTATATATATATATATATATATATATATATATATATATATATATATATATATATATATATATATATATGTATTTCGATATAGCGACACTTAGAAAAAATCCCTTACTGCAGAAATGATATCTATTTTATATAAATATATATAATTTAGGTATATAATTATATATCTAAATTATATATATATATATATATATATATATATATATATATATATATACATATATATATATATATATATATACATATATATATATATATACATATATATATATATATATATATATATATATATATATATGTATATAATTATATACCTAAATTATATATATTTATATAAAATAGGTATCATTTCTGCAGTAAGGGATTTTTTCTAAGTGTCGCTCTAGACACCGGAAAAATTGCCGCCCCTGCCTTTCCCTAAAATATGTCTTAATAACTTTTTTACTTTTTTCTTGAATGATTATAATTTTAAGAGCGAAATTGTGGGTTATTATTGCCCTTTTTCTTACCAAAAAATTAATGACGAGCAAAAAAGAAAAAACCCTCTGGCCCCAAATTTGCTGCCCCTAAAATCTGCCACTCTAAGCTCCAGGTTACTCGTCCTGCTGGTAAATTCACCACTGCATTATTGGGTTCTAGAAACCTCAAAACAAACTTCTAGCATAGAACCAGGCTTGACACTATGATGCGGTAAATTATCAAGTCGCACCGTGACAGTGGCTGCAACAGCTGAATTTTCGATTCGAAAATTTGCTAATAAAAAAGATGCAAGAAAGTGCAAGATTTTTTAGCAATACCAAGACCAAGATCAAGACTGCATTTTGCAAAACCAAGACCAAGACCAAGACCAAGATTCTTAATGCAAGAACAAGACCAAGACCAAGATTTGATAGTCTTGGTCTTGGTCTTGCATTTGCTCATCACTACTTCTCATCTCTTAAAGCTGTCATAACATTTGCATCATTCCTTGCACACTCGTACGCCAACTGGTCAATATTACTCCAGCACTGCTTAAAACGTTTAAAATGGCAATATCAGGCTTAGATAATTGATATCACATAGCCTTGTTAAAGACACTTGCTAGAATGATCTTTAATATGCAATGTCGACATGCTAAGTACAGGAAGTCTTTTTGCAACTTCTGTTCCAAAAGTATGCAGGCTCCATTTCTGTGGTCTGTGTTGCCAGCAGTAGTACCGAAACACATTGCATTTACCTGTTATGTAATCCCCTCACTCCAATATGTACCAACCCCAACGGTCTATTTCACTGTTAGATAAAATTCAAATATTACCGTTTCTTTAGTTGTTGTCAGTATTATATTATATTATTTTTGGAATATTATTTTGTGTCTAATTATATATACGATTTCTTGTTTATTTTTTTAAATTTTTTATTTACATATATTTTAATTCAACCTTTTTTTTACTAACTGTAATTTTGATGTCTAAAATTTAGATACTGGATCATTTCATCGCTTAAGTTTAGGACCGAGAACCATGCTTTAAAGTCTTAAGTAGCATAAGAATAAAGAATTGAGTTTAACTAATTGACATTATAACAAAAAGAATATTCGGGTATCTTGGAGTCAACAAAATTATAAACAGTTAAGTAAAAATTTTAGTTTTTAGTTCTAAATCTGAGTGTTTTATCAAGTGATGTGGTTTCAGTAAAAAACGTTAATAAAAAGGCTAAAATACACTAAGTAGATATCACGAAATAAAAACAGATAAATATGGCACTGTGTCTCCCCAGACAATATTTTCACGCGTCAGCCCTGTAAAATAGAACTAAGTTTAGGTTAAAATTTCATTTTACTTGAGCGACCTCTAAATTTCATCTGATTTGCCTGAAATTTTACACAAATTATTTTTATACGTCTTAGAACAACATAAGAGGGTCAGATAGCAACATTTCGAAACTTCAAAAATAAGGACCACCCTAATATACACATATAATTATTGAAATATTTTTATTTTAAACACTCTGTATCTTACACATACTCGTATATAATTTGTTATCTAACACAAAAATAATCGTATGATTTTATTATATCTCGAGATATTTTAATAGCAGTGGGATATTTTAAACGTCAGTGTACTAAAACATTAAGTACAGTACCGCGTCAAAAATGTGGCCACACCTTGAGCCAAGGTGTGCCCATACTTTTTTCGACATAGTGTGTGCGGGAACCTGCTCAGCCCCTTCACTCGTGGCTTTTGAAATTGACATCTAGTTAAAACGTATAAAATGTACTTTCATCGCGTCGCTACTGAAAACTGAGTTTCCTTTTAGAAATTTTCCCACAGAAATAAAATGTTTTCTTCGGGTAAAAAGTAGACGATAACACAGTTTGGGTAAGAGCCGCCTCGTGGTACCACCTATATATGTATTGAAATTTATGTAAGTGTATTTGTAAAGGTTTTTTTTTCAATTCTTGGATAAAAGAACTGACCGTAATAAAACTGATCCGCACAACAGGGGTCCATTCAACACAATCCATTCAAATATAAAAATTTTTAAAATTTGTACTTAAAGATTTAAAATGCTTGAGTTCAATAGAGATCTAATTGTTAAAAATTAACTAAATAAATGCTCACATATGACAATATGCAAACGTGATTAATTTTTACATATAACTCCCATAATGAAATCAAAATAAAACTTATCACTATTTCAAAATGCGTTATATAAATCCTTACAAACTTGAACAAAATGTTTACATTTCATTGTCGAAAACGGGAAATCTAATTATCATAATATGATAAATCTAACAAGGAATGTCATGGGGGTGTACCCCTCAGATTTTGTTTCTTCTTTGGCATGTTGTAGAACATCGAAAAATAAGAGACACGCATTTTTGTAGCGGCTGTAAAACAGCTTGAAAGGGTGAAATCACCCTTCAAAAATGGGGGTAAAAATTTAAATTGTCAAATATCTCGAAAACGGTAAGAGATAGAGCAAAAGCTTAAATTAGCGATATTACTCTTTTTTAAAAGGGCTATCTATTGATATGCAACTTGTTTAAATTATATCAACAGGAGTGGTTGGGAGTTAAAATATAGGGGTTAATTTTGCGAAAAGAGGGTAAAAAATTCAATATATTAACAGTAGCCAGTTTTTCAGAGCTTTCGGGGTAAAATACATCTTGAGGTAAAATAATAAAGGGGGGGGGAAGAACACAAGACGGGGGCGACCCCCCTCCCCTCTCCAGATGTATTTTACCCCGAAAGCTCTGAAAAACTGGCTACTGTTAATATATTGAATTTTTTACCCTCTTTTCGCAAAATTAACCCCTATATTTTAACTCCCAACCACTCCTGTTGATATAATTTAAACAAGTTGCATATCAATAGATAGCCCTTTTAAAAAAGAGTAATATCGCTAATTTAAGCTTTTGCTCTATCTCTTACCGTTTTCGAGATATTTGACAATTTAAATTTTTACCCCCATTTTTGAAGGGTGATTTCACCCTTTCAAGCTGTTTTACAGCCGCTACAAAAATGCGTGTCTCTTATTTTTCGATGTTCTACAACATGCCAAAGAAGAAACAAAATCTGAGGGGTACACCCCCATGACATTCCTTGTTAGATTTATCATATTATGATAATTAGATTTCCCGTTTTCGACAATGAAATGTAAACATTTTGTTCAAGTTTGTAAGGATTTATATAACGCATTTTGAAATAGTGATAAGTTTTATTTTGATTTCATTATGGGAGTTATATGTAAAAATTAATCACGTTTGCATATTGTCATATGTGAGCATTTATTTAGTTAATTTTTAACAATTAGATCTCTATTGAACTCAAGCATTTTAAATCTTTAAGTACAAATTTTAAAAATTTTTATATTTGAATGGATTGTGTTGAATGGACCCCTGTTGTGCGGATCAGTTTTATTACGGTCAGTTCTTTTATCCAAGAATTAAAAAAAAATCCTTTACAAATACACTTACATAAATTTCAATACATATATAGGTGGTACCACGAGGCGGCTCTTACCCTCATATCGAACTGATTATTGTATATATAAAACTAATATGTCAATGCACTTTTCCATCAGCCACTTTTTTAACCACGCCTATCTGATAGATTCCAATAGTCTTTGAGGATCTAATGCCTCATTTTCATTGATTTTGCAAGTAAACTTAGAAAAAAACAAGCATCAAAGTTAATGTTACACTGTTAATACAATGTAATACATACATATATTAGTACAAGATCTCGCAGCTGATTTCTGCAGGTATCTGTTTTTTTAATGAAACTTAATTTAAATGAATCCTTAATGGTAATGTAATACATCGCTCCCGGGTTGCCAGCTCTCAATCGGCCGCAACCTCTAGGTTGCCAGGTGTTAACAGGTATATTGTTGTTAATAATTTGCGGTCATGTGTTTTTTGAGAAAATTAGATACTAAATTAAAGTTTTATTTTTTCTAAGCACGATAATACATAGTTGCCTGTGAAAAAATAGCCGCATGTTATGGTTGCTATTACTTTTAATTAATTACTCTCTTATCACATCTCAGTTGCAACTATTGAAAAAAAATTATACATATTGATCAATCAAGGCAATGAAATATATATTACATTGTACCTACATATGTAATAATATTTCATTGCCTTGATTGATCAATATGTATAATTTTTTTTTCAATAGTTGCAGCTGAAATGTGATAAGAGAGTAATTACTTAAAAGTAATGGCAACCATAACTTGCGACTATTTTTTCACAGGCAACCATGTATTATCGTGTTCAGAAGAAATAAAACTTTAATTTAGTATCTAATTTTCTCAAAAATCACGTGACCGCAAATTATTAACAACAATATACCTGTTAACACCTGGCAACCTAGAGGTGGCGGCCGATGGAGAGCTGGCAACCCGGAAGCAATGTATTACATTACCATTAAGGATTCATTTAAATTAAGTTTCATTAAAAAAACAGATACCTGCAGAAATCAGCTGCGGGATCTTAGACTATATGTTTAATGAATAATTTCTAGTTTGTGAGATGATGTCTTATCTCGCAAACATTTTATTAAAACTATTATTTCCAAAATTGATTATATAACTACTTTATTTAAGGAACAGATTATTAATGATTTTTATTTCTATTAAACATTATAATCTAACAATTTGAAAAACCTCTCTAATAATTTAATAAATAATAATAAAAAACACAAGCTATAAAGGGGAGTTTTTTAAATTTCATATAATTACAATTTGAATAATTGAATGAGATATTGGATTGGCATTATTTTTTGGCGAGAAATCATGAAAGATACGGAATTATAATGGTTGAAATTTACTAAACATTTGGAAAGAAAACAACTATCCATTGAATTTTGACGAAACCAATAGCGACTGAAAGAGGTAAAAAAATAGATTAGGGGATTTTGGGATTTTTTTGAAAATTCTGTATGTAATTTAACGGGGTGACTTACCCCCGCAATGTTGCTCAAACTGAATTCTAAATTCCAGAGTCAAGGTAAAAAAATACGTGTCTCTTAAATTTCAACAAAGAACATCTTAATATCATCGAAATCGGAGAGGGACGCCAGAGAATAAGGGAATAAAAACCTAGTATGTAACTTGGCGGGGTGACTCACCCCCGCAATCTTGCTCAAACTGAAGTTTGAATTCGAGAATCTTATTTCTACGTTATTCTGTGTTTGAAATGATTTATTTTCATAATAATAATATCCGACAAAAATAATTATTGTAAAAATATAATATCGATAATAAAATTTTACTTTTTTGAGAAGAAACTGCAAAATTTTGAAAGAAAAAAAGTAGTATTAGCTTTAATTATTTTCAAAATACAAGTATTCAAATTATGTCCTGCAATAATTTATTATTCAAAAATTGACATTATATTATTTCATTAAATTTCACCCGTCTCACCCTGTTACCTGCCTTAAGAAAAATGCCTAGAAACTGGCTTTACGCTTTGTCTGGTAGTATAATATAATATTGTTGTTCATTGGTCTATGCTTCTGATTAAATTAAAACTAAATATTAAATGCCAATCCATAGTAACCGATGTGACTAATGTTTCAGATAAAAGCCTACATATCTGGTAGGCCTTACTTTAAAGTTGAAAATTGTCTCAAGTTACCCCTAATTACAGTACATTTTTTTACTATGTTATCGTCGTAATTTTTTCTACTTGATTAAGTACACATACTTAATTATTATAATACTAGCCGTATACCCACCCGATGGATTTACCATCGGGAACATTTATTTATTTTAATAGCCATAGTAACATATTTTTATACAATATCTCTAACTTCAAAAATGAGGAATTTCTATACAAATTTTCATTCCTTATTTAACCCACTTAGGGGATGAATTTTCAAAAATCCTTTCTTAGTGCTCACTTACGTTACATGCGGAACTCCTGTGCAAAATGTCATTCTTTTAAACCCAACGGTTTAGGCTGTGCGTTGTCAGCCAGTCAGTCAGTCAGTCAGTTAGTGTTAGAAATTTATTAAGTAGGTAATAAAATCAATTAAAACAATTCCTATCCTTCGTGCACATAGATAGTTTCAGTCACTGATTTTCAATGTTGTTTTTTCATATGATAGTGAAAAAAATTATTTTTTACAGTTGCATTGTTATCTGAAGATTATATGTGTGGAAAATTTTTCATTTTTCCGATTGTAAAGAAAATACGCTGGCCCCATTACGGGAGTCGAATTTTTCGCTACATCTTCGGTATTTTCAAAATATCTAAATATAATTGAAAGGTTACAGACGAATTGTCATTTTTGTAATTTCAAAAACGATGGTAAGTGTCCGGCTGATCGAGGAGTGTAAAGATTTTAATCGATTACTTTTTTTTCAAACACCACGCAGTCACAAATGTTTTTATGAACATATTCAAAATTCGCAAATGATTTCCAGTTGACTGAGTACCCGAAAGCGTATACCTATCTCCAAAAAAAATATTTTCAGACATTTAATTTTTTTAACCATGATACTCCAAGCTCCGATAGCACAAAATCATACCGGATAAAACACCTCAAATTAAAAAAGCTAAATCGATAGTAACTAATGCCGACAATAGGAAATGCCCACATCTTTAAGTTTTTGTTAAATTCTATTTTTAAAAAATTTTTGAAATGGCCGAAAAAAACGTCAAATCTACCTCACATAACACCTCGCTGAAATTTACATATGTTATAGCAAATTGTATATACATATTTTACTGAACAATCGGTCTGTTTGGCATATTTTGATAATTAATGTCTGACAGACCTATTTTTAATTAGTGAAAATTTTAGACAAATCTACCTCACATAACACCAATTTTTTTGATTCAATTAAAAGTTTTTGACACTATCAACGTATTAAAATTGGTCTGTCTAATAAAAAACGTTATTAACCATGCCAAACTTAACCTGAAATATTCAGCCTTCACGTATCAAATTGATTGCTGTTTGAAGCAATGTTATCTTTAAAAGTATGTTTTTTTTATTCTTAAAATTAAGTCTGGGACCTCCTGTATCAATTACAATTGACCCGGCTTTAAAAGAATATAGCTAAGTTTGTGAAATTAAATTTTAAAGTGTAGCGTTGACTTTTTTTATAAACAAAACACTTCCTTTGGGGCCGCAACAAAACACCTTTTCTTTTTTTAAAATGAAGTTTAAGATCTCCTCTAATCATAAATATTGGTCTGTTTCATAAAAACCGTTTTTTACTAGGTCAGACTTAATGTTTTAAAGCAGCAGTTTTCATGAAAAAAGTCGCTTTTAACCATTCTCAAGCAAAGGAACAATTAAAGAAAGGAACTTTTCAAATTTTAATGTAAAGTCTAAGATCACCTTTATTCATTGAAACAATTTTTTTTTGGAAAATAAGGTGTTTTACCCAGTCAGCCTTCATTGTTAAGCGCAGCAGTGTCTATTATTTTAAATACACTGGTTTATCCATAAGCCGACGAACGTACATACATACATACGTTATAACTTAGTTGTCCACTCAGAAATATATATATATATATATATATATATATATATATATATATATATATATATATATATATATATATATATATATATATATCTACCGTGTGAGTTTTTCGGGAGTTGCCATTCGATTTATT
This sequence comes from Brachynemurus nebulosus, assembly GCA_035578155.1. Lineage (NCBI taxonomy): Eukaryota > Metazoa > Arthropoda > Insecta > Neuroptera > Myrmeleontidae > Brachynemurus > Brachynemurus nebulosus. The sequence goes on along the minus strand of JAPWDM010000011.1, from coordinate 551,286 downwards.
CCTAAAATATGCATCTAATCGAAAAAAAGTTTATACAAAAAATATTCAAAATAGAGGGGTCCATTCACGAAAAATTGTTCCAGACTTCTAGGACTTACGGTTTTTTTGGAATAGAAAAAATTTTTTTTTCAAATGGGAACATATGTTGAGATGTTTCTTAAAAATTATTTTATTACTTCAAATTGCCAATTATGCTAAAATTTTCATTATTTTATTTCAAATTTTTGAGAAGTTGCATTTTTAAGTTTTAATTTTCAAAACCCATGGTCAGGTTTGTTTAAACGAATGCAAAACATACGATTTATTTTGAATTTATACTAAAAAAAATACGAAATAAGTTGTAATGGTATATTCACATTAGCCTCTTAGAGTAACAGAAAACTTATTAATTAAATACATTAATTATCAAAATAATTTGTAGTTTTTCTCAAATATTCAACTTAATATTTATTAAACAGGCCATCAAATTACAAATGTTGTTGTAATATTTAATTGTACACCATATTAAAGAAGTCAAATTTTAGTACATGTGAAAATGTCATTATTAAAAATCTCTGAAAGTAAATTATAGATGGCATATCTGCATAGTATCGTAGAGCTGTCATAAATAATATGACAGGTCTTTTTTAAATTTAAATTGTTAAATTTTAAACTCTTTTTTTAAAAAGAGTAAAAAAATTGTCCAAAAAAATATTTTTAATATAAAAATTTTCAAGTATGTATGGTATGTATTTTAACAATACGTCTGAAAAAGATGTATTTTAAAAATATTCATAACCTTAATTTATTTTCCAGTAATCTGACCAGACGATCTGATCATGTTTGGAACATATTTTAATGATGTACAGGATAAACTTGAGGTGCTCTCGGAATATTATATAAAAAATCACCTTACAGTAAATTGTCATTACATAAAAAATCACCTGACAGTAATATAAGCAAATCGAAAAAAGTAATTTTTCATAAATCACCAAAATTAAAAGAACATGGAAAATTTACGCTAAATAATGTGGAAATTGAAAAAGTTAAAACGTACACATATCTAGATGTACCATTTTCTGCATCGGGTACTTTTAAAAACTGTTGCGACCATTTTATTTCAAAAGCACGAATAACAGCGGGAAAATCAAAATCGATACTGTCAATCTCAAAATTAAACTGTTGGGAAACCAAAAAAACCCTTTTCGACTCCATAGTTCGATCGACATTGCTGTATGTTTGTGAAATATGGTAGAATATGTACAAGTACTGGAAAAAGTACAAACACAGTACTGGAAAAATCTACTACAATTATCAATGACGACACCTTATGTAGTGAGGTCGGAGGTGAACTGTCCACACTGGGCTACACTTATTTTAAAACGTATATTGATATGGTGATGTCATTTGCTGAATATGACAGACGAGAGAATCCCGAAAGTATGCTATGCAAAACTAAAGGAACTATCTGATGACCCAACCTACAAAAACTCTAACTGGGTTGTATCTTTAAAACAAAATTTGACTCAACTTGGTTACGAGGATTTGTGGGAAGCGCAGGGCATGTTCAAAACAAAAAGAATGCTGACCGAAATTATTCAAAAATATGAAAACTCATTAAAAGACGCCGATCTAAACCGCTTACAGCAGTCTACTTATACCCCAATGTACAGACGCCTGATACATGAAGAAAATGGGAATAACTATCTTCACCACAAGGCTAATTTTTTCCAAAATACGATTAGTTAGTTGCGAATGTCAAATAAAATATGTACAAAAATTTTCTTCAAAGGCTGTAAACTGACTCTGAAACATGAAGAAATTTGTCAACAGTGTAACGAAGTTAACGATCTTACGCACTTTCTTTTCAAATGTAAAAAGTATCCTTTTAAAAGGCAAATGTACTTGAATAAGCATATCAGTGCTGGAGGTGATCCCATGACGGCGTTATTAATCATAAGAGGCCTGGAGCAGCTGAACGACGTATTTTTATATGCTATAGGGGCTCTTGAGCACTGAGCTAATATTTACCACTTAATGTGTCACAATCGCTAACAATGCTCTGTTCAAAATTTTCACTATATTTTGAACAATCATGTAGCAGTAGATAGTCTTTCTTCTTTTTATTGTTAACGCTACTGGTCTGTTGTTGATTTGTTTGTTAATAAGATTATTATAATAGATTATTATACTTGTTACTGTATATTATGTATGTTTCTGTTTATTATAATTTTTTTGTAAATAAACTATATTTACGTCAGTTGACAAGTTTTTGCCGAAAAAATTTCATCAAAAATCAAATTATGACATTTTAAAGAAATTTCACATGTGTTGTTTCTGCAGGAAATCTACGATTGTGGTCACATTAGCCTCACTCATTTTCATAGTCAATACAATACAAGTGATGCACATGTGTTGTTTATGTTCTAAAGGCAAACTTCAAGATTAGATTTCAACGGGTTGGGTTAATGTTATGTGTGTTTTTTCTGCACCAAACGATGCGTCTTGGTAAACTATATACAAATCCACCTCTAGTTGAAAATAGCTGAAATTGTTACATGTGTTGTTTCTGAAGTAACTGATTCAATTAATAGTACAACAATCCGAAGATGAAGAAAAAATTAAAAGTGTTCCTAAAATTGAGTAACTAAGTACTTTGTCACGAAATTGATTGAAGTTTTATCCTTAAGGGGAGCTCGACCGTCTCGGTTTTCCTGACAAAAAAGGCATATTTTAGGTACACATTACTTCGGAATGGTAACTCCTATTTGTTACGGGAAAAGTTTTTCTTAATAATGTTTGCACGCCATTGTCTTACTTAATACTATCTTTATTGATTCATTATCATATACTTATATAAACATTATAATTAACACGCATTAAGTTCCACGTACACACACATCATCATACACGCATAATAGATCAAATCAATCGTTCGATCGCAACGCGATCCGCCAATACACACACACACAGATATAATATATACATAATACTAACGTATGCAATATTTGTAATAATAACTGAAATACATAACACTATTAAATTAATTTTTTTTGGTTCATCACAATAACAGTCCTCTATAATCGCAGCGCATGGTTTTCCCGTAGGATTGTTTGTTTGTTTGTTTGTTTGTTTGTTTTTTTTTTTATTAAATAATGAGTGAAGCGTAAAAAATCTCGAAAAAAAACTTTTTAAAATAATTTATAAAAAAAAAGTTTATCATTTTTTATACTTTTTTTCCGCTGGGATTGTTGAGCTAGTAGTCTAGCATTACCATAAAAGAATTGATACGCATAGCATCAATGGTTCAGAAGAAATATGTACCCGAGTATCAAAAAATGCTACTTTTCAGGAGAAGCATTTTTCTAAAAAGCTTGAGTCATCACCTGCCAACTTCTATTTCCCTTATACTTCTATGTAAAAATCAATTTTCTAAGGTCTCTGGATAACCTCCTAGTAATGGTTATACTCAGGTTTTGTTTGCATTACTCTTTTCTTATGAATAATTTTTTTTTTACGTGGTAAATTTTAGTTTAAATGTGGTTCCGTGTTAGACATTTTTTTTAAAAAACAACCGAGAAAAGCTCTGTTTTCTAACCTTCAATATGCATTTTAGATTACTTCTGGTGGTCGGATTCACATGGGACCAAGACCGTCGTGTTCTGGATAATATCTGCATTAAAAATAAAAAAATTCATTTTTTTAACCGAAATTCGGTCTAGCTCTCCTTAGGTTAACGAAATTATAAAAATCAATTTTTTCCAGTCTTGTGGTAAAATTCCCTGACTTTTTCAGAAAGTTTAGAATTCCTTGACATTTCCAGGTTTTCCAGGAATGTGCCACCATACTATGCCCTTTCCAGATGATAAAACAGAATTAAGTTTGAAAACAGTTTCAACGCAAACAGTTTATAAAGACAATTTACCTTAAGTGCCGGATTTACCTTAAGTGTCGCTCTAAACTCAGTGAAAAATGCCGCCCCTGAAAAGGTAAAAAAAAATTTTGCCGCCCTTTTTGCCAAATTTGCCGCCTCTAAAAGTGGTCGCCCTTCTTAAAAAACGTAAGTGACGAGCAAAAAAAAAAACAAATTCTACATTTTATCAAATTATTAAATAATAAAAATAAATCTACAATATAAATTCAAATTGCTGTTTTATTAAAAAATCATAATTTCTGTTAATCGTTATACAATTTTACAATAAAATAATTTTCTGTTGATCAGGGCTGGGAGCTATTTAAAATGATTTCATTTTAAACATGTATTTAAAATACAAAATGGCATTTTCCATTTTCTATTTTAAATAAGTTCTGTCAAACCATTTTCCATTTTGTATTTAAAAGGAAAATTTGAATCCATTTTACATTTAAGACACGGCGATAAAAAATGTTTTATGTTAAAAGTAGATGATTTTCATAATTTAGAAGTCGCAGTTGTAGGGTAGTCAAGGTTTGAATATGTCAAGGCTGAATTAAATTTTACAATATTTTAAAGTAACAATATTTAAAGAGTTAAATTTTGTTTTCATATCATGTAAACTTTACAAAATTTTCTCAAAAGACTACCTCTATTTAATTTCAGTACGTTTAAAATTTTCTTTTTTTTTAATATTGATAAAAAAATTTATAGAATTTAAAGTAAAATTTGGCAATAGGATTTCCGATCTCGATTCGATTTTATCGAAAATCGATTTTTGGAGAGCCGATCTTCGATTTTTCGAATCGATTCTTTGGAGAGTAAATCGATACAGAGATCGTGAAAAATTTACGGGATCGGAGATCGATCTTTTCGAATTTAAATTAGGATATTTTTAGTAAAAATATGATATTTTTTCAAAATTATTGTAAAATATATAAAATAAAATATATTCATAGTAAATTCAGCAGTTCATCTTCAAAAAAAAATTAAAAACTGATTTGTGATGACCCAATAAGAAACTTCATTAAAACTTTTATATATCTTTTATTTTCTGCAAGTACAAAAATTGAATCGATTTTCGTCAGATCGATCTTTTGTAAGCCGATTTTCTCCTACATCGATTTTTGGTTTGACGATTCGAATCGATCCACAAGATCGATTTTTTGGCCAGAGATCGGAAACCCTATTTGGCATTTTATAATCCATTTTAAATAGCTATTTTCCATTTTCTATTTTAAATATGTTCAGCAAAACCATTTTCCATTTTGTATTTTAAATGCATTTTTGAAAACCATTTTCCATTTTTTATTTTAATTCTACGAACCATTTTTCGCAGTACTGCTGGTAGTTACGTATAACCAGTGGTACATTTACACTACGGGCCCCGCAGAGGCCCCGGGTGGCAAATTTTTAGGGGCAGTTTCCTCGCATTAACTTTTCTATTTCTTGAATTTTTTCCACAGAAGTACCATGCTTTGGCAATTTTATATTAACTTCATACTGAACCAAAGCTTTACAGAATCCTATGAAATAAAAATTTTCGTTACTTACATTGTAAATAATTATTTTGAAATATTGCAATTACCCTTACCTTTTAAAATAACAATGATTAGGAACATATTAGAGGTTATGTCATTTCGAAAACTTCCATGAAACTGAATTAAATATGAGAATAAAATCGTTATTCTATCTTCAATAAACACAATAATAAGTTATTAGAAATACTCCAATAAAGTACCTAAAACTGAATTACATAAATTATCGAAATATTGTAAATTTTTAAAAAAATTGCTCAAAACAAGGTCAGTTTTTTTTACCATTTAATGACGTTCTGCGTTTTCTTAATTCATTTTTTTTAATTAGTTAGATTCCAGGTAGATAAATTTTAGTTGTAAATCAATATAAACACAAAATATTGAACAAAAATTAATAAAAGTATTTAAAGAGCTGACATTTTGAATTAGTCATTTGTGTTGTATACAGTAAAGCCATCTACAGCCATCTATGTAGCATAAATACAATTACTGACATGAAGATGCCGTATGACGAAATAATCAAACCGAGGTATATGAATTATGACGTCAGCGGAAATTATGTAACCGAACTTCTACAACGATTGTCTATCGCATACGAAAAAGTTATGAAAAACAACGAAGAAGCAGTTCAACGGCAAAATAGTTATTACGAAAAGAAATCAAAACCAGCGGGGTTTCAACTTGGCGAAATTGTCTTCCTATACCAACCAGCGATTAAACAAGGGAAAAAGCTCGCTAAACCATGGACCGGGCCATATCGTGTAATCGACATAAAAGGGCCGATTACGTACCAAATAAAGGAGCTCTACGGGAATAAAACTGAAGTCGTCCATGTGAACCGACTAAAATCACATAAGGGGGACGTAGTAAATCTACCGAAGTGAGAAGGGGGCCGCCAAAATCGGCTCAGTGGTGAAGAAATCGAAGAAGTGGGAATGAGGAACCCGATTTTATCAGACGGCAATGAGAAAATGGCAAATGAAACTGAGGACCAGCCAATCGAAATCGTAGAGGTTCCAGTTGACGTTCATCCAGCACCACCAGAAGCACGTCAAATTCCAGTTGGAGAAGGGATCGATATACTGCAACATGCCGAGGACGAGGAAACCGTAGAACCTGAAGACGAAAATGAGGGTGAAACCGAACCCAACTTGGGAGGGGTAAACGACGATAACTCCTCGGATAGCTACGCAAGAGCCGACGAAGCTGAGGGAGTCGCACCTGCCGGTGATGCGAGGCGAGATAAAAAGTACCGTACCAGAAGCCGTGGTAGGGTTTCGGACCACCCATGGGTCCTACCCAAACGGATTTAAATAAAAGATAAAAATAAAAATATATATATTTACGTAAATAAACTCACTCCATCGTGAAAGTGATTAGTGTACCCTGTTTAAAACAATAACACTTAAATATCAAATGAAATTAATTATTTCTAGTTTAAAAAAAAACAGGGCTGCTTTACTCACTTGTGTTAGGCATTGTTCTGTTATTTTTAGCGTTTTCTATAAATAAATTATATAATAATTTGTTTCAAAAAAGTGTTATATCATACAGTTGTCATTATAAAAGATTGTGAAAAATATTAATAAATTTAAGTTTTCCAAAACAAAAATATGCTTCCGGGCTTTAACTTTTCATAATTTAAAATTTCCACCGCTATTGCTTCATTTTTATCGATTAAAAACAAAAAAAAATCGCATGTTGACGTACTCTAGAAACCCAAATTTATTTCTTATTATCATAATATTCTACATGAGGGTTGAAAAATTAATTAGGGTAGCTTCGCTAGTTTTCGTCCAGTTAGTGGAGTTGATAGCTTTGCGACATAAAAAGAATATTTTCAATTAATCTAATCCTAATGAATTATATTACTATTTATTGCTTACATTATAGTCTATTTTGACATAAAATTATAAGTAATTACTAATTACGTTCATTGTTTTTTTTATAAAAAAATAATAATGATAAATATACGGATTTCGCTAGTTTTCGTCCAAAAAAGTTAGTTGTCCACATGTAGGCTAGTTTTCGACCACCATTTAGGTATATTCAGGACCTTTTATCTTCCTTCTTAAACCTTTTTATTGTATTTTATAATTTTTTTTTTATTCTAAGGACGTAATATAAAGTTTGAAAATATCATTCACACAAAAAAATAAATGGACGAAAACTAAAAAGTACAATTTAATGCAGTTTTCAGTTTTCGTCCATATAATTTAAACTTTTGTAATTCATTCAACGCAAATAATTGATGCAAAACGCAAAAACGCAAAATGTTAGATTAAATTATAAGTAAAATTTATAGGTCAATTCAATCATATATTCCCAAATTCTGTGCAAAATCATTTATTTGACCCTGCTCGCCCAATGACTCTAAAATAACTATTTTCATGTTTTATTAGCATGGGTAATTTCCGCACCGTAAGAACTTAGTATGGGTACCTATACCAACAGTTTTAGAATTGTTTCTATTTTAGGCCCTTCAAGTCACCAAAGCCATGGGAAACCATTTTAACGTTACTTTCATCTTTCACAGAGATCTCAACAATACTTACAAGGGGAGTATCAAACATGGGAATCACGGATTTGGGAGAAATTAATGTATGTTGTGGAATATATTTCTCTGAGTATTGCAGTGATAATAATTTAGGCCAATGCGACTTTATTTAGAAATTAAACGCACGAAAAGTTTTGAATAACATATCATGTTTGATATGTATCAGTTAGTTGGTATTGTCTGCAACAAGGGCCGCTGGTGGTGTGGTTAGTGAGTTCTCTCTCTTTGATCTCTTCCCGGAAGAGATCAAAGAAGAGATATTAAGCTTATACGAAATCAACGTATTCAACGTTTACAAGCTAAAAAACACTAAGTTGCCAATCTACATGCTAACGATGGACAACACCATCACAGAGAAATTTCTCAATAACAACTGTAAATATATTTACCGCACAAAAATACAATGGCAACGTTATAGGAATAACAGAGAAATTATACAGTGCCATAGGTGCCAAGAATGGGGCCACGCTACCAGCAACTGTCGAGTGAAGCCGGCATGCATGAAATGTGCAAACCAACACTGGACAAAGGACTGCACCAAATCACCTGAGGTTCCAGCTAAATGCAAGAACTGCGGAGGTTCGCATCCAGCAAACTCAACCGAATGTGAAGAATACAAAAAAAGGATTGAACTTCTTCACCAAAACAGAAAAACTAGTACATACATCTCACAACACAAAACCACATACAAACCAGCACCCGCCCCGGAAACAAATATCTGGGAACAAAGAAAAAAGTTAAGTACACAAACACAATTCCACCCTCAAACAAACACTACTCAAGTAAGAAATGAACCAAACATCTCAAACCAAACATCTCTCACACATAACATCTCTCACCAAGGAGGATCAATCCTAGGCAGCTTCAACAATTTAATGGGTGAGTTAAAAGAACTGGGAGGGCTTGTAGACTTGAACAAAATGACTACACTAGTAGTAGAGCTAAACCGACAACTAAGACTTTGCACAACCGAATACGAAAAATTCATAACCATGTTTAACTTCGCACAAAACAACTTCAATGATGGACCTTAGACTGGGACACTGGAACTGTAACGGACTTTTACCAAAATTAACAGAACTTAAGTATTTCATTCAAGAAAAAAATTTGGACATATTGACATTAAACGAAACGAAACTGACTGACCGTCTTCAAATCAAAATTAGGAATTATAATATAATTAGACAAGACGGCACTGCACACAGCGGGGGTGTAGCAATAGTGATTAAAAAAGGAATAAATTTCCAACGAATTAACGTCAACACACAAGTAGAAAATATCTGTTTAAAACTGGAAAACAATATATGTTTGGTTGCAGTAAACAATCATCCCTACCATGAAATCACCAATAACGAACTTGACGATCTACTTAACACTAACGAGCATGTGATACTAGTCGGTGACCTTAACGCAAGACACAGACATTGGAACAATCATTTAAATAACAAAAACGGAGTGACAATTTACAACTACGTAATGGACAATAACATCGAACTACTGCACACGGACGAACCCACTCACTATCCAAACAATGACGGAACACCGACTTACATTGACATAATACTGAACAAAAATATAACAAACGTGACGAAACCTCTCTCAGTCTCTGAATTAAATTCAGATCATAACCCAATTCTATTCAAAATCGAAAAACAGACAGAAAACATACCAAAACGAACAATTGTCTCTTACAAAAATACAGACTGGCAAGCATTTAGACGAACACTTGACTCAAGAATTCTGATTAACAAAAATATAGGACTCGAAAATTTGGAAAATGAGATCACAAAACTGACTAACACTATAAAATATGCAAAAGAACTTCACTCGAAACAAATAAAACTAAAATCAAGAAAAGACAAACTGAGCGACGAGACCAAAAACCTCATAAAACTACGAAACTCGACTAGAAGACTATTTCAGCGAACAGGCAACAGAGACTACAAAACAACAACAAACCGACTGAACAGATTAATAAAGACTGCTATCACGGAAGACCTTAACGCACAGTGGGGAGAACTCCTGGAGAACCTAAGTACCAAGGACAATTCCCTGTGGAAGATGACCAAAGTACTAAGGAGACCCAAAGAGCAGACCCCCACCTTAATGGACAATAACAAAGCATATATTACCGATCAGGAAAAAGCGGAAATAATTGCCGACACTTTAGAAAAAACCCAATCAAACGACAGTATCTCTGACAAGGAAAAAACAGTTCACGACTCAATCCGGGAATTTTTTGAAGTGACTACGAACAACTACAGAATGGACGACAAAACTAAAAACAAAATAAAAACCGATCCGAAAGAATTACGAGACCTAATAAAGATTCTACCAAACAACAAAGCACCAGGACCGGACGAAATTGACAACAAACTACTAAAAAATTTGTCAAAGAAAGCAATTATCCAATTAATGCATATAATAAACGCCATTATTATAAATGGGTATTTTCCCAAGCAATGGAAAATTGCTACAATTATCCCAATTCCAAAACAAGGCAAAGATCTGACCAAACCGACCAACTATAGACCGATAAGTTTATTGAACACCATGGCAAAACTTACAGAAAAAATAATACTAAAACGAGTTAACGACTTCAACGCCAAAAATAAAATATTAATGGATGAACAATTCGGTTTCAGACCCAGACACAACACCACAATGCAAGTAACCCGGCTAACGCACGACATACGTGAAAACTTTAACAAAAACAACGTAACGTCACTCGTACTACTTGACATTGAAAAAGCTTTCGACACTGTATGGACAGACGGACTAATTTACAAATTAATATCACACGGATTTCCACCATACTTAACTAAACTACTCAACAATTACTTACGAGACCGAAAATTTAAAGTCAACATCAACGGATCATACTCAGAAACAAAAACGACTAAAGCCGGAGTCCCTCAAGGATCAGTTCTAGGACCAAGCATGTTTGCATATTTTTTAAACGACGTACCAAAGTTCGCTAAAACAAAAATAGCAATGTTTGCAGATGACACTGCCATTTATGCACACTCGTTTAATGCGCAAGTTGCGACCAAACAGACACAAATACACGTGGATATGATATGCAAATATGCTCGGGACTGGAAGATCAAACTAAACGAGACAAAGACAGAACATATAATACTTACGAAAAAATTCACAAATAACAAAGTGTACACACCACTGACTGTTAATGACAATAAAATCATTCAAAAAAATGTTGTAAAATACCTTGGAGTCGACCTAGACAAAAGACTGAATTTTCATCAACATGTAAAAACGGCACTAAAAAAAGGATCCAATGCCCTCCATGCACTGTATCCATTATTAAACGCCAAAAGCAAAATGAATACAGCCAACAAAAGGATGATGTATACTGCAATAATCAGACCTATTTTAACATACGCCGCCGCAGTGTGGTCCAATACTAAAAAGACTAATTTGTTAAAATTACAACGACTCCAAAACAAAGTACTTAGACTGGTACTAGACAAAGACAGATATGCAAGAATAAGAGACTTACACGCGGACTCGAACATACAACCACTGACTGACTACATTGAACAGATAACAAGAAAATTCTATGACAAACAAATACACGAAAGTACACTGACTTCAAGACTGGTATGCCCAGAACTCACCCATTAAATAAAAAAAAAATAAATAAATAAATAAATAAATAAATAAATAAATAATAATAACACAAGCACAAAAACAAAGTGCTTAATACTGTAAATAGTGTATATAGTGTAGTTTAGTTTAGTGTGAATAGTGTAAATACTGATCTGTAAATAGTGTAAATAATAGTAGTTTTAAGTATCACCAAAAATTTAAGCAGGTTTTTTATTTTCAATTTTCCTGCAAACAATAATCTAATAAAATAATAAAATTCACATTATTGATAAATAAAAAACCAATATAAAAATTTGTAACTAAACAACATGTAAATAATAAAATGTAATAATTAAGAATGAAAGTGTTTAGCGCTATAAATCTTAATAAATTTGTATATATATATGTAATTACTTTGTAAAAAACAGTTGTATCCAATTAATGTTTAATAAAGTTCTTTTGAAGTTGAAGTTGAAGTTGAAGTTCTCTCATGTATGTAACTTTTTCAATATACAGACGGAAAGGTTCTATGTTCGCATCTATGCCTTTCCAACATAAATAATTCTCTTTTCAATTTTTTTTTTAACTTTTTCAATATTGTACAATGGGTCAATTAATTACATTGAGGATGCTATATTTTTAGTCGAATTTTCTCCGAAAAATTAGACTTATACAGTCTATACGATAAGAGCTGCGAGAGGCGAGAGTAGGGGCGCTATCCGTTTTCGGACCCGTAGAACACGAATATGTAGAAAAAAAATGTCTGATATATATATATATATATATATATATATATATATATATATATATATATATATATATATATATATATATATATATAAATAATATATATATATATATATATATATATATATATATATATATATATATATATATATTTTCCCGCCACCTTTTAATTTGTGTAGGGCCCCCCTATGGAAGTTAAGAGATGAAATTTGGTAAATGGGGCTCATTTTCGAGGCACCTCATACTATCAAAGTGGGGTCAAATTTTGGGCAAATTTTTTTTCTGACCCGACCTTTAAGGGGGTGGTGGGGGGCGGAAAAGCAATAAAACTTTCTCAAACCGGTTTTAAATAATGTTTCGGTCAATTATCTACAACATATCCAAAATTCAGCTTCCTAGGATGATATGGTGGGAGTAGAGGGGGGAAAAACGATTTTCGCTGGATCTAACAGGCCCCCAGCCCCCCAGAATTAACGTAGAGGGTTGAAATTTGGTGTGTTGATAAAGTTCGTACCTAGGTTGTGCTTTTTGGAGGTTTTAATATTTTACCCCCACCCCCCTCATTTTTAAGCTACAATTTCATGCATTTTCGACGTTTTCGAAGTTTGTACCACTCGCACAGGTCACCTGAATAAACCTAGAGGGCTGAAATTTTGTATTCGGATTGAGTTAGTATCAAGGGGGTGCCTTTTGGGGGTCTCGACTTTTAACCCCTACCCCCACCATTTTTATACCCAAAAGAACATGATTTTTCTTGTTTTTTAACAGTTTCGTTCGGGTCAAAATCTCCCCAAATAAACCTAGAGGGCTGAAATTTGGTGTACAGGTTAAGCTAATAGCCAGACACTGTTATTTGGAGGTTTCAACTTTTAACCCTTACCCCCACGATTTTGACGCCAATATTTCCTTAATTTTTTTGCTTGTTTTCTAACACGTCTAGAGACTCCATAAGGAAACCTAGAGGGCTGAAATTTTGTACGTGTATTCAGTTAGTATCCAGCTAGTACCTTGTAGGGAGTCCGCATCACTTTTCCCCCCACTTCTCCCATTTTTACATCGGAATTGAATGCTATTGTTAAATGTGTTTTAAAAGCATTATGTTTATTCTAAATACAAGTAGGCGAATAGTAATTTTAAAAAATTTAAAAAAAAGTGAACTTACTTTTATGACAAATGAAATACATACATATTAAGTAATTTAAAAATGTTATTAAAGTCACTGTTTATTTATAAATTAGGAATTTTGGATTTTTAGTATTTATAAAATAGAAATTTTGGATTTTTTTTGAAAGAAAAAATATCTTGATAAAGGCCTTCCAGTTTACTATTGAAGGTCCTTTTTTAATATTTAAAACTAAAACATAAAGGCAATTAGCGGATAAACATGGGCAGGAATGTCCTCGTACGAATTGTGTTGGCTTTTTTTCTGCTACCTGTTTTCGGCACAAAATTGAAATTTACTGAGATACAGCCCTTAAATACTTAAAACCTTTTTTTAAAGCCTCGATCAGCCGAACACTCATCACCAGTTTTGAAACCAACAAAATGACAATTCGGTTGTAGACTTTCAATCACATTTCGCTTGTAGACATTCAATACCGAAGATGAAGGGGAAAATTCGACTACCGTGATGGGACCCCGCTGCTCACGGCGTTTTTTTTTTTTTTTAAATGGAGATATGGTATTTTTTTCTATGTCATTATTATGCTATAATTATTTTCTGAAAAAGGAGATATAATATTTTTTGTACATGTTGTCATTATATGTAACAGTAATTTTATCGTAAATTTTAAATTACTGAATTTTTTTACATAAAATTAAAGCGATTTTTATTATAAATTATTCATACTATTTTTAGACTTTCTTCATTTTAGCCTTATTTAAAGTAGTGGCAATTGTAAAATTTTTTATACTAATGAAATAAAAAAGAATACCATATCTCCTTTCAAAAAAAAAAAAAAATTATAGCATCCTCAATGTAATTAATTGACCCATTGTACAATATTGAAAAAGTTAAAAAAAAATTGAAAAAAGAATTATTTATGTTGGAAAGGCATATATTCGAACATAGAACCTTTCCGTCTGTATATTAAAAAAGTTACATACATGAGAGAACTCACTAACCACACCACCAGCGGCCCTTGTTGCAGACAATACCAACTAATTGATACATATCAAACACGATATGTTATTCGAAATTTTTCGTGCGTTTAATTTCTAAATAAAGTCGCATTGGCCTAAATTATTATCACTACAATACTTAGAGAAATATATTCCACAACATATATTAATTTCTTCCAAATCCGTGATTCCCATGTTTGATACTCCCCTTGTTAAGTAAAAATTATCAAATTTCTTCAGCTTCTTAATTTGCGCCCTTATCTGGTGTAACTGACGGACAATGTGATCACACGTTCATTTAAAATTGATATTCTGAAATTTTGTACAAAATCAGTTCCTTATGTGCTTCGCTTCGCTCGCTCGACGACTCTAAAGTATTATCTATATTTTCATATTTTCAAGTCATATTCATATTTTTATAGCATATCTAATTTTCATATGTATGGAATTTGCTGAAAACAGCAGAAGTGCCAATAAATTAATGAAAAATGGACAGACAAAAATGGATCCAGCTGTTTATTTCTTTATAGCAGGATACAAATAGTATTTTGCACAGTAGATAAGAAATTTCATAGTAGTCGTAGGTAAAAATATTATTGGTGGTATCTATAGAAATACTTATTAATACTTATAAAAATTCCAAAATTATTTTTCTCCAAATGCTTAGCAACAAATTAATTTGCATGATTTTTTTATAAATTTTCCCACAGAGATCTGTATACAGTAATAAAAAATTGTTATTTTACGGTTTTTCGTAAATTTCTACGGTTAGACTAAAAATTTTGCAATAAAAGTTATCCGATCTTTAAGTTGGACCAAATTATAGATAGTCACCAAATTTGATCAAAATAGGTTCAGTAGTTTCGCAGTTTATCCTAGCTGTACATTGTGACATGAGATCAAGGGGTCAAACTAGATTGTCTATGTCTCTGTTCCACTTGTAATGAGTTTGTGACGTAAATCTCCCCACTCTATTGGTGTAGATACACACTGTTTGCAGTGGTATTGGTTTAATGGTTGCGTCTGTGTGCGTATTTACACATACTACTACACACACGTATTACCAGAGAGAGAAATGTGTGCTATTCAACTAACAATGTGTAAAAATGTAATATAATGCACTGTGTGTTCGGTGACGGACAGCGACTGACTACATGACTTAAGCTGTGACAGGCTTACAAATGACTCCAAGCGAATTACACTTTTTGGTATTAGTTGGCTTCTAGTGTTCTATGCATGATATATATATATATATATATATATATATATATATATATATATATATATATATATATATATGTATGTATATATATATATATATATATATATATATATATATATATATATATATATGTATATATATATATATATATATATATATATATATATATATACATGAGATTGAGACAGAGATACATATATAGACATGAGATTTATATATGTATATGTATATATATATATAAAGTAACTTTGTTTCATTTATTTAAAAAGATTTATTTTATTTTTTAATTCACTATCAATTTTCACCTCTCATCCTTAAAAAAAAGAGTTGAGAATATACATATATATATATATATATATATATATATATATATATATATATATATATATATATATATATATATATATATATATATATATATATATTCTCAACTCTTTTTTTTAAGGATGAGAGGTGAAAATTGATAGTGAATTAAAAGATGAAATAAATCTTTTTAAATAAATGAAACAAAGTTACTTTATATATATATATACATATACATATATAAATCTCATGTCTATATATGTATCTCTGTCTCAATCTCATGTATATATATATATATATATATATATATATATATATATATATATATATATATATATACATATATATATATATATATATATATATATATATATATATACATACATATATATATATATATATATATATATATATATATATACATACATATATATATATATATATATATATATATATATATATATCATGCATAGAACACTAGAAGCCAACTAATACCAAAAAGTGTAATTCGCTTGGAGTCATTTGTAAGCCTGTCACAGCTTAAGTCATGTAGTCAGTCGCTGTCCGTCACCGAACACACAGTGCATTATATTACATTTTTACACATTGTTAGTTGAATAGCACACATTTCTCTCTCTGGTAATACGTGTGTGTAGTAGTATGTGTAAATACGCACACAGACGCAACCATTAAACCAATACCACTGCAAACAGTGTGTATCTACACCAATAGAGTGGGGAGATTTACGTCACAAACTCATTACAAGTGGAACAGAGACATAGACAATCTAGTTTGACCCCTTGATCTCATGTCACAATGTACAGCTAGGATAAACTGCGAAACTACTGAACCTATTTTGATCAAATTTGGTGACTATCTATAATTTGGTCCAACTTAAAGATCGGATAACTTTTATTGCAAAATTTTTAGTCTAACCGTAGAAATTTACGAAAAACCGTAAAATAACAATTTTTTATTACTGTATACAGATCTCTGTGGGAAAATTTATAAAAAAATCATGCAAATTAATTTGTTGCTAAGCATTTGGAGAAAAATAATTTTGGAATTTTTATAAGTATTAATAAGTATTTCTATAGATACCACCAATAATATTTTTACCTACGACTACTATGAAATTTCTTATCTACTGTGCAAAATACTATTTGTATCCTGCTATAAAGAAATAAACAGCTGGATCCATTTTTGTCTGTCCATTTTTCATTAATTTATTGGCACTTCTGCTGTTTTCAGCAAATTCCATACATATGAAAATTAGATATGCTATAAAAATATGAATATGACTTGAAAATATGAAAATATAGATAATACTTTAGAGTCGTCGAGCGAGCGAAGCGAAGCACATAAGGAACTGATTTTGTACAAAATTTCAGAATATCAATTTTAAATGAACGTGTGGTCACATTGTCCGTCAGTTACACCAAATAAGGGCGCAAATTAAGAAGCTGAAGAAATTTGATAATTTTTACTTAACAAGGGGAGTATCAAACATGGGAATCACGGATTTGGAAGAAATTAATATATGTTGTGGAATATATTTCTCTAAGTATTGTAGTGATAATAATTTAGGCCAATGCGACTTTATTTAGAAATTAAACGCACGAAAAATTTCGAATAACATATCGTGTTTGATATGTATCAATTAGTTGGTATTGTCTGCAACAAGGGCCGCTGGTGGTGTGGTTAGTGAGTTCTCTCATGTATGTAACTTTTTTAATATACAGACGGAAAGGTTCTATGTTCGAATATATGCCTTTCCAACATAAATAATTCTTTTTTCAATTTTTTTTTAACTTTTTCAATATTGTACAATGGGTCAATTAATTACATTGAGGATGCTATAATTTTTTTTTTTTTTTGAAAGGAGATATGGTATTCTTTTTTATTTCATTAGTATAAAAAATTTTACAATTGCCACTACTTTAAATAAGGCTAAAATGAAGAAAGTCTAAAAATAGTATGAATAATTTATAATAAAAATCGCTTTAATTTTATGTAAAAAAATTCAGTAATTTAAAATTTACGATAAAATTACTGTTACATATAATGACAACATGTACAAAAAATATTATATCTCCTTTTTCAGAAAATAATTATAGCATAATAATAACATAGAAAAAAATACCATATCTCCATTTAAAAAAAAAAAAAAACGCCGTGAGCAGCGGGGTCCCATCACGGTAGTCGAATTTTCCCCTTCATCTTCGGTATTGAATGTCTACAAGCGAAATGTGATTGAAAGTCTACAACCGAATTGTCATTTTGTTGGTTTCAAAACTGGTGATGAGTGTTCGGCTGATCGAGGCTTTAAAAAAAGGTTTTAAGTATTTAAGGGCTGTATCTCAGTAAATTTCAATTTTGTGCCGAAAACAGGTAGCAGAAAAAAAGCCAACACAATTCGTACGAGGACATTCCTGCCCATGTTTATCCGCTAATTGCCTTTATGTTTTAGTTTTAAATATTAAAAAAGGACCTTCAATAGTAAACTGGAAGGCCTTTATCAAGATATTTTTTCTTTCAAAAAAAATCCAAAATTTCTATTTTATAAATACTAAAAATCCAAAATTCCTAATTTATAAATAAACAGTGACTTTAATAACATTTTTAAATTACTTAATATGTATGTATTTCATTTGTCATAAAAGTAAGTTCACTTTTTTTTAAATTTTTTAAAATTACTATTCGCCTACTTGTATTTAGAATAAACATAATGCTTTTAAAACACATTTAACAATAGCATTCAATTCCGATGTAAAAATGGGAGAAGTGGGGGGAAAAGTGATGCGGACTCCCTACAAGGTACTAGCTGGATACTAACTGAATACACGTACAAAATTTCAGCCCTCTAGGTTTCCTTATGGAGTCTCTAGACGTGTTAGAAAACAAGCAAAAAAATTAAGGAAATATTGGCGTCAAAATCGTGGGGGTAAGGGTTAAAAGTTGAAACCTCCAAATAACAGTGTCTGGCTATTAGCTTAACCTGTACACCAAATTTCAGCCCTCTAGGTTTATTTGGGGAGATTTTGACCCGAACGAAACTGTTAAAAAACAAGAAAAATCATGTTCTTTTGGGTATAAAAATGGTGGGGGTAGGGGTTAAAAGTCGAGACCCCCAAAAGGCACCCCCTTGATACTAACTCAATCCGAATACAAAATTTCAGCCCTCTAGGTTTATTCAGGTGACCTGTGCGAGTGGTACAAACTTCAAAAACGTCGAAAATGCATGAAATTGTAGCTTAAAAATGAGGGGGGTGGGGGTAAAATATTAAAACCTCCAAAAAGCACAACCTAGGTACGAACTTTATCAACACACCAAATTTCAACCCTCTACGTTAATTCTGGGGGGCTGGGGGCCTGTTAGATCCAGCGAAAATCGTTTTTCCCCCCTCTACTCCCACCATATCATCCTAGGAAGCTGAATTTTGGATATGTTGTAGATAATTGACCGAAACATTATTTAAAACCGGTTTGAGAAAGTTTTATTGCTTTTCCGCCCCCCACCACCCCCTTAAAGGTCGGGTCAGAAAAAAAATTTGCCCAAAATTTGACCCCACTTTGATAGTATGAGGTGCCTCGAAAATGAGCCCCATTTACCAAATTTCATCTCTTAACTTCCATAGGGGGGCCCTACACAAATTAAAAGGTGGCGGGAAAATATATATATATATATATATATATATATATATATATATATATATATATATATCAGACATTTTTTTTCTACATATTCGTGTTCTACGGGTCCGAAAACGGATAGCGCCCCTACTCTCGCCTCTCGCAGCTCTTATCGTATAGACTGTATAAGTCTAATTTTTCGGAGAAAATTCGACTAAAAATATAGCATCCTCAATGTAATTAATTGACCCATTGTACAATATTGAAAAAGTTAAAAAAAAAATTGAAAAGAGAATTATTTATGTTGGAAAGGCATAGATGCGAACATAGAACCTTTCCGTCTGTATATTGAAAAAGTTACATACATGAGAGAACTTCAACTTCAACTTCAACTTCAAAAGAACTTTATTAAACATTAATTGGATACAACTGTTTTTTACAAAGTAATTACATATATATATACAAATTTATTAAGATTTATAGCGCTAAACACTTTCATTCTTAATTATTACATTTTATTATTTACATGTTGTTTAGTTACAAATTTTTATATTGGTTTTTTATCAATAATGTGAATTTTATTATTTTATTAGATTATTGTTTGCAGGAAAATTGAAAATAAAAAACCTGCTTAAATTTTTGGTGATACTTAAAACTACTATTATTTACACTATTTACAGATCAGTATTTACACTATTCACACTAAACTAAACTACACTATATACACTATTTACAGTATTAAGCACTTTGTTTTTGTGCTTGTGTTATTATTATTTATTTATTTATTTATTTATTTATTTATTTATTTTTTTTTTATTTAATGGGTGAGTTCTGGGCATACCAGTCTTGAAGTCAGTGTACTTTCGTGTATTTTTTTTTTTTAAGGATGAGAGGTGAAAATTGATAGTGAATTAAAAGATGAAATAAATCTTTTTAAATAAATGAAACAAAGTTACTTTGCTAAATCCACTATATTTTCTTTTAATGTGTGAACACGTTTTCGACCACTACGGCTATTAACGAACACTGGCCGTTACTGACTGCCATATAGTTAGCAGTCTAAAAATTTCTTTTTAATTGAATAATTTGGGAAAATTTAGGAATATAATTTTTTTTTATTTAGGACATTATAATGAGTGAGTAATTAATTACTTTTTTAGCGTATAGTTCACAGATCATGAAAATAAAAAATATTTTGTTTTACGTTATTTGATAGTAAATAGTTTGGGAAGAACATTAAAATTAATCACACCCTTTAGGAATTCATAATTAATTAATTATGCCGATTTTTCTATTTACGATTTTACATGTACAATATATTTAATGACTGACGCCACTGATTAATATGGCGGCAAAATTCAAACACTTTTGTATCTTAAAATTATGAATTATTTTTCGGATTGTACTTCATTAGTATGTCGTATATTTACATAATTGATGGAAAATATATGAATTGAAAAGTTATGTTATATACAACATACTAATGAAGTAGAATTCGAAAAATAATTCATAATTTTAACATACAAAAGTGTTTGAATTTTGCCGCCATATTAGTTAGTGGCGTCAGTCATTAACCTTTTAAACAAACCATATGGAAAAATTTTTTGGTCTTAAAATGTCGGATTTTTTGCTGCCAGTGATAAGTACATTAGATAAGGTTACAAAAGAAGAAATAGAAAAAAAATGAAAGATTCCAACATTCAAAAAGTGAACCCTAGGAATTTACAAAATATGTATAAATTATTCTAAACTATGTTGGTAAAATTGAACATTATTTAGACATATACCGTATATCGGAAAATCTGTCACAGATGGCGGCACCTGTACCAGTGAATACGTATATACATATTACAGCATTTTGAGCCGCTATATTGCAGGACGAGTTAACTCATCTTAATCATTTAAAGAATGGAGTATTATAAGATGGAGATCTTACTTATCTGAGAGGAACTGACGAAATTGGTCACAAAAATGGCACATATAAAGGCTTTCTTTTTTTACCACTCGCGGCGTTAATAATCCCCGAATACTGCCTCGTGTTCGATTTGTGGTATAAAAAATTCCAGTACATTTGCGCATGTGCATTACTAAACCGTGCGAACATACTAGCAAAAATTTAAATATGTAACGTCTACAAGTTTCCAAATATGGTAGTAGACGTCAAATAATTTGAATTTTGTGTTTGCGCGGTTTGATTGTGCACATGCATTCAAATGCGCGAGCATTTTTTATACCACAAATCGAACACGGCTCTGATGTGAATATAGCGAATATAGTAACATAAAACGGATAAAACAAAATGTAAATACTTATTCTCAAATGGAAACATGTCGGGACTGGAGAAGTGAGTGTTTCCATTTGAGAATCACCATTTGAGAATGTCGGTTGATGATATTTAATAATAAGGAAATACATAGAAATTATATATGTATGAAATAAACTCTTATAGTTAAATTACTTTATACGGCGAATATCCAATGGTACTGACTCCGATTTTACATAGTGACGTCAGCGAATTATTTAATATACAATATAAATGATGCGACTCAAAATAAAAATTGTTAAGTTTATTTTAAAAACGATCGAAAAACCCACTTTATAACTGAGTTGAACATTGAAAAAGATTCCAGAAGATTCTATTCAAAAGCTAATAAATATACAAGCTCGCGTTTCCATTTAAGAGTGTTCCATTCTAGAATAAGTACTGTACCGCTTCCGTATCCTACGAACACGAGTGCCATCTTTGATTTAGACACTTTTTTGAATACATTGAGTTTCATCTCCTTGTCTAATCTCCATAATTTAAAGGTTAAATATATTGTGTATGTACATGTAAAGAACCCTCCACATTCTCGCCGAGGTTGGACAAGGTTCCTCGCCAAGTTCCTCGCTGAGGTTGGATGAGGCATATGAATAGCATTAAAACACCAACCGCAAGGCACAACAAATTGACCCTCTACATTCTCGACTCGGCGAGAATGTGAAGGGTCCTTTGAGTGGTAAACAGAAAAATCGGCATTCCTCCCAAACTATTTACTATCAAATAACGTAAAATAAAATATTTTTTATTGTCATAATCTGCTAACTATACGCTAAAAAATACTAATTAATTACTCACTAATTATAATGTTCTAAATAAAAAAATATATTCCTAAATTTTCCCAAATGATTCCCAATCGAATAAAAGTATTTTCAATTAAAAAGAAATTTTTAGACTGCTAACTATGTGGCAGTCCGTTGCTGGCCGTAATGGTTGTCAAAAATGCGTTCACAAATTAAAAGAAAATACAGTGAACTTAGCAAAGTAATTTTGTTTCATTTATTTAAAATTAATGTCCACGAAGTAAAGCTCACAACAATTAATTTTTTTTTTTTTAAATAATACATTTTGCAAAATTTATAATGAAATTAAATAAATTTAAACTTGATTTTAAATTTGCTTATTTTTAGTAATAAATGCCAGGACCAGATTAGCCATGGCCTAGGGGCGGGAGATTTTTAAACAGGACGGCAAAATTTGTAATTGACGTTTTTTTTTTTGCTCGTCAGTTATTTTTTTAGAGAAAGTTGGGAAAAAAAGTAGGAAAAATTAAAGATTTTCTTCTTTTCAAAAAAAAGGTTGGGGCGGCATTTTTCATGGTGCCTAGGGCGGCACTCAGGGTTAATCTGACCCTGATAAATACTGTTAATTAATAAAAGAAACCAGGTCTTAAATCTGATTGTTGTTTCCTTAATTTTCATCAGTGATGGACGTTTACCTATAAACAGTCGATGTTGACGTTTACCACGTTTACATTGTAAAGAGATGTAAACAGGATAAACGACCGTAAGCTAAGATAAACACGTAAAGTCATAAATTACACGTAATTTGTCAATATTATTACTTAAAAAAAAGTGAAGAGTCTAAATTTAAAACTTTAATAAATAAAGTAAAAAATGGCAGTTCCCAAAAAGAATATATGTAGTTTTATGCAAAATTAAATTTTCGATTAAAAAAAGAAGAAAGAAAATATAGTGTTGTGTTTAATTTGTTAAAAAAAACTTTGTCCAATGTGCCTACCCAAAGATTGAAAGCGTATAGGTTAGAAAAAAACCTGAAATTAAAGTTCATTTTTCAGTTCAAAATAAATATGAAATTATAAAACAAACATTTTTGTGTTTTACTTATTGGTGTAATTCTTTTATTATTATAATTTACAATCTAATATTTAACCTGTTTACGTTATTTACGCTGTTCACATATTTACTTCCAAAATATATATTGTAAACAGAAGTGTTTACGTGTAAACTGTGCTTGTAAATACTGTAAACAGTTTACGCGCCCATCACTGGTTTGCAACATTACAACCATGTCCCTGCCACTTGTTTTCAAGGACGGACCTTTTCATGTCACAGTTTGCTACGTTTGCTACGTGGCGCTAATGGTATAGGGCATAGAGTAATACACACACTGGGTTTACATTGTATTAGTGCGATTTTGTGTATTTGTGTGAGTAACCCATATAGTAGGGGGCGGTCACGTGGTTCAGTTATTGCATACATAGCTATGACCGCTATGACAGCATACGCATGTACTAGGGGATGAAACAATACCAACAACAATCAAGTCCATTATCGTGTGGTTGATCTTCAATCATCGACTGCTACTGACAAACTGACAACGCTGACAACCCTGACAACTAAGAAGCCTAATGCGCCTAATGAGCACAGAAGTACACACTCGTGATTTCAGAAAAGAGATAGTTGCGGGGACTCTGTCCTCTGTGGTATAGGGGGTATACTAAATAGAGTTGGGACATGTGAGCATTTTTCATCAAATAGATGTCATAATTAATTACCATATGATTGAGCACAAAAGTATCGTCACCAAGTTATGTGTTAACGAAGAATTAAAATTTTTTAATTTAATTAATCTTTCTAGGTTGAATTAAAGTATTTTTTAAATATTTAATTTATTTCCAATTTATTTTAGATGAAAAATAGCGAACTATTAAACCTCATGTCTCGACTCTAATTTTATCCCCTAGTAAATCAACGCCATCTGGTATACTAGTTACAGCGACGTCAGAAAACGGTCCATTTTTTATAATAGACTAAATGGAGAGTGACAGGGACATGATTACAACTAACGTTTTTTTTTTTTTTACTGAACAGTAATAGCTCGCGCGACGCGTTGGTATAAAATCAATGAGAAGTATATATGTATAATTGGGTGTGTTTGTTTTAACGCAACGTTTCAAAACGTTGTAAAACATATATGACGTAAGCAAACATATTATGGTGCATGCTTTTTACGCATGTGCGAACGTTTTATTTCGGCTGGACACAGCTGTTGCAAAAGTTGCAAAACAAAAAAAACTTAAACTCTGTTGTAAATAAAGAAAATCTTAATAGTTTTTTATTTTATTTTTTTTATTAATTAAATAACATCAAAATTTTAGGAAAATGGACAATTTGTATGATGTTATAATAGACGAATATGTCTATCTTGATGTTATAATAGACGAATATGTCTATCAAATATTGATTTCCACTGAAAATAAACTTTTCGTATTTATTATTATTATTATTTACTAGATAATATGTTGACATTCTTTATTTGAAATCCGATTGTAAAATTATCTGTAAAATGAATAAATAAACGACGTAAATGAATCATACGGTAACAGTAATGATAGCTAACTATACACATGCGTGAGACACACACTATGTACCCTATGTACTTTATGTACATATGTAAATGACGTCAAAACTATTTGTAACAGTTCTGTTCGGCCTAAGTGAACAGAAAACATGTTTTTATGTTGTAAAACGTTGCGTTAAATTGAACACGCCCATTATAAAGAACACAGATGAGACAGATGAAGCGTACATATAAAAAAGTGTGGTGCGAAAGTTGCAATAAACTGCATTCTATACTGCTTATTGAGTAGTCGTCCATCGGCTCTAAAAGAGTAAACAACCATTGTTAAGTGGTGGCCACAGTGGTGGCTGTCGATTGTTACATCGTGGTTACATCATTAGTAGCAGATACATACATATAGTTGTTCGATAGTATGTATCCACTGCCATCTTGCACCTTGCGCTACATACATACCGAATATCACACATACTAACATCCACTATACTACACATACAAACACAAACTCTAAATATGTATATAACCATAGAAAGTGAGGGTGCTCCCTGCCAAGTTTGATGACGTAAAATTCTGGCGACAGCAGGAATGCTAACTATCATATAGTAGTTTGGCCCCTTGATAAAGAACTTGTCTAACATATTAAAATATATGAATGAATATTTGAATTAAAATATACCGTAGACAGCGGTGAATAGGGACGAATTGAGACTTCACACCGTATTTTTTTGTATATATTTTATGAGTACCTAATCTTTAATATATTAAAAATTTACGCGAGGATGGCCACTTTAAATATCCAAAAAATTTTAAAAATATCGGTGGTTTTTGAAAAGATAACAAAAATCATATAATTTCTTCTCTATAAAAAATTGGGGTCAAAAGAGACGATAAAAGGGTGAATGGGGACCCGTAGAGTCGACCAAAATTGAAATTCTAATATAAAATAATTTCGACTTTTCTGTATTTAAGTTTGAAACTATATAATAATTCGATACTGATCATTCTATCAGGTGGATGTCAGACGCATGCGTATTAGCGTATTACTATAATCACCGTGTTCGTTGCTAAGTTTTTCTGCTCAAAGTGAGCTGTTAGCGCATGCGCAAGAACATTTTTATGAAGTACGAAATACTTGTGCTCATAATATGAAGTATTTTGGAGGATGCGTATTCCATAAAAAAAGTTCTTGCGTATGTGCCAACAGCTCACTTTGAGCAAAAAAAATCAGCAACGAATACGGCCAATAGCGTTCCATATTATGGAATACTTTATATTAAATTTTTTAATTTAGTAGTAATTCAAGAATCCGATTACTAAAAAAATACAATTATACACTAAATTAGTTTTACGGCATGAAAAAAGAAGAGTAAATAATAAAATAAATTTCAGTCATCATTTCAGTATAATATTAAATATTATTAATATAATCTTTCAATTACATAATTTACAAGATTTTCACATAAAATTTTAATCTTAATAATTATTGACATATTTTCTTAATAATTATTCAAAATAATGCAACAAAATTCATTCCATGAGCATAGAATAAACTATTATATATATATATATATATATATATATATATATATATATATATATATATATATATATATATATATATATATATAAAATGGTAAACAGCAGAGACACTAGTTTTCGTCGACTTAGATTGTAAACGTGTTGGCTCCATTTTTGGGACAATTTGACATTTATACACCATTCGAAAGAGAATGCTAGGTCACATCGTCTGAAATATTCAACTAAATTGAAATAAATCGTTTAATTCACAAAAACGTGATGATTAAAGCTGAGCCTCCATTAGGTCGGAAACGCGGCGCTATTTTTACATCAATAAGATCTCCGGGGTGGTACCGCACCGCTTTGTCGACCTAGTGGACGAGCCTGCATTTATTCACATGTATTTTTCTCCAAGAGCGGAACTGCGCCGCGTTTTCGACCTAGTGGACGCTCATCTTTAAACTACCAAATTCAGATTTTTACAAAATTACTGCTAACTCCACGATATCTGTATGTGTTTATATATATATATATATATATATATATATATATATATATATATATATATATATATATATATATATATATATATATTAACCCTTTGCACTCGAACCATTACATCAAAGATAAGTATTTTAAACAAAAGTAGTTTACTTACATATTTTATTTTTATTTGCATATTACAAACATTTATTTTAATATTAAATTTTATAATTTTCCTAGTGTGATATTTGAACTAAAGAACAGGATGGCGTCTGAGAGGCGCCTTTCGAGTGAAAAGGATATTTGTTGTGTCGCCGTGGCGGCGCCTATTGAGTGCAAAGGGTTAAACATATTTCTATTGATTCTTGAACTTAAAATTAGTTTTTTGCTTCTCTTGTAAAATTAAGCAAATATGAGCTAATGTTAGCAGGTCTACACTCTAAGCCGACGATTTACTTCTTTATTTAGCTTAAAACAATTTTCAAATGTATGGGGATTATACTATATTTCACAAACAGATACAAGTGACCACGCACTAATGTATGCGTAGCTGTATTCGCTCCGAGCCGAAATTATAACCATCTATATCAAGTGATTATTTGACAATTTATCAGAACGCCTTACTATATTACAAAAGAATGAAAATATATTAAAAAAACTGAAATTTGTTTAATAAAAGCCATAAATTTTCTCATTTTACCTTAAAAATGTCAAAATGGAATAGTTTTCAATAATTAACCAAGAAAAAGCATAAGAGGTAATTATGATATTTTTTTTTTAAATTTCAAAATAAAGTGACGTTTGATAGTAGGGTCACAAATAATTATTTTTATTATTTTGTAAAATCTGGTAAATAGACATCGTAATAAGTACTCGCTTTAAAAACATCAGTTTTTTAGAAAAAAAAAAAACTCCAGACAAAAGCTCATAGCGAATACGAATATCGGTCTTTCATTTGCTGGGCACTGCTATTCACTTGGCAATAACTAATCAGAGCTAAGAAATATTCTGTCACGTGTTTTCATTGCTCGATTTGTTGCTGAAATAGAGAATAGTTAATATATACACGATTCTGAGGAGGAAGGGGTTAATTCCCCCCGAAACAACTCAAATACGTTCGGTTATCATCGACAGTGTCCTTACTGTGTTATCATATTATACATATTGCTCACATGGACAAAGTATGTGCATACAAAAAACAAAAATTGTATATAGTACGAGTGAGAAGGAGTATCGAACTCTTCTAAGCCAGCACTCTTTAAAAAATGCTAACATGATTCTTAATTCGAAATCAAAAATCAGAAGTAAATTTGTTGCATTGTAGTCAACTAAAATCTGTATACAAAAAAATTAAATAAATTATAAAAAAAAAAAAGTAACAATAAAATTATGTAATAGTAATTTACTTTCTATCAGTTTTTAATTATCAACAGTAAAATTTTTGAATCTTGTCTAATTGTTATTGCTCAATTATTGTTTTTGCCATAACTTTCAATGATGCTAAGCAGCATTTTTATTTTATTTTTTCATTAACAAAACAAAAAACTGAAGTTAGTTGAACGCAATTGAAATAATTTTATTGTGAAGCAAAATATTCAGGTCTTTGTGAATTTTGTTTTCTACAGTCTGGACAAAACCACTTGCCCTTCGGTGGAACCATAATACCGACACATTCAAAATGGAACCATTCAATTGCACATTTTTTACCATCACATGCAATCATTTCCGATACTTCATCATATGGACACTGACAATAACAGTATAGATTTTCGGTTGGACGAGGAACTATACTTGGAAGTGGTGTGGTTACTGGTGCACTGGTCGTTGGCGGTGCAACTGCTGGCACTGTAGACGTGGTCGAATAGTTTGGTTGACTTATATGTAAGCGTTCGTCATCACTGTCTGCGTCGCTTTCACTACTATCACTAGAATTGGCTGGTGGTTGCGTTTGTGGTGTTATTTGCGATACGGTTGTTTTATTCCAAATTGCTGGGACATCTGCGGTTTCGATGGTTGAAATACGAGGTGGCGATGGTAGATCTTCTTTGTTCCATTGTAACTGAGGTGGTTCTGGCGGAGGTTGTTTTGCGATACGACTAGATGAATCTTCATCGCTTGAATACCCATAAAATTTATTTGGAACGCGTCTTCGTTTTGATAAGCGTAACGCACTATCGGTTTCCGAACCACTTCCTGTATTGCTATTGAATGTTGTTGAAGGAATTGGAGTTGGTGTTGTCGGTATTATTTGAGGTTGTGGTTGTGGCACTGGAGGTGCCGATAATTTTGGCGACTGAATACTAGGTCTAGCTGTGACCGAAGTTTCTAAAGCATTGGGAGAATATATATTGTTATGTAAAGCCTGTTGTGCGAAGTAGGAATGAGGAATGTTTAATTTTAATGGCAACACTTCTTGATTTTGAACTGGTGATTTATTTTTCAAATTCTTCTTTCGTTTCTTTGATTTGATTTTCTGTTTCTTTTTTGTCACTTGTGCTTCTGGTATATTTGGTGTAGACGATCTACTTGTTTCAAAAAGTGAACCATTGATCGAAGGTGGACCTCCAACATCTAGCAATAATTGATTTTTCTTTTCTTCGATTAATTTTTTAGCTAGGAGTTGAGGACATTTATCATAGAAATCTTCGTCTGTTTCACTTTCATCTGTATACAGATCAGATTCATAAATTGGTAAATCAACTGGCAAAGGAAGTTGAGGTTGATTTTGTTGAGGTTGTTCTTCGGGAACTACATCGTCTACCGAAATTTCAGTAGTTTTCTTTTTGTTTTTGATTTTTTCTTTACGTTTCTGTCGTCGCTCTAAATTTCTTCGACGACTCTCTGAACTTGAACTTTCGGAATCGGAGCTTGATGAGGAACTACTTGAACTACCGGAACTGGAACTACTACAGCTACAATTTGAGCCACAACTACATGAACTTGAATCACTATCACTACTACTATCAGAATTATTTTTATTTTTTGATTCGTTTCCACTGTTATCGTCCCGTGTTTCTTCATTTCCGGTTGTTTTATTTTCATTTCCAAAACAATAATTATGATCCATCTTATCCTTATCTTTGTCCGAATTCTGTTTTTCTTCAGGTTGAGCACAATAATCATGATCATCCTGTATTACCTGTATTAACGTTTCCATATGTTGTTTAGAGTCTAGATATGGTTCATTTTCATTCTTTAAATCTGATTTATTTTCTGCTGATAATTCTTTATTATCAAAATCTTTATTTGCCTCATTTCCTAATTCTCGTTTCTCGACGGCTGCTTGATAATTTTTGAAATTATCCCATATTCCATCAACAATAGGAACAGGTTTAGTGTCTTCCATATCAGCTTCTTCGGTTTCACTTTTTTTCATAATTTCATCATTAGGTTTCGTTTCTGGCTGAGTGGTTACTGACGGTCTTTCATCATCGCTGTCACTATCACTTTCTGAAAGATTTAATGCTGGTAAATCATAAACATCTACAACAGGTTTTGTTTTTATCTCCGTGGAAGTTTCCTTTGTTGTTCCTATTTCTACATCTTTAGTTTCGTCTGTTTTTGGACACTCCTCGTCGACTGATTTGGTTTCTTTTGTTTCCACTTCAACAACATCTGGTTCACTCTCAAGGGTGGGTGCATTGATAATTGGATTCAAAATCGACGGGTCTCTATGAGCTAGTGTATGTTTTTCTAAGAGTTTTTTCGATATGAATTGTTCAGAACAATTTTCTTCAGTACATGCGTATGGTTTTATATTACTGTGTAAACGCTTGTGAACTTTTAAAGCGACCGCTCGTGTAAAGCTCTTGTTACATTCATCGCAAGTAAAATTCTGTGGCGGTATACAAAAATGATAAACGTGTGGCCATTTTTTTTGTAAACATTTTTTACAAAGTACACTTTCTGTACCGTGTTTCCAAAATAAATGTTTTGTAATGTCAGGTTTATTTCGATAGGCAATTCCACAACGATAACACAAGTGATGTAATTTATGTTTCCAAACGTGATTGGATAATTTCGCTTGATTATTACAAGTTTCCAAACATACATCACACGCATGATGCCGTTTACGTAGATGGACCATTAAACGAAATGCTGATGGTAAATTGTCAATTGGACATAGGCAACATCGGAACATAACATCCGTCCCTAAATATACACCTGGACATAAATGACACAATAATTCACTATAGCTATAAAACGTCGATTTACACATAACACATAAAAGGAGAGTTTTTTGATGCATTTTACGATTGTGTAAATAGAGTTCTTTATGAACGGTTGTCACAAAACGACACTGGAAACATTCATATGTACGATCATATGGAATCATCGCTTCCGGATCTTGATTATCATAACTTTCTAAATTGAAATACATCATTTGCAACGTTTCTAAATCTTCTTTAATACGTTTTACAAACGTTTCCGGTAACAACTCTTCACCTGTAATTCACAAAGCAAACAATTAGTCAATTAATTATTTTAAACAACTAATCATTACGTTAAAAATAATCGATTATTTGAACTTTTTTCTTTTCAGAAATTATATACAGTAGAACCTCTGCTAACCGGACAGCAGTGTCACACACAAATTTGTCCGGCTAACAGAGGTGTCCCCTTAACAAGGGGCAGAGTGAATAATAGCATTAAATAATGTAGTATTCATAACTAATTTTTTAATTCAAATCAATTTCACGAACAAATTTAGGTACTTATACAAAAATACATATAACGTTTAGGCCCGATTTACATTAACGCTCCGCTCTCGGTACGCTCCCACTCCATTCTCACTCCAATATAATCTTGTTGTGTTCACATTACAGTGCTGATATCATCCTGGTACTTATTCGTTCTCCATTCACATTAATAACATTATAATGCCACTCTAGGTACGCTCCCAGTTCGGTCTCAGTTCGATACAAATATATTTTCATAACAACTGAATGCAAGAGGAGTGGAGTGGAATCAAAAAAGTGTTTACACTATAGGTACAAGCCATAACAAGCGCATAAGATATCGCTCCGATAAAATATTACATGAGTGTTATTGATATTGGAGTGGCATTGGACCGGGAGCGAACCGTGACTGATATTGGACCGACATCAGAGCGATGATGTGAATACACTCATTGTTTATCGTGTAAGAATATCGAATCGGAAGCGTAGTGATATCGTACTGAGAGCGGAGCGTTAATGTAAATCGGGCCTTACAAATGCATCGTCACATTAAAATCATTGTTAACAAGTTAAAACATGAACAATTATAGCTAACCCGTATAGGTACAGATACGCACTAGGACGTATTCGCGTCCGGTTAATGAGGTAATAATGTACTAAATAACATGTCTTCGTCAAAAAATATTGTGTACGCGTCCGGTTAACAGAGGGTCCGTTTAAGAGAGTGCTGAATGCATTGGTTTTAGTATAGCAAGCCACCGTCATAAAAACTATGTCCGGCTATAGGAGGGGTTCGGTTAAGAGAGGTGTCCGTAATCAGAGATTCTACTGTATTGTCAAATTCAAAATTTTTTACGCAAATTTCACTTTAGAAAAAGATAATAAAAAAATTTGGAAAAATAAAATTTGGTGAATTTACAATTATCTCTCCCAGGGCCCCAAAAAAAGTTAAAAAATCTAATTACTCCTAAGGCCATCAAGTATCTACAGAAATATTAATAGATTTGAGCGTTACTTTATGGTATTCCATATTTGTAAATAATAAACAAATACTTTACTTTGCAAAATACCACTTTTATTTTTGAAACTGTGACAATATTATTTCGAACCGTTAGTTCATTTTCTGTACAGTTTAAAAAATAAAAGTGGTATTTTGCAAAGTAAAGTATTTGCTTATTATTAATTTACAGAAAGGTTTGTCTCAGTGTGTGGAAATTAGTCATTTAAGGGGCGGAGCGAAGCACTATAAAGAACTCATTTGATTTGTTGAAGTTTCACTTCGATCGTGTATCCCGCGAAACGCATTTATTTATTTTTCTTCTATTTGATTATTAAGAGCCTAATTTTCTATGATAATAAGTAGGTAAAAGTCAAATCAACTAAAAATGATATGATGCCATCAAACAAATGAAGTAAAATTAAATATATCTCGTTTCGTGTCTCTTTTCATTTTTATTAGTTTATTATATTAGTATGTCAGAACAATTTTAGTTGACTTGGCCTATACCACAAAGTGCATATCGTTGAATAGCTCTCAATGGCAGCCTTTCATAACGTTTTAAAAATAATATAGGTTTCACTTTTAAAAAAAATTATGTTATGTTCCTCTACTGTAGAGGAAAAGGGAAAGCAATAAATATAGAATACAATGCGAAATTTACTGTTCTAGTTTAAATAACTTTAAAGAGAAATTTTTTTGTTTTATTTTCGATAAAACCGGGAGTGCAACCGAATCATCAAAAATGAAGCTCTACTGGCATCCAAAATCCTAAAGGAACCTAAATTTTTTGATTTTTTATTCAGTTGAATAAAATATTGTTTTCGTTTATTTCCAATACAATCAAAAGTGTTATCAAACCGTTATAGAACCGAGGTTATCAATAGCACCCTAAACAGGCCAAATTTTTAGATCTTTTTTTAATCAAGATACTACATTTTTACAGGGAATATAATGGAAACTTCACTATGCTTAGCACAGGACTTTCATCAGAAAATCTAGTAGCTGTAATAGCTCAATTTTCAATTCAAAGATTCGCTAAAAATAGAAGTAAAATATATTACAAATAAAATATTCTCATTATTTGTGTCCTTTTTAATGATCTTTTTAATTTCATTTTTTTTTTTAGATTATCAAAACGTTTAATTGTCAGTTTTAAAATATAAAAAACTCAACAAAATGCTGAATTTGTCACCGATATCATTATTTTTATACATACTGGCACTGTTAATTTTTAATTTTAAGCACCCCTGCAGTTAAGCACTGTATACTGGATCGCCAATAGGCAATAAGTATCTTGACGAGGAGTCCCCCCGCCGGATGCCATTACTCAACTTATGTTACATCAGAACAGGATAAGATTAGGAGAGTTTAGTTTGAAAAAATTAAAAAAGCTTTTCTATTGATTCTGGTTTGTAGAGTATTTGAGAATGAGATCGATATTACCTATACATATAGGGTTGGGCGGGGTAAAAAAAAGACAAAATCAAATCTTTTCATTTCTAATATAAAAAATATTTGAATTTTTAGACAAAAAAAAAAGTTGATGATGTTAAATTGTTTGTATTTTAAGATTTTGCCTGTTTTTTCACTCAAGCTAATGGCATAAATCTATAAAAAAAAATAAAAACCTTGATTAGACAGCTTGGGTACTTAGCAGTACAACACTTTTTATTTCACAACTCTATCTCTACTACAAAATTTTTTAGTCGAATTTTTCAACTGAAAAAATTAGACTTATACAGCCTATACGATAAGAACGGCGAGAGGCGAGAGTAGGGGCGCTATCCGTTTTCGGACCCGTAGAATACAATTATGTAGAAAAAAATCTGATATATATATATATATATATATATATATATATATATATACATATATATATATATATATATATATATATATATATATATATATATATATATATATACATATATATATATTCCCGCTACCTTTTAATATGTGTAGGGCCCCTCTATGGAAATTAAGAGCTCAAATTTGGCAAGTGGGACTCATTCCGATGCACAACAATACTATCAAAGTGGGGTCAAATTTTGGATCCGACCCAACCTTTAGGGGGTGGTGGGTGCGGCAAAACAATAAAACTTTTCCAAACCGGTTGGAAATAATGTTTCGGTCAATTATCTATAACATATCCAAAATTCAGCTCCTAGGGTGATTTGGAGGGAGTATAGGGGGAAAAACGATTTTGGTTGGATCTAACACGCCCCCAGCCCCCCCCCAGAATTAACGTAGAGGGTTGAAATTTGGTGCGTTGATAAAGTTCGTACCTAGGTTGTGCTTTTTGGAGGTTTTAATATTTCGCTTTTTTGACGTTTGTACCACTTGCACAGGTCACCCAAATAAACCTAGAGGGCTGAAATTTTGTGTACAGGTTAAGTTAATAGCCAGCCACTGCTTTTTGGAGGTTTCAACTTTTAACCCTTACCCCCACGGTTTTTACGCCAATATTTCCTTGATTTTTTTGCTTTTTTTCTAACACGTCTAGAGACTCTCTAAGGAAAACTAGAGGGTTGAAATTTTGTACGTGATTGAGTTAGTATCCAGCTAGTGCCTTCTAGGGATTCCACATTACTTTTCCCCCCACTTCTCCCATTTTTACATCGGAATTCAATGGTATTGTTAAATGTATTTTAAATGCTTTATTTCTATTCTAATACAAGCAGGCGTATAGTAATTTTAAAAATTTAAAAATTAATGAACTTACTTTTTTTTAACAAATGCAACACATAAATAATAAGTAATTTAAAAATGATATTAATGTCACTGTTTATTTTTTATAAAGTAGGAATTTTGGATTTTTAGTCGAATTTTCTCCTTATACAGTCTATACGATAAGAGCTGCGAGAGGCGAGAGTAGGGGCGCTATCCGTTTTCGGACCCGTAGAACACGAATATGTAGAAAAAAAAATGTCTGATATATATATATATATATATATATATATATATATATATATATATATATATATATATATATATATATATATTTTCCCGCCACCTTTTAATTTGTGTAGGGCCCCCCTATGGAAGTTAAGAGATGAAATTTGGTAAATGGGGCTCATTTTCGAGGCACCTCATACTATCAAAGTGGGGTTAAATTTTGGGCAAATTTTTTTTCTGACCCGACCTTTAAGGGGGTGGTGGGGGGCGGAAAAGCAATAAAACTTTTTCAAACCGGTTTTAAATAATGTTTCGGTCAATTATCTACAACATATTCAAAATTCAGCATTATAGGATGATATGGTGGGAGTAGAGGGGGGAAAAACGATTTTCGCTGGATCTAACAGGCCCCCAGTCCCCCAGAATTAACGTAGAGGGTTGAAATTTGGTGTGTTGATAAAGTTCGTACCTAGGTTGTGCTTTTTGGAGGTTTTAATATTTTACCCCCACCCCCCTCATTTTTAAGCTACAATTTCATGCATTTTCGACGTTTTCGAAGTTTGTACCACTCGCACAGGTCACCCGAATAAACCTAGAGGGCTGAAATTTTGTATTCGGATTGAGTTAGTATCAAGGGGGTGCCTTTTGGGGGTCTCGACTTTTAACCCCTACCCCCACCATTTTTATACCCAAAAGAACATGATTTTTCTTGTTTTTTAACAGTTTCGTTCGGGTCAAAATCTCCCCAAATAAACCTAGAGGGCTGAAATTTGGTGTACAGGTTAAGCTAATAGCCAGACACTGTTTTTTGGAGGTTTCAACTTTTAACCCTTACCCCCACGATTTTGACGCCAATATTTCCTTAATTTTTTTGCTTGTTTTCTAACACGTCTAGAGACTCCATAAGGAAACCTAGAGGGCTGAAATTTTGTACGTGTATTCAGTTAGTATCCAGCTAGTACCTTGTAGGGAGTCCGCATCACTTTTCCCCCCACTTCTCCTATTTTTACATCGGAATTGAATGCTATTGTTAAATGTGTTTTAAAAGCATTATGTTTATTCTAAATACAAGTAGGCGAATAGAAATTTTAAAATATTTAAAAAAAAGTGAACTTACTTTTATGACAAATGAAATACATACATATTAAGTAATTTAAAAATGTTATTAAAGTCACTGTTTATTTATAAATTAGGAATTTTGGATTTTTAGTATTTATAAAATAGAAATTTTGGATTTTTTTGGAAAGAAAAAATATCTTTATAAAGGCCTTCCAGTTTACTACTGAAGGTCCTTTTTTAATATTTAAAACTAAAACATAAAGGCAATTAGCGGATAAACATGGGCAGGAATGTCCTCGTACGAATTGTGTTGGCTTTTTTTCCGCTACCTGTTTTCGGCACAAAATTGATATTTACTGAGATACAGCCCTTAAATACTTAAAACCTTTTTTTAAAGCCTCGATCAGCCGAACACTCATCACCAGTTTTGAAACCAACAAAATGACAATTCGGTTGTAGACTTTCAATCACATTTCGCTTGTAGACATTCAATACCGAAGATGAAGGGGAAAATTCGACTACCGTGATGGGGCCCCGCTGCTCACGGCGTTTTTTATTTATAAAATAGAAATTGTGGATTTTTTGGAAAGAAATATATTTTTAATATTTAAAAATAAAACACAAACGCAATTGGCGGATAAGCATGAGTAGGAATGCCCTCGTACGAATTGTGTTGGCTTTTTTCCTGCTAATTACTATCGGCATCAAATTGAAATTTACTGGGATTCAGCCCTTAAAAACTTAAAACCTTTTTTTTAAGCCCCGATCAGCCGGACACTCATCATCAGTTTTAAAACCACCAAAATGACAAATCGCTTGTAGACTTTCAATCATATATATATATATATATATATATATATATATATATATATATATATATATATATATATATATATATATATAGAGAGAGAGAGAGAGAGAGAGAGAGAGAGAGAGAATTACTAAAGAACTAATTTTTATACGGAAATTCGCTATGTTATGCAGGATGCTGCGACAGGAGTATTTGTTATTAAAAACAGATACATGAATTTTACAAAATTTAATAATTTTTATAATTTACCACTCATTTTTCTATATTTAAAATTCGGGAATTATTTTGAATTTTTCTTCTATATTAGAATAATAATTAAATCAAATAATGGACTTTGTTTCAAGGCGCTAAGTCTTGTCACTTTTGAAGCATTAATGTTTCATTTTGGATAAAAAAATTTTTTACTGAGATGCTTTGAACATCAAAATATGCTATGAATATAGATATTTTAGCAGTTCAGTAAGTAAATAGGTATGTGTATTATATTTTGCTATTCAAATACCGTCTTTTTGAAATCAAAAATTTTCATTTTTAAATTTAGAGCCTAAAACCTTTTAAGCGCCATTTTTAATGTTTATGATTTTCAATAATACTACAAAAGGAACAATTAAAAAAAAATCATCAAAATCGCACCTGTTATAGAGAATTTAGAGGTGAAAACCTTTATTGACTACACTAATAATATTTATTGCATTTGTGATAAATGATAGTAGTTAACTAATTTGTTTCTTTAAATTTATTATGCCTACACTCTTGTATTATTATGAAAATAAATCATTTTAACCACGCTATTGAATTCCGATTTAAAAATGGGAGAAGTAGAGGGTAAGGTAATGTGGAATCCCTAAAAGGCACTAACTGGATACTAACTCAATACATGTACAAAATTTCAGCCCTCTAGGTTTACTCAGAGAGTCTCCAGGCGTGTTAGAAAAAAAGCAAAAAAAAAAAAAAAATCAAGGAAATATTGGCATAACATTCGTGGAAATAAGGGTTAAAAGTTGAAACCTCCAAAAAGCAGTGGCTGGCTATTAACTTAACCTATACACAAAATTTCAGCCCTCTAGGTTTTTTTCTTCAGAATCGTGTTTTACAGATCCGAAAACGGATAGCGCCCCTACTCTCGCCTCGTCCCGATCGTATCGTATAGGCTGTATATGTATATTCTATTTTTTTCTACGAAAAATTCGACTAAATTAGAATTTTATCTTTTGTCACTAATGAGTGAATTAGCAAGCAAATAAAAAAGGTAGTTATAGAGAAGCACGGTTCCCCCTATTTTTGGCTATAATTACAAAACTAATGGTCCGATTTTAATATTTTTTTTTAAATGTTCGCCATTACATGGATTAGATAAAAAAAATACTAGAACTCGATAATACTGGAAAGGTTAGGAAACTTTGGCTAAATTTTAAAATTTATTTTTATTATTATAGGGAAGATTATTGTATCATAAATTGCAGTTAGGTACCGTATTCTGGGTTGTCAATAGGCGATAAGTCGGAAGCCGTTACTCCAGTTATGTTTCTATTGGTTCCAAATTTTTCAATATATGTAGGGTTGGGCGGGATAAAAAAAAGACACTGCTCGAGCGGGGTAAAAAAAAGACATATTAAACTCAACAGTGTTAAATTCAAAAAATAAAAAATATTACAACAAAATACATTTGTATTTTAAGCTGTCTGGGCCAAAAAATTATTTTTTGGAACGGGCTTTATAACATAAAAAAATTTTCTCCCAAACCTCTGGTATTCATGAAAGAAAAACTTTCATTCCGCGGCGATAAACTTTTTCAGTAAGTAAAAAATCCGATAAGATAGAGTGCTGTATTTTTTTCTTGTTATTCCACATGCTTTAGTAATGTAAAGTACAAAGTTTTATTTAAATGGCCCGACTGCTTGTAATTTTTTTTTTTATGTTAAAAAGAAAAATATGGGGTAAAAAAAAGACAAAACAAGGGGTTAACCATAGAGCACTAGAGATAAAATACATATCTCTATACTACTGGAACCAGTGTAACCACTTGAGATAGAAAATATGTTGTATACGTGCACGGTGTTTACTTTGCATTTGTGCGGTAAACTCTGTTAGTGTGAGTGATCGGAGGTGGTGATAGCCGTCACGTGACCCTGGTTCGCATACATATGTGTGATACCACAACACTACTTGTGCGGGTTCTACAGTGTTAACAACAAACAAATCCATTGTTGTTTGACTGACCTACACTCAGCGACGGGTACTGAGCAAGTGACACTAAGCTGCCTAAGATGCACATAAATGCCCATAAGTGATTGCAGAAAAGAGATAGTTGTATTCGTTCTATTTGTTCTATGGGGTTAACATTTAGAAAAATTAAAAATTATTGACAAGGATTTTCATTTTAAAACTAGATAATGGCATGTTTATGTATATTTTATGGATTAAAAAAATACTGATTCTTCAATAAAACCATTTTGTTTGTTAGTGAGCAGACGGTTTTCATGGATATCAATTTCAACTCATTCGAAAATTTGTATTTTTGACCCATGAAAATTTATTTATGTTTTTATAATGTATAACTATGGTTTACTGCACACATTTAGTATTTTTAACTCATTCATAGATTATTTTGATTTATTTTTTTACTTTATGTAAAGTGGTGTAAAAAAAAGACAGCCTCAAATTAACATATTTAGTTTTTTAATAAACTACAATAAATTTTGTGTTAGTTGTACGTTTGTGAAATAAAAATTATTTTAATATTTAAAGTCCAAACAAATTTCCTGTGAGTCAAGCTTGCATCAGTTAACTTTTTCTGACTTTTCTTACTGCTTAATCTTAGCTAAAGTTTTTGGTAAAATACGTAAAATTTAAATATATCTATTCAAACGCCGTGAGCAGCGGGGCCCCATCACGGAAGTCGAATTTTTCCCTTCATCTTCGGTATTGAATGTCTACAAGCGAAATGTGATTGAAAGTCTACAAGCGATTTGTCATTTTGGTGGTTTTAAAACTGATGAGTGTCCGGCTGATCGGGGCTTTAAAAAAAAGGTTTTAAGTTTTTAAGGGCTGAATCCCAGTAAATTTCAATTTGGTGCCGATAGCAGTTAGCAGGAAAAAAGCCAACATAATTCGTACGAGGGCATTCCTACTCATGCTTATCCGCCAATTGCCTTTGTGT
This sequence comes from Brachynemurus nebulosus, assembly GCA_035578155.1. NCBI lineage: Eukaryota > Metazoa > Arthropoda > Insecta > Neuroptera > Myrmeleontidae > Brachynemurus > Brachynemurus nebulosus. The sequence goes on along the minus strand of JAPWDM010000011.1, from coordinate 510,418 downwards.
TTTATTTTTAAATATTAAAAAAGGACATTAAATAGTAAACTGGAAGGCCTTTGTGAAGATATTTTTTCTTTCCAAAAAAATCCACAATTTCTATTTTATAAATAAAAATCCAAAATTCCTACTTTATAAATAAACAGTGACATTAATATCATTTTTAAATTACTTATTATTTATGATTGCATTTGTTAAAAAAAAGTAAGTGCATTATTTGTTAAAATTTTTAAAATTACTATACGCCTGCTTGTATTAGAATACAAATAAAGCATTTAAAATACATTATATATATATATATATATATATATATATATATATATATATATATATATATATATATATATATATATATATATATATATATATATATATATATAAATTTTAGTGAATATTATTTTCGGTTTCTAGGGACCTCAAAACAAATTTCTGCCATGGTCCCGGGCTCAAGTCGCGTCATGACAGTGGCTGTAATAGCTGAATTCCATTCTGGAAATTCGCTAAAATGAAAATTGCAGAAAAATTAAAGCGTTTGTATTTCTGGCTATCACGGAAATATAAAATATATTACCCATTTAGTAGCTAATAACATATAAAAGTTTCAAAAATTTTCCCCGTTAAATTTTTTTACAAACGGCAGCCAAAATTTTTTTTCTGACCATAAAAGCACTCATCTGTCTGAAATATTTATATTTAGGTGAAAATTTTTGGAAAACGACTTGTCGTATTGTTTTGATTACTGTAGCATTTTATTGCCCATTGAATAAGAAATGACTCGTAAAAATTTTAACTGTTTTCGATTTATCGTTTTTCCGCAATTAGAAGCAAAAAAATTTTTTGGTACAGATAAAGCCACTTACATGTTTAATATATTTATGTTTAGGTGAAAATTTTTCGAAAACGACTTGCCATATTTTTTGGTTATTTCAGCATTTTATTTCCTATCGAATAAGAAATTACCTATAAAAATTTTAACTATTTTCGGTGTATCGTTTTTTTGCAATATTGTAAGAAAACAAATTTTTGAAAAAATAAAATTTTGTCAAAATACAATATTATTTATTTTGGACCCTTTCGAGACTCCAAGGCACTGGAGGACAATTTTGATTCCTCATTTATTTTTCCCCGATCTCATTAGTATTCGTACAAAATTTAGTCTAGGTCCATTCAACCTTTTATTCGGGAAGTTTCTTGGGACCCTAGGACCCTGGAGCACAATTTGGATTTCACCTTCATTTTTTCCTTATTCTAACAGTATTTAAGCAAAATTTAAAGATCATTTCCCACAATTTATTTTGGATCTTTTCTGGGACCCGAGGATCCGGGAAGATAATTTCAACCTAACGTTCATTTTTTCTGGAATCTCAATAGTGTTTGAGCAAAATTTGATCAAAATCCGTCTAGCTGTTTATTCTGGGCCTTTTTCGGACCCCAGGATCCTACGGGACTTAACTCCGCCACTTACAATGCTTATGATTTTAAATAATACATTTAAACATACAATTTAAAAAAAAAAATTTCATAAAAATTGGAGCTGTTATAGAGAATTTCGAGATTTTGATCATTTTGATGATCTATTGACTACATTATATGTAAGTAATTGAAAAAATGTTATTGATGTCATTTTTTATTTTATTTATAAAATAGGAATTTTGGATTTTTTGGACAGGAAAAATGTCCTCAAAATATCCTTCCAGTTTATTGTTTAAGGTTCTTTTTTAATATTTAACAATAAAATAGAGAGGCTATTGGCGGATAAGCATGGATAGGAATCCCCCAAACGAATGGGGAATTTGACTAATTTTGGGAAACTATTTTAAAATACGCATATTTATATATTATTATGCATGTATATAATTTTAATTTTTAAAAATAATGCCGAAAATCGTTAGAAAAAATTAATTTAATATTTGTTCTCAAAATTTGCGCGAAAACGTTTATTAGCTTCAATTACGTGACATTCTCTAGATAGCAACAGGTCTCATGTAACTAAGAAAAAAAAACTGTTTATTTTTCTTAAAACTGGGAGAAAAAATTGATTTTTAAAAAAAATTAATTAAATTCAAGTTAATTTCCATAGTTATTTTGCTAACCGGAACTTATGTAGCGACCCTAGTGGCGACAGTGTTGAAATATAAGAGAAAGCAACGTCACAGCCCATTTCTGCTGACGTAATCTATAGCTGAAAAATATTAATTTTTTTTTAAAATTAAATAATCATAGTTAGGATGAATTAACATAATAAATTGCCGACTTTTATTATCAATTTTCATTAAAATTTGTTTTTATTGTTTTTCTTTGATACTGTCAAATACCCCATTGTGTCGATTTTTTTTCCTTGTAACTGCTATCGACATAAAATTGAAATTTACTGAGATTCAGCCCTTAAAAACTTAAACCCTTTTTTTAAAGCCCCGATCAGCCGGACACTTATCATCACTTTTGGAAACAACCAAAATGACAATCCGCCTGTACCCTTTCAACCACATTTAGATATCTTGAAATTACCGAAGATGTAACGAAAAATTCGACTCCCGTGATGGCGCCCTGCTGCTCACGGCGTTTTTTTTATATCAGGCATATGACATGCACCACGAAATTTGAACAATTTTTTTTTAATATTTTCACTAAGCGTTATACACCAGAATATACGAAATATATAATTAATATTCGAATCATACTACCTGTAATACTATCTGCTGTAGCTGAATACCGATGTTCAGCAATCATATGTAATCCTAATTGTTTGCCATTCACTGCTATTTTTCGGGCGTAGTTGCAATAAACACAAGTGAAGCACGTCGCTCGAATGAAATCTTTCAGCAGCGACTGTATAGTTACTTTATCTAAAGGAGGTCGTAAACCCAATTCCACAATTGGAATATTCGAATCGGCCACTGCGAATCCATCAATAAAATTTTCTTTTTTGATTTCATCTACCATATTCATTTCACCGCTCACATTTTCTTTCGAATTATCCAAATTTGCCTCGTCCGTGTTATTTGACGTATCATGTTTATTTTCCTGATTCCATGACGCATTATCATCAACTTCCATCGTTAATTTTAAACTGTCATCACTATCCGATTCTGAATCAACCGTTTGTAATGTTTTCGTAATTGGTGGAATTTTTAATGTCACTTTTGGCACACGCCTCTGTTCATTACACACTTGTTCAGATTGCATAACCTCTTTTGAAATGTCACTTAAATCACTAATTTGATTTTTTTCGTCAACACTTTTATTATTACTTTCTACAACTTCTTCTTCATCTTCTTCTTGTTTAACTGGTGGTGCCGTATCCACAACTGTACTATCGTCCTGTTTCTCTTGTTTCGTGACGGATATAAGCGGTGACTGTACTTTTTGTTCAGATGTTTCATTTTCAATATTTGATGACATTTCAGAAAGTAATGTATCTTTTAGAATTGAATTTTCTGGTTCGTCAGTCCGATTTTGATCGGTCAATGTATTTTTATGAATATCAATATTTTTTTGTTCTGAATTTATTTCGGATTTCTGTGATTCGTAAGGGTCAGTTATTTGATTGGAATCTTTTTCGGGAATAATTTCGCGATCGGTATGTTGAGGTTCGGTGTCCGTGTCGCGAGCAGTTGTCGCGGAGTTAGGAATTTCAATTAAATTTGATTCTTTGGCATCATTATTTTGATTAGTTATCGAAGTGTCAAAGGTGGTATCAGCCGTGACATGTTCACTGGGTAAAATTTTATTTTTCAACTTTAAATTTAATTTATTTGTTAATTTTGTATTTTTAATATTTTTATTAGTATTTAATTGATTCGGTTTTGATGTTTGTGGTGGTGACACTGATTCAGTTAATTGTGTAGTTTGTTGATTATTTACAGAATTAGTTGCAAAACAAGTATATGATGAATTAATTAAATTATTTGATGGTTTAATTATGTCTTTATTATTCATTTCACAAACATGTTCGGCAAAATTGTCTTTTTCAGTAAACATTTTTTCACATGTGCAACACATCACAAATATTTGACCGGTATAATCACGAAAAAAGTTTTGAACACTGTCATAATTTTTTGCGACAATGTTATGTTTAATGACTAAATGGTTCGATAACTTTTCGGCCACCGAGAACAAACCTAAACATATTAAACAAATATAGCGACGATGGGCTGTCCGCATATGTAAAAACAATTTCCAAATTTCAAAATACACACCACAAGCGGAACATAAATATACACGACGCGTAATTTTAAAATTGGTGCTACTCGATGTTGATGTAGAAGGAATATCTGTCGATGATACGGACTGCTTGCAAGGTGACGCGACACTATCCGGACCGTCAATTTGTTCCGGGCACTTTTCTAAATGTTTATTCAGTGCCGCTAACGTTGGAAAATTTGACGTTGAACATTTAATACATTTAAACTTGACCGTTGGTTGTAGTCCAAGATATTGTGCATACTCCGATTTCGTACTATTCAAATTTTGTGACGCACCGTTATCCACATCGTCACTATCACTTTTGTCGGGAGTGGCGTTATTTACATCGACATCTTTGATAAGATTTAAGTGTGTCGTTGATTGTTCTCGCGTAATTTCTACACTTTCTACAGGTATATATTTTTCACTAGTACCATTTATATCGTCTTTTCGATTGTCCACGTCCACGGCGATACTTTTGTGAAAATTTTTTTGTACACTTTCAGTTTCCGTATTTATATCACTGAAATTGTATAAATTTGATGAAAAATTTAATGTACTATATTTTAAGCATTTCCGATAATATTCGGAGGCTTCTTCAATACAATGTTTTTTAAATCCAAGAAAATCCGCCTCCGGTGAACTTCGTTTTCGCTTTCGATCATTCTCGCCACCTTTTATATTATCAGAACAACTTTCATTTTCTTTCTCGTGGAAGCTTGTGTTATTATATTCATTCGTTTTTACATTTTCATCAGTGTCTGGAATTTGTGGATAATTTACCATTTTTGTTTCAGTTTCGTGAGATGAAATCTTGCATTCTGATTTTAAACAGCTCCGTTCCTCATCTCCCATTCCTCTTTACCAATATTCAGAAACAATCACTATAAAAATAAATTTGAAAAAATATGTAGTAATTAGTTAAAATAAACTTTATGTTAACATATAAAAATAGTTATTTGAAATGTTCGATAATGTCCATGTTGTTTAAAACTTGCATAATCGGCTCTTTCGGAACTGTCAAATCATATACATATTTTCGTAAATGAAAGTACATTTATTTTGCCTTAAATATGCAATTATAGCGAATACGCATGCACATGCAATATACAAATTTACTTCAATTATAATTAATTTTTTAATTCAAACAGTTATACCTTCCGCTGATAAATAAATGATAATTTACGATACCGTAACACAAAAAACGAAATTTCATGACAATGTTTATTGCGAATGAACGGGTTTTACTTATACTAAAGTCAACAACTAATATAACCATACCTGTATTGTTTTGTTCAACACAATAATGTTTCAAGTGAAATAAATATTTTCGAAAAAATGATTATCATTTAGTTATGTTGAGTTATTAAATAAAACAAAATTCTCCCCGCCTAAAGGTTATTGTGAAATGGCGTCATTTGCCAAAAAACCACTCCGACGATTTTAACATATTCAGGCTACTCAGGTTTACCACCTTGGAAGTATTACGAATATTACGGAGTTTACGAAAGGGTTATGTACATACTAACAAATTCATCTTTTGATTTTTTTACAGAAAGAATTTTAGTACTAATAAAATATTTCTTAATTTTTTTTTCTTTCATCAGTTAACTTTCTTTTCAATGTCTTCCTAATTTTCATTTTCTTATTTAAGTACTCGGAATTTTCTCATACCGAATTATAGATAAACATGTAATGTTGTATTCATACAAATAAAAAAATACGTTTTTTCTCAAGATAATTTAGAATTAATTTTTTTAAAGTAATTGTTATCTAATTATTTTAATCATTTAAGGTAATTAATTAAAACCATAATAATAATAAAATTACGTTTTTTCCAATTCCTATTTGCATATTGACAGTTGGCAAGACGGTAAAATGAAAGATACGGAATTGTAAAATTAAGTGAGCGGTATGACGCATTTAACCCATATAAGACGATGATATTACACATAATACACATAGTACTGTAAAAAGGCAAAGGTAGTGTTCTTTATTTAAGGGAATTTCAATTATCTTATTGGGAAATCAAATGGAGGCGTGGTTTAATATTTAGCCTACCGATAAGACCGGTAGAAGTTTCTTCATTCGTCCCCAGATGGCATAAATGGATACTTAAAAAAATGGTAGCAATTTGGAATTGAATATTATGAAACAATTAGAACAGCGGTTTCCAAACTTTGTGGACTAATGCCCCCCCTATAAAAAATCTTACCTCTGCCACCCCCTCTTAAAAAAATTTTAAACAATTCGTAAATTATTTTTTTACTGAAAAATCTCATATTCTTGACGGACGACAGGTCTATACGGCACTTGAGAGGAAACCGTTGATCAGACACGTATTCGATACTTACGCGCTAACATGACTCTAACCGCCTGAGAATTGTTATTGTTAAAATATTACGTACAGTAGCGAGCAGAAAAATCAGTGATAAGGGGTTACATGGCATTTTTTTTAGCAAAAAAAAACCTAATTTATTCCAACTTTTGGCAATTTTTTTCTATTAGTAAATGCTTATGGCTTGTGCTTGAACAAAGGATTAAAAAAAATGAAATTTCAACTTTTGATAGTGTTTTAAACAAAAAAATTTTGATTTTTGGTCAAAACTCCTGTTTTTCGTTGATTTTCTACTTGTAAAATGAGATGTAAGGAACGGAAACAGTAATTTTTCGTTCAAGTACAAGCCATAAGGATCTACTAATAGAAAAAATTTTGTTTTTTATTTTACGTAAGAATTTTACGACTTACTCTGCCTACGGCGAAAAATCTGCGATTTCTGAAAACTAGCTGCCAATGGCAAATTATTATTTTTTTGCAGAAAAATTTTTTTACAATGTCTCAAAATAATATATAATAATATCCCAAAAGTTGAAATAAATTATATTTTCTTATATTGTAAAAAAATTTGGAAAAAATAGTGTTTTTTTTTTTTGCTAAAAAAAACCTATGTAACTGCTTAATATAAAATGTCCATTGTTTGGTAAATATATTTGAGCGCTTATTCTTAAAATCATGATTTTATCAAAACGACAACAATATTTGCAATTAACCTGCGTCCCCGTGGTGAACATTGCGCGCTCCCCAGTTTGGAAACCGCTGAATTAGAATGACAATTTTGAATTAAAAACAATATGCCAGTTTGTATTTTGTAAACTAAACAACATAAATTTTGTGAAAATTTGCCAAAATCTAATAAACAAACCTTACCTACTGGCAGTAGTTATTTTTTTGACCACTAATATTTAAGTTTTACGATTCCCAATACTATTGGCGACGCAAAAATTCTCACTCGCGCATCTAGTGATAAAATTAGAACTGGTCTCAAGTAAAAATATACGTATGCGTTTAATTGGCGATTTTAAAATCTAGTAATCCGCGCATACATAATTTGTATCATTTGTATAATACATATTTCTATCGACAATTAAACTTACACAAAATTTTTACTTGATACAGCTTTTAATTTGAAAAACCAGTAGCGCTCGTGTAATCTTTCCGTCGCCAATTAAACGAGCAATCTTTGTATATAATATGTTTAGAGTAGGAACTTAACCCTAATTTTTAACAAAAAGCGACCACGAGAGTTCTAATGGCTGATTTTTCTTTTAATGGATTCAAAATTTAAAAAGGAATAAAAAATTCAAATAGGCTTTTTATCAAATGCCAACGTCACTGTGAAAAGTTAAAATTAGTGAAAATAATAGGTAAGATAGATGTATAAATTTTTTATTAGTAGTATTCTATAAATGCAACTGGTATATAAAAAATAATTGTAACATTTTTTTAGAGAGAGAAAAATCTATTAACAAATATGATATTTTAGAATGAATACGTAGACTAAACAAACATTTATAAGAATACTTGTCAAATTATTATACTCGTGGTTACTTTTTCAGTTTCTAAGTATCTTTTCAAATCAAGGGTAAGTTTCTAGCTTGTATGTATGTCCTTTTTTTCTCGAAAACGGCTCTAACGAAGTTGATGGAATTTGGTATGGAGGAGCCTTGAGGGCTTAGAAACCGATTTAGCTAAACGTTAACATGCTAAAAATTCGTTTAGAGGGTCAGTGTAAATTTTTCATTCGTTGCTAATTAAATGTATTAATAATAATAGTATAATAGTATTTTTACCATCACTATAACCATTTACCAATATTATAACCATCAATAATATTTTTTTTTTTTACCGACGACTACTATGAAATTACTTTTTTACTATACAAGATACCATTTGTATCCTACAAAGAAATAAACAACCGGTAACTGTCCAGTTATCATCAGTTGATACTTCTATCTGCTGTTCTGAGCAAATTCCATACAGGTGACATTTCCACCGAGCCGGGCTCGGTCATTCCTGATATTGTATATGTTGTATATAAAATAACAATGGGATACCATTCTTTCTCTCTCTATGTAAAAAGAATTTGGACTTGATTTTTATAAGTACCATGAAATTAGTAACATTTTTTTTTAGTGACAATGCTGGAGTTCGAAACGAAAATTTTGTTAACGTAACGTTAGCTAATTGAGCTTTTACCGTTACAAACCGGAGGGCACGCATTCAAAAATTCACATACATTAAATCTTAAAACAACAATTTCTAACATGGTGACTGATTATTTTTATTCCATAATTTTTAAATATGGCTGTACTTCAGAAATTAAGTATTTATACTGTGAAAAATAATGAAAAATAATTAACGTGCATTAATTTTTTGAATCAGAGCCCTCTGGTTTGTAACGGTAAAAGCTCAATTAGCTAACGCTACGCTAACAAAATTTTCGTTTCGAACGCCAGCAATGGTATTTTTAATAAACCGCTGATGTTAAACAAATTTTTTGGCAATTGACAGTACCGATTTCTTCAATTTCTTAATTTTTTTCAGTTCATGTGGAAAATTAGTGTTTTCAGCGAGTATATAAACTTTAACTGGTATTTCAGAAACTAGAAAACTTAGATAAAAAATTTAATATACAAAGAATTTCGGAGAAAATTCGACTAAAAATCTTAACGAAGTGTTAAAAAAATAAAGTAATGTTTGAAACATTAAATGTGAAATCATTCAAAAAGTAATTGTCAAAATGGTATAATAGTTGGTCGTTTCGTCATTATAGATTACGACCTATAACGTGTTAAAAAATATGCCAGGAAGAGTACCAATAGGGACCCACCACAGATAAGACAGATCAAGACCCTCGTGCGAATAGCCAACATAAATTTAAAAAGATGAGATTTTTTTATTTTTGCTTCGATCAACCGTTTGTGAATCGTATGTGAATGTTTGTGACGCTATTATTTTTGCTTGTGACTAATTAGTTAATAAATTATTTAACCGTTAATTAAGAGTGTGTGAATAGCCAACATTTTTTAAAATTTATTGCAATATTGACTTCCGGGCACTTAATCGATCGAAAATCGTTTGTGAATTCCAAATATACCATTAAAAACATTTGTGACAGCGTATTTTTTAAAAAAATAATAAAAAAAGTTAATTCTTTTTTGTAGTAATGAAGTTTTTTATATTGGCCACTCTGTTTAGTTGCGCTAAATCTATACTCCAATGCCCTCTAGTGTGAGAAAAAATAACTATTTTGTAAATGACAGCAGTATACAGAATTTTTTTTATTATATCTCTAAAGAATACGCTGTCACAAATGTTTTTAATGGTATATTTGGAATTCACAAACGATTTTCGATCGATTAAGTGCCTGGAAGTCAAAATTGCAATAAATTTTAAAAAATGCTGGCTATTCACACACTCTTAATTAACAATTAAATAATTAATTAACTAATTAGTTACAAAGGAAAATAATAGCGTCACAAACATTCACAAACGATTGATCGAAGCAAAAGTAAAAAATCTCATTTTTAGCGAATTTCGAAAACTCGAAATTCAGCTATTACAGCAGTTGTTACGACGCAACCTCCGGCGGAGACCATAACAGAAATATGTTTTGAGGTCCCTAGAATACGAAAATGATATTCAGTAAAATTTATATATATATATATATATATATATATATATATGTGTGTGTGTGTGTGTGTGTGTGTGTGTGTGTGTGTGTGTGTGTCGCCACGATAACTTTCGAACGAAACGTTTAACTCTTTAAATGATTAAGACGAGTTAACTCGTCCTGCAATATGGCGGCTCAAAATGCTGTCATATGTACATATCCACTGGTACAGGTGCCGCCATCTATGACAATACGGTATAATTCTAAATAATGTTCAATTTTATCAACATAGTTTAGTATAATTTATTTTTTATAAATTCCTAGGGTTCACTTTTTTAATGTTGGGATCTTTAATTTTTTTCTTTTTCTTTTTTTGTAGCCTTATCTATTGTACTTATCACTTGGCAGTAATAAGGCCGGCATTTTGAGACAAAAAAATTTTACCATATGGTTTGTTTAATAGCGTTAATGCTTATGAAATTTCGTATGGAGACTCGATTTTGATCTGGCTTGGCTAAGTTCTTTAGCCAGACACATCGGATGCCCAGAAGTAGGTTTTCTGGCCATTTTTTTATCATTCGATCCTATCATTAGACAGTTCGATTTTTACATGGTTAAACAGCCAAAAAAAAAAAAAAATTACGAAGAAAATATTCTTATAATTTTCTTTCTATTTTAAGTATTTTTCGAGAAAATGTAAATTTTCACTTTTGTATTAGTTTTCTTTCTTTGTTAGTCTAATAAGTAATTTATATTTATATCTCAGTTCTTTATGAAGTATAAAAATATTTCACTTTTTTATTAAAAAATTTTGTGAAAACAACTGAAGTCTATCCACATACATGACGTGTTATAACACACATACATGTATAGAGTTTTGTTTCTCATTTATTGCATTATAATTAGCATGGTTCTGTCTCAAGTTGAAAAATGAAAATTAAACAGATTTTCTAAGTTAATGTAATGAAGAATTTTTTTTTATTGAATTTTTAAATAAACAAGAAACTGAACATTATGTTATGATAAAATATTACATATGAAACAAAACAACATACATAATATATGTATGTATGTATGCACGGAAAAAAATTTTAAGTGAATCGATTTTGAACATTTTTTCACTAATAATTAGTTAAACAATTTTAAATAAAGTTAAACAATTTTAAATGGATTTAAGGTATTTTATGTGAGGTCAAGGTTTTCGGGACCTAAAAAGGCCAAAAAGTAATTGCCCAATCGATTTTAAAAATTTTTTCACAGTTAGTAAGTTAAAGTATTTGAATTAATTAATTAAATGATGTCCGCAAGAACCTTACGGACGGCATTAAGTTATATGAGATCCCTAGAACCCTTTTCTTATACTGTTACAGTACTAGAGTTGTATGAGTTTCGCCAGGGTTTACTGATACCATAATTGTAAAAAATAAACTAAACGACCAATTTTAAAAATTTCTTCACTGTTACAGAGCTAAACTATTTTAGATAGATTTAGAATACATTATGTAAGGTCCGCCAGCGTCCACAGGACCCAAAAGTGTCAAAAATAAACTAACTGACCGATTTTGAAAATTTTTTCACTGTTACAGAGCTAAACTATTTTAGATAAATATCGATTACGTTATGTAAGGTCCGCCAGGGTCCATAGGACCCAAGAATGTCAAAAATAAACTAACTGACCGATTTTGAAAATTTTTTCACTGTTACAGATGTAAACTATTTTAGATAAATATAGATTACGTTATGTAAGGTCCGACAGTGTCAGTGGGACCTAAAAGTGTCAAAAATAAAATAACTGACCGATTTTGAAAATTTTTTTACTATTACCGAGGTAAACTAGTTTAGATAGGTACAGGTTGTGTTATCTGAGATCCACAACTGTCCTGCGGATGCAAATGCGGCGTAGAATGCTACATAACGGGTTTTGAATATATATATATATATATATATATATATATATATATATATATATATATATATATATATATATATATATATATATAAAACATAAAGTCCGCCTAGAATATACGGTCGAGCTGATTTTTTAATGAGGTCCACCGGGATCTTGCAAATCCGAAAGCGCCAGTAATAAGCTACCGAACCGATTCTAAAAAATTTCTCACTGCTAGAGAACTAAATTATTTTAGATGAATACAACTATGCTGCACAAAATCCGTTCGGGTTCTTGGGTCCCCAAAAATATCAAAACTAGTTACCCAGCCGATTTTAAAAATTCTTTTACTCTTAGAAAGCTAAACTATTTTAAATAGGTACAGGTCTTAGATGAGATCCGCCAGTCCCCAATATTTGGAAATTCGCTATATTATGCAGATGCTGCGACAGGGGTATTTTAAATTTATGTTGGCTATTCGCACGAGGGTCAGATCAAGCCTACGTATAAAAAAATGAAATCTTAAAATTGCAGTAAGTAGCAATTTACACCATTACTGATTTAGTTTGTTACTGACCGCCATGGTGTTCACGTCAAAATAAAAATCATGTTTTTTTAATCAACTCATGAAATTTAAACAGAAAAAAATATGAAGTGTGTCGAATTTAAGTGTAAAAATTCTATTGAATAAAAAATTTCTCAAAATAAAGGGATATCTTTCTTAAAATAAATAAATTTATTTTTAATTGTTGACTAGTGGTAACTTATGGTGGCCATCATAGTATATAGGGTATATAGTGTATGTATGCGAACTGCATATATCATACATCATCAGAATATATTACTAACACATTGATATATTCGCGTCCATACATCGTGTGTTTTGATTGTATGTGTGCTGTGTTACGTCACCCATTGATTACAGTGGGCACAGTTTAGTAGACATTCTAGTTTGACCCCTTGGGACCCACTCACATATGAAAAAATGCACTACGCATGTCACTATTAAACCGCGCAAAGTAAAGTATAAATTTTTAAAATTTTTGCTAAAAGATCTAAAAAACAATTTGTAAGGTTTAGATTTTTCTAATACAGACGCTACCCACCTCATTTATATACAGGGTGTTAATGAATAAGTGCGAAAGATTTTTACAGGTGATTGCTGAGGTTCTTTTATATAAAAAAGTTCATATAAACTCAGGTCCGAAAACGCTTAGTTTCCAAGATACAGGGTGTTCAGTTTCTCGTTTTTTTTTAATATTTTCCTAAATATTTCAAAACCGTTTTGAGATATTGACACAAAATTTGGTACACTCTATGACGGGATAAATACCAATATTCTAAAGTAGACAGAATATTTTCACTTAAACCAGTGGCGTCCGTACAGTCATGTGATGACGTATTTTTGAAAAAAAAGACACGCCAATGATTTTTTCCAATTTGAAAATGTTTTTCCAAATGTCCCATAAGTTGTTGACAAAAATGACCTCTTAGTATTTTGTCGCTTATGTAGACGTTTTCAGAATAAAAATAATTTTCAGTTACTGTTCCTGCCAAAACCGGTATGGGCTATCTAATAGCCCATCTACTCTGTATCTTGGAAACTAAACGTTTTCGGACCGGGTTTATATGAATTTTCTTAGGCTAAGGCTACACAAGCGTTTTTTAACACCTGTTTTTGAGCGGAAATTAACGCGACGTTTTTTAACGCTGATCCCTGGCTACACGGGCGTTTTTTAACGCCTATTTTTTTTTAGCGAAAATTAACGCGACGTTTTTTAACGCTGATCCGCGGATATACGAGCGATAAATAACGCCATTAATGCTTTTGAACTTCAAGAATTAATAGTTTACTGTCGACAAATTTCATTTTAATATTTCGAAGTATGAAAACAGAATGAAATTGAATCATCAGTCTATATCTCTCAATACATATGGAGTATGATATGGTGGTACTAGCGTTATTTGTCGCTCGTGTAGCCAGTCAGATGTGCCACACGCGCTTTTTTATCGCCGCATAAGCCTGGATCGGCCGTTAAGAGATAAAATTTGGTAAGTGGGGTTCATTTTCGAGGCACCTCATACTATCAAAGTGAGGTCAAAATTTGGGCAAATTTTGGATCTGACCCAAACTTTAGGGGGGGGGGGGGCACAAAACAATACAACTTTTCCAAACCGGTTGGAAATAATGTTTCAGTCAATTACCTACAACATATTCAAAATTCAGCTTCCTAAGATGATTTGGAGGGAGTAGAGGGGGGAAAAATGATTTTTGCTGGATTTTACGGGCCCACAGTCCCCCAGAATTAATTTAGAGGGTTGAAATTTGGTATGTTGATAGAGTTCGTACCTATAGGGTCTGCTTTTTGGAGGTTTTAATATTTTACCCCCAACCCCGCCTACTTGTATTTAGAATAAAAATAATGCATTTAAATCACATTAACAATAACATTGAATTCCGATGTAAAAATGGGAGAAGTGGGGGGAAAATTAATGTGGAATCCCTAAAAGGCACTAGCTGGATACTAACTCAATACACGTACAAAATTTCAGCCCTCCAATTTTCCTTAGAGAGTCTCTAGACGTATTAGAAAACAAGCAAAAATATTAAGGAAATATTAGCGTAAAAATCGTGGGGGTAAGGGTTAAAAATTGAAACTTCCAAAAAGCATTGGCTGGCTATTAGCTTAACCTGTACACAAAATTTCAGCCCTCTAGGTTTATTTGGGGAGATTTTGACCCGAACGAAACTGTTAAAAAAACAAGAAAAATCATGTTTTTTTGATATAAAAATGGTGGGGGTAAGAGTTAAAAGCTGAGACCCCTAAAAGACACCTCCTTGATACTAACTCAATCAGAATACAAAATTTCAGCCCTCTAGGTTTATTTGGGTGACCTGTGCGAGTGGTACAAACTTCGAAAATGTTAAAAAAGCATGAAATTGTAGCTTAAAAATAAGGGGGTGGGGGTGAAATATTAAAACCTCCAAAAAGCACAACCTAGGTACGAACTTTATCAACACACCAAATTTCAACCCTCTGCGTTAATTCATCATTTTTTCCCCCTCTACTCCCTCCAAAATATCATAGGAAGCTGAATTTTGGATATATTGTAGGTAATTGACCGAAACATTATTTCCAACCGGTTTGGCAAAGTTTTATTGTTTTGTTCCCCCCACCACCCCCCTATGGGGTTGGGTCGGATACAAAATTTGACCCCACTTTGATAGTATGAGGTGCCTCGGAAATGAGCCCCACTTACTAAATTTTAGGTCTTAACTTTCATAGGGGGCCCTACACATATTAAAAGGTGGCGGCAAAATATATATATATATATATATATATATATATATATATATATATATATATATATATATATATATATATATATATATATATATATATATAACCTGTGCGAGTGGTAAAAACTTGAAAACGTCGAAAAATCATGAAATTGTAGCTTAAAAATGTGGGGGGTGGGGGTGTAAAATATTAAAACCTCCAAAAAGCACAATCTAGGTACGAACTCTATCGAACCAAATTTCAACCCCCTACGTTAATTCTGGGGGGCTGGGGGCGTGTTAGGTCCAGCCAAAATTGTTTTTTCCCCCTCTACTCCCTCCAAATCATCTTAGGAAGCTGAATTTTGGATATGTTGTAGATAATTGACCGAAACACTATTTCCAACCGGTTTGGAAAAATATTACTGTTTTAATTGATTTGATTGAAAAGTATTACTGTTTTAATTTAAATGATTAATTGGAATTTAGAATTCATTTCAAATAACTTGACCCTTTTTCTTATGTAAATTCAATAGTAATAGCAGTCAACCCATTTGAAATGAACTCTAACTTGGTATAAGAAAATGATTAAATGGAAATTATTATTAGCAATTAATTTTTCCTAAAAAATATTTCATTGGAATCAAAAAATATATTAAAATTCATATTGGTTCGAAAACAGTTACCAACTTTAATAATTGTCTGCTAATGAATATATACTCATAGTGAACTTTCGCTTAAAATCACATTTTTTTTAAAAAAAAACATGCATAGCTTATTGTTAAGACCCACTATTTTTACAAATTATTGTGCTTATCGAATTATTTTTAAAATCAAACAATTATTTCTATTAAAAAATATTTGGTAGTTCAAAAATTGCAAACAAATTAACTTTTTTTTAAAATAATACGTTTTTGTCTACTTTAAATTCGGAAATCGGAAAATTACTTCCTAATAACTCTTTTTAAAATTATCATCTTTAATAAATTTCAAATTTGAAGTTTATACGATATCTCAAGACTGAGAAAACAGAAAAATAAAATTAGGTCACTTTTGAATAATTTTCGTATTTATTACTTGATTTAATTAAACCATTATATATATATATATATATATATATATATATATATATATATATATATATATATATATATATATATATATATATATTATTGAGCTAAAAAAAAAGTAAACCATTAACGTAATCAAGGAGATAAAAAGTTCTTGAATCTGGTATCATTTTTCTAGCCTAAATAAACCTGAAGAAATTCATGAATTTATGCATTTATGAATTTTTTTTAATACAAATATTACATATAACATATTAACTATACTTATTTGTATAATTTACTGCATGTATTTTGCCTGCAAGTCTATTGTTCAAAGTTGTCTATGTCCATAAATTATAATTTTACTGTGACTCTTGTGAGATTTGTTAACACACATAAATGAAAGATCACCACCATATTTAACGAAGGTTTAAATATATTTGTTGTGTTTCACTTATATTTGGTCTAAACGAGAATAAAGAGAAAAAATTTTCTTAAACACAAATAGATCAGCAAAGAGGTTGCAAATACTAAGTTTATTCTATTTACGCGCTAATGAGTAGATCCAGAGTAATTTTTATTTCAAAATTACATTCTTAAAACATAAAATATGTTTTTAGGAATCAGATTTTTTTAAAATTTTCCAATCGTTGGTAAATTGCTCTGAAACTAAGGCTATATTTGATGCTTTTCAAACTCGTTTTTCACCTACTTAAAAATGGAAATTTGAAATTCTACTTCCTAATAACATTTTTTATTACCATTTTCTTTACTCACTGAAAATTTGAAGTTCATACGTTAATTCTACGCCGAGAAAATATAAAAGTAAAATCGCCTATTTTTGATGTTTTTTCATTGGTAAGTATACCCTTAAGATAATATTTTTTCCGCTTATAACCTGAGATCTCTAACTTTACATGTACGTATACGTGTAACTGGGATCAGAAATTCCCAATTAAACGTCTACGTACATGTTCAAATTGAGATAACTTCGAATTTTACCATCAGAAGTGTGCGCGTAATCGTTTCGTCGCCACTAATAAAATAATTTAAACCAATAAAAATGAACAGTAAAAAAAAATAAATAATATTAAAATAGTTTATTACAATATGTACATTTTTTATTATATCGTATTTCGTATTTATAAATAAAAATATAAAGTTTATTATATTTGAGGAGTTTCTTGAGCTGTTTTATAAGCATTTTCCAATGCTCTAGTTATGATTTGCATGTCACCAGCAATTATTCGTGCCCAATTCTCGACGTCACCAATTTCTTTTAATGCACTACTATACTGTTCAACTAGATTCAACCACTGTTGTGTCATTTTAGAAAATTCTGCTGCTCCTTGATGTAATCGCTTTGCTTCAGCGTCAAGTTTCTTCTGATTTAAATATGACTGGGCAACACTGCGAAAAATTAAAATGAAAATAATAAAAAATAAATATAGTCTGAAATAATTTACTGTTGAGAGGTTTACTTTGTGAAATTTCATTTTAAATATTAAAAATATTTAAAGTTTCAATTACTTTGTCAATTTCACTAGAATTGAGTAGAATTTACTAAACGCGTTTTCAATCTCGCGACCATCATCAGAGTCAACACAAATAGATCACACAAAATATAGTCTGTTTCAGCGAAATAAGAACATACAAAATTTAACATGGGAAAAAATTGTTGGAATCAGAGCATGCCTCCTGTTTCTTATGGGTATGATTTTTATATTATATTGTATCATAGCTATTTAATATTTTTCTTTAATTGCAAAAAAGTAAATCTGAAAACAAAACAATTACTTTTAATTACTTGTAAACATTAATTTGACGGAATATTATTTAAGGTTTCGCTAAATATCTAATACCCTGGCGGAAAAATATTTATGAAAAACTGATAAATTCTATAAAAAGTTATGAGACTCTATGAAACAGTAAATTATTAAAAAATCCATATTTTTTCATAGAAAATCATAAAAAATGATCATGGCTTTAATGAAAAATTATGCATTAATTCTAAAATACAGTCGACTCTCGTTAATTCGAAACTCGAGGGACTCTTAAAATATTACGAATTATAGAGAGGTTCGAATTATCGCAGGTAACAATTTTACTTTTTTAAGCATTTGCGATAAATGAACTTGAACTTGTCTCAAAATGTACTTACAACCTTTCTGTCTCTTTCTCTCTGCAACTTTGAATTGTCGAGTGCTTGACGCCGATGAGTTCGAATTAACGCGTCGTTTTGTTACGTAGCAATGATTTTTTCGTTCGAATTATCAAGTGTATAAAAATGTATTGTTTTAGTTCGAAATATAAAGAGATTTTGTAGTGAACTCGTGATAACTTTGAATTATAGAGAGTTTCGAATTATCGCAGGTTTGAATTGACGAGAGTCTACTGTACTATGATTATGAGTTATGAATAACTATGAAAAAATATGAATATCTATTACATTTGAATGTCTGAAAATCTATTAAAATCTGTTTTCAACGATAATTTCTGACAAACGATGAATTCTTCTGAAAAAATATGATAATGAATTATGATCGTAAAAGTGTTCAAATTTAGATATGGTTTTCATAGTTTTTCATAAATTGTCATAATTTTTTTCATAGATATTTTTCCGTTAAGGTAATAATAAAATAAAGTACCCGCATGATCATAAGAAATTTTTCCTGTATTAAAATTCATATGTTCTTAGTTCCTTGAAACACCCTGTATGTAATTTAATGTATTCATAATACATATAAACAAAATGACATTTTCTTAAAAATTTCATTTTATATAAAAAAGGCCTATATCTAAAGATTTTCATCACTTCATAAACAGAAACAAAATTTTAAAAAAGATAAAATGCCCGGTTTTCAGAAAAGCCACAAAAACAACTTGTGGACTTATTAAGCGGTGACTCTTTGAAAAATGTTTTTAGTGATAACAAAATTATAGAGAAACCAACGACAACTGCAAATGACTCATTCTCATAAATTTATCTTTTAGACACACTCGTAATATAGCTATCTCTCACGAGATCTACTATCTAATATATTGAAAAAGGATACCCCTGTCGCAGTATTTGCATAACATAGCGAATTTCCAAATCTTGGGCACTGGCGGATCTCATCTAAGACCTGTACCTATTTAAAATAGTTTAGCTTTCTAAGAGTAAAAGAATTTTTAAAATCGACTGGGTAGTTAGTTTTGGTATTTTTAGGGACCCAAGAACCCGAACGAATTTTGTGCAGCATAGTTGTATTTATCTAAAATAATTTAGTTCTCTAGCAGTGAGAAATTTTTTAGCATCGGTTCGATAGCTTATTACTGGCGTTTCCGGATCTGCAAGATCCCGGTGGACCTCATTAAAAAATCAGCTCGACCGTATATTCTAGGCGGACTTTATGTAAAACCCGTTGTGTAGCATTCTACGCCGCATTTGCATCCGCAGGACAGTTGTGGATCTCAGATAACACAACCTGTACCTATCTAAAATAGTTTACCTCGGTAATAGTAAAAAAGTTTCAAAATCGGTCAGTTATTTTATTTTTGACACTTTTAGGTCCTACTGACACTGTCAGACCTTACATAACGTAATCTATATGTATCTAAAATAGCTTAGCTCCCCAACAGTGAAAAAATTTTCAAAATCGGTCGGTTAGTTTATTTTTGACACTTTTGGATCCGATGGACCCTGGCAGACTTTACATAACGTAATCTATATTTATCTAAAATAGTTTAGCTCTGTAACAGTGAAAAAATTTTCAAAATCGGTCGGTTAGTTTATTTTTACCACTTTTGGGTCCCATGGACCCTGGCGGACCCTAAATAACGTAATGTATGTCTATCTAAAATAGCTTAGTTCCCCAACAGTGAAAAAATTTTCAAAATCGGTCGGTTAGTTTATTTTTGACACTTTTGGATCCCATGGACCCTGGCAGACCTTACATAACGTAATCTATATTTATCTAAAATAGTTTAGCTCTGTAACAGTGAAAAAATTTTCAAAATCGGTCAGTTAGTTTATTTTTGACACTTTTGGGTCCTGTGGACCCTGGCGGACCTTACATAATGTATTCTAAATCTATCTAAAATAGTTTAGCTCTGTAACAGTGAAGAAATTTTTAAAATTGGTCGTTTAGTTTATTTTTTACAATTATGGGATCAGTAAATCCTGGCGAAGCTCATACAAGTCTAGTACTCTAACAGTAAGAAAAGGGTTCTAAGGATCTCATATAACTTATGGCAGTCCGTAAGCTTCTTGCGGACATCATTTAATTAATTAATTCAAATACTTTAACTTACTAACTGTGAAAAACTTTTTAAAATCGATTGGTTAATTAATTTCTGGCCTTTTTAGGTCTCGAAAACCTTGACCTCACATAAAATACCTTAAATCCATTTGAAATGGTTTAATTTTTTAACATTATTAATTATTAGTGAAAAAATTTTCAAAATCGATTCAAATTATTTTTCCGTGCATACATATGTACATTTTACATATTTTGTTTTGTATCATATTTAATAATATTATATCATAACATAATCTTCAATTTCTTGTTTACTTAAAAATTCAATAAAAAAAAAAATTCTTCATTACATTAGCTTAGAAAATCTGTTTAATTTACATTTTTCAACATGAGATAGAACCATGCTAATTATAATGCAATAAATGAGAAACAAAACTCTATACATGTATGTGTGTTATAACACATGTATGTGAATAGACTTCACTTGTTCTCACAAAATTCTTTAATAAAAAAGTGAAATATTTTTATACTTCATAAAGAACTGAGATATAAATATAAATTACTTATTAGACTAACAAAGAAAGAAAACTAATAATATAATGGTGAAAATTTACATTTTCTCGAAAAATACTTAAAATAGAAAGAAAATTATAAGAATATTTTCTTCATAATTTTTTTTTTCCTTTTCAACGATGTAAAAATCGAACTGTCTTATGATAGGATCGAATGATAAAAAATGGCCAGAAAACCTACTTCTGGGCATCCGACGTGTCTGGCTAACGAACTTAGCCGAGCGAATTCAGAATCCAGTCCGCACACAAAATTTCATAAGCATTAGACGTTTCGTTCGAGAGTTATCGTGGCGACACATATATATATATATATATATATATATATATATATATATATATATATATATATATATAAATTTTAGTGAATATCATTTTCGTATTCTAGGGACCTCAAAACATATTTCTGTTATGATCCCGGGCTTAGGTCCCGTCATGACACCTACTGTAATAGCGTATTTTCAGTTTCACTTTTGGAAATTCGCTAATAGTAAAAATCTAGCGCATTCAGACAAAAGTAGTTAAGTCCAAAATATCAACTTTACAGTAGAGATTAAAATTTAAAATAAAATGCAGGCAACATCAGTTTATTTGAATTATCTTCAAGTTTACATGACATTTTGTAAATTCTTTTTAATCAATTACTTTCTTAACATGTAACATCGTAAATCATAAAAAAGATAAACTTTAAACCAAAATTTTTTAAATGTAAACCAATTTTTATTTTATTGTTATATTGTAGATGTGTGTTCTTGAAAATGGCGCCAACTGTGCCGAAATATATTAAAAAAAAAAAAAAAATTGGGTAGCGGTCAAAACGAAAAAGAAACTTAAACTAAAATTTTTTAATACATTTTTACGGACTTAACATAAAAAACAACAATAAATTTCATTATTATAACCATTTGTGGACTTAACCCGTTTTAACGGGTAGTTGTTGCCATAAAAATACATTTCCAATTTAATTAAATTATATACTTATTTATTATTTTATTTAGAATTTTAAGAACTTAACTTCTTTTGCTAGTTTCTGAAAAGAATTTTTTTGTAACAAGTCCAATAGCACTAATTTTAAGCCCTATATCACTAAACATTAATTTTAGAATAGATATAAAAAATTTTTAAAAAGAGATTCTTGTAGGGATTACCGAGGAGAACATTTGTGCAAAATGTGAACTCCCGGAAATTTTTTTATATTGTTTAAACAATATTGAAAATTTATAAATAGCATTTTTTGACCTTTCACCGCTTACGTAGCGAAAACGGTGATAGATACATTAAAAAGTCAGCGAGAGCACCTGTCTATCTTGTACAGGTGAAAAGATACAGTGCTGCAAACGCGCACTCAAAAATCCACTTTTTCTAGCGTTCCGGCAGGGTGTGCCGTCCGAAACCTTACCGGAACGCTAGAAAAAGTGAATTTTTGAGTGCGCGTTTGGAGCGCTGTATCTTTTCACCTGTGTAAGATAGACAGGTGCTCTTGCGGACTTTTTTGTAGAGAATTCGATTCTCTACAAGAAAGGTCTTAACACTTTTTAATGTATCTATCACCGTTTTCGCTACGTAAGCGGTGAAAGGTAAAAAAACGCATGATATAAAAAAAACATTTCCGGGAGTTCACATTTTGCACAAATGTTCTCCTCGGCAATCCCTACAAGAATCTCTTTTTAAAAAATTTTTATGTCTATTCTAAAATATATATATAAAATTTAGTGCTATTAGACTAAAAAAATGATGTTACGGGTGGAATTGATTTTGGAAATATATGAGATATACTCTCTTGGTTCTTATTATAAAATGAAATCAAAAAATCAAAAATGGACTTAACTACTTTTGTATGCCTACGCTAGAAATTATAATATCTTTTATATGTGATAAAACTTCATTTTTGAAATGAGTCATTTTCTTTATATATAAATTTGACTTTATCTATTTTTGGGTAATAGCTCACAAGGATTATACAGAACTTTCTTGTGTCAAATCTTGAATCTAATATTTCAAAAAGAGTGAAAAACAAATTCAATTTGTTTCATTAGTAATTGAAACTTTTAAGTTAGAATTTTGTGCGTACTAATTTTCTGTTTCTATTTTTTATACCAAATAAATATACTGAACTTTGATAATATTATTACTTGGTTTTGTTTTATTTATTATGAATAAACCATTATGTTCCTTGTTATACCTCCACCACTTCATCCCAATAATAACAAATTACAATATTTATAATTTAGTTAGGGTTTCCGATCTCTGGCCAAAAAATCGATCTTGTGGATCGATTCGAATCGTCAAACCAAAAATCGATGCAGGAGAAAATCGGCTAACAAAAGATCGATCTGAAGAAAATCGATTCAATTTTTGTACTTACAGAAAATAAAAGATATACCCTGTTTCAAATACAATTGAGCTTGAATCATCGTTAAAAAAAGTAAATAATTCTTATATTCAAAACAAATCAATCTTCTATTCTTTTCTAAAAACAAACTGCAAAAATGAAATTTACGCATTTACAACAATGAAAGAGATAAAGCTAAGAAAATGGGAATTCCTTAAATTCGTAAGGGATGAATCATGCTTAAATTTAAGTGAAATAGATTATATATAAAAGTTTTAATGAAGAAATAGATTATATATAAAAGTTTTAATGAATTGGGTCATCACAAATCAGTTTCAAAAGATTTTGTAATTTCCTTTGAAGATGAGCTGCTGAATTTAATATGAATAAAATGGTTTCCAGTTTACGCTAAAAGTGTCACATGAATCCAAAATTTGACTCAATTTTCTATAAATGAATTATAAAAGTGGTAAAATTATTTGACAACATAAATAGTTAAAATATATTCTACAATATTTTTGAAAAAATATCATATTTTTACTAAAAAATATTCTAATTGAAATTTAAAAAGATCGATTTCCGATATCGTAAGTTTTTCACTATCTCTGTATCGATTTGGTCTCCGAAGAATCGATTTGAAAAATCAAAAGAAGGCTCTCCAAAAATCGATTTTCCATATAATCGAATCGAGATCGGAAACCCTTGAATTTATTATGAAATTAAGATAAGGAAACAAGTAGAACCGCTTGTGTGACCACTAAAAATTAAATGTGTTACAATATCAACCAAATTTTACATAAAAGTTGCCACTCAGATTTTTTGTATTAAGAGTACAGTGAAATTTTTTTGGAAATAAAATTTACCCAACATTCAAATGATCGACTAAAGCATGAGCTAATTCATCGGCTGCTTGAACTGCTTCTTTCCGTTTCTTTTCTACAATAAAAAAAATTCTATAAGTATTAATTTTCAGTATATGTATTCCTTAATTAAATGATTGCTATATGTGTTTAAAAATCATTTTAACTAGCTTTTTAATGGACTTTTAGTTGATGGTACGTGAATTAGGAAACCTCTATTGGCAATGATAAGATTCTCTAGCGACAAGTCATAGAACTAACATATGACAGACAATTTTCACACAATTGGGCGTCTAATGACAATTTTATAAAGTTTTTATATAAATTGTGCTTATAATTAGGTGATCTAAAGCGTTAGAATTTTACGTTACTGATATTTCATTTTTTGATATCACATTTACGTTACTGATATTTCATTTTTTGATATCACAACACATCAACATTTTACTTTTAAAATATTGTTCATCCTGACGAAAAGGTCTTGTAATATTTTTTACTGTTTCCAAAATGTGCAATAACTAAATTGCCGCAAAACTTTTATAAAACAATCAAATAACATTAAACTTGGTACATTTATCACACAGTTGTTGGAAAATGTCTGTCATATGTTAATTTTGCAAACATTCACCAGGGAAAACTAACTAATATCAATTGGCGACACAAAGATTCTCACTCGCGCCTCTGGTGGTAAAATTAAAACTAGCATCAAGTAAAAATATACGTATACGATTAATGGGTGAAATTACATAGCTAGTAATCCGCGCATAATTTGTATAGTACATTTTTCTATCGACAATTAAACGTATACAAAAATTTTTACTTGATACAGCTTCTAATTTAAAAAACCAAGAGCGCTCACATAATCTTTGCGTCGCCAATAGGTATATTATAGCTACACATGCTAAATATCAACATAGTTAGGTAATTTTCAAGCTCCAGTAGAAAAGTCATAACAGGCAGAATGTGTAAAAAAATTGTCGTTAGGTAACAAAAAAAAATTAAACTTTTTAAACTAGCATCGCAAACTTTTAAGTTTGCGATGGGTGATTTAAATACGACAGTGAGGCTCGCTTTAACTCTCTGTGGACTTTTTAAAATAAGGCAATGCAAAGAATCTATCGCAAACAAAACTAAGCTTATAATCCTTAAAAAAATTATGTTATATTCCAAATAACAGTTTACGATCCAAAATGATCATAAAGTAAAATTTGGTATTTCCAACAAATTTTTATTGACCTCCAACTACGGATCGTGGACTTTTATTAGTACTCTAGATAAGACAGATTAGATGTTTTCCTTTTTTTTAAATACCGGAACGGAATCGGTGTAATTATTATCACTAGACAGGATGGCGATTGAAAACCAATTTCAAAATTCTCCAACTTCTCCCTGACAGAATAAAATTTCAGGGCCTACTCCGAAAAAAACATAAAGTTCTTTGTCGACCCTTTTTTTGCGCGTCAGTGGCAAAAAATACAACTAAAGAGCAAAAAAAAAGTCAAAAACTTTTTAGAAAAACTATCAGTCGACGCTCTCGCCGGAGCAAAAACTGAAAAAATCTCTGACTGCGACTGAAATTCCCTGACTATTCCAAAAATTCGAAATTCCCTGACTTTTCCAGGTTTTCCAAGTCAATTACCACCCTGCTAGATGGTTTGACTTTGCCCTCAATATTCTTTTATATGTAGCTTTTTATAACTGTTATAAATTCCACTTATAGGGAAATTTGTAGAACTCGTACATATGCGATTTTGTTTTTTTGAACCGATAAAAACAAAACAATAGTGGTGCAAATTTTAAATTATGCAAAGTTAAAGCGCGGAAGCATATTTTTGTTTTGGAAAACCAAATTTATTAATATTTTTCACAATTTTTTAAAATGACAACTGTATAACACTTTTTTGAAACAAATTATTGTATAATTTATTTATAGAAAACGATAAAAATAACAGAACAATGCGTAACACAAGTGACTAAAGCGGCCCCGCTCACGCGGGACCATTTAATATACTAGGCAAATTAGTTTGTACATATATCAAGATCCGTTTTTTAATTGCCCTAACCTATATACTTTAAGTCCTTTTAAAGTGTGATAAGTAATAATAAAACGCAATTATTTTTAATGAAAATACGTGACCGCCGTTTAACTCTTTAAGTACAATAATTCTCAGCCGCATTTGTTTCTTTTTTTCGGCAGACATCGAAATTACAGCATATGTACAAGTTCTATATTTTACCCCACTTATACCTATATGAGAAACACAATTTAATATTTCCTGCAACTTTGAGTTAGGTGATACGATGATATTGACCATTTTGACGATGCGATCGGGTTTTAACCGAAATATATATTTTTTTTAAAACCTGGGTATCTGAACCGAAAAATGTTGGTTAATTTTTAGTTTACCTTGTTCCTCTTTTTTTTCTGCACATTTTAACTGATGTTCTTTTAACATCGACGATAACATTTTTAATATTGTAATTATTGTACTTTATATTATAAATGTTTGTATTTTGAGAGTTTCACAGTTTTTTGACGGTTTTGACATCTGTGTCAAGGGCTGTGTTCGAGCAGAAAAAATTCTTTAAAGCGCTTTAAAGCAAAATGGCGATTTACTAAGAATAACAAAGCACCAAAAAGCAAAATGTCGTCGTAGATTTTTAAACAAATTAACCTCAATAAGAGTTATTCATAAGAAAATTTGTTATTTCTTTTATATTTTAAACAATATGAATAACATTATAGGTCATATTATTGAAGAATCATCAGAGTAAACAACAATATGGCAAAATTTTGTAATTTATCGCAGTAAAATTTAAATTTGGTGTAAGACAGAACTACATGTCACTTGATTTCTGTCCAAGCAGAAAATTAGCCAGCAATATGAAGCGGCTTGAAGCGCTTAAAGAATTTTTTTCTGCTCGAACATAGCCATTGACATAATGAGGATAATGAGCATAGAGAATAACACTATATATATATATAGAAGAGCACTCACTTAAATTATAGGATTTTTCTTAGCAGGTGGTTATTAAGGTACTGAATTCAGAGGGCAGTGCAGTAACACTGCACAACATATTTAAAAAATTGGTAATTGTAGACGGTGCTACTAGCTGATATCTGTCGAATTTACTGTTCATAGAACTTATTCTATTATTTTAGAAATTTATAATTTGTAACATTCTATAGTAACAATTATAAAAAATTCTATCAAGAAATTTTCAGTTTTTTCGAATTTTTTATGAGTAATTCGTCTATTTTTTTTGAGTTCAATATTGGAAAATCGAATGGAGGCGTGGTTTAATATTTAGCCTATCCGCAGTAGTTTTTCGATTTGTCACCAGATGGCAGCCAAATAAATAGTGGCAATTTTGAATTGTCCATTTTTGCTTGGCAACAAAAAATTATTATAAAAAAAATAGGAACAGCATTCCAAAAATTTGCTAATTTTTTTTTCGTTAATTTTTCAGTTGTAGTTAATGTTTGAAATGCTAGTTGCAATACTTAATTCGCTATCAGATATAATAAACGTAGAAAATTTTGGGAACACTAAATCGCTAGAAACATGTACTTTGAAGTTAGTCAATTCCTTTATGACACTGGTAACATTCGATTCAATTGTAAATTCGATTTCATTAATTTTTTCTTTCATGACATCAATTACATACATTGCCTTCTTCATCTCCCCTTTCTTTTTTTTGTTTTTCCTTCTAGATTGTTAATTGCTTCTAGATTACCGTGAGAAATAGTCGATTATTTCTTATTTGAACATTTTTATGAGGAAATCTTCCTTAAATGTTTTCTCTTTTAATAGGGCTCGAGTTTCTCTTAATGAATCAAACTTTGTATTGATTGTATAATATTGAAGCTTGAAAGATGGGACAGATATTTTCTTGATGTATATTACTACCTATAGTAGATAGATTAAAATATGATTAGGTAGTAAAAAATAAGTTTTGTAATTATACTTATGTAATAAAATCTTGTGGTTTAAAATGAACTGGACAAACTCCCATTGAAGGCATAACTTTTTTACACATTTTCTGAATGTTTATCCATGCTAATCAGCGACCAACCAATTCTTCTTTGTTATATTACGATTGTAGCAACATTTGTATATCATTCTTGGGACCTTCTAATGTTGCATTCAAACACACAACAGTATACCTTTACTTTTTCGTGATGAAAATTCCATAATTTGAACAATTTTCATGTATTACATTTGATTAAATTAGGGTAAAATATTTTTAATGACAAGTCATAAAAAAAATTACAAATGATTAAAGTTCACTTGATTTATATGAAATGTACAAATAGCCTTTCCGCAGTAGTTTATTTTCGGGCCACCAGATAGCATATCAAAATTCTCCGTTTTCCAAATGGAGGTATGTATAATTAACATTTATTACTTTATTTTTATTTGAAAATAATTACTTATTTTATTATCACAGTAAATTAATTAGAAAATTAGAATACATTTTATCTGTTGCAGAAAAATGGGAGCACACTTGTCAGAAATTAAAATCCGTGATAGTGGTATTCATTTACGAAATATTTGATTAATGTATAATTTTGAATAAAAATAAATTTACTTGAGTTTTTAAACAAATATATGAGTTTATAATTATTGTATGAGTTTTAAACTTGAAAACTGATTAAAATAAAATGCAATTAGGAGAATTTTAGTGGATTATCTTACTAGTAGTTACCTACATTATCGGCAAAGGCTAAAGATAATTTAAAGTTATTATAGTGACATCTCTGTTCTTTTCAAGTGTACTACGCATGATGACTACGACAACGGTGACATCTATACCCTGTACCCCCGTTCTCAGTGTCATAGAGAGGTAATAGAGAGTCAAAAAAATGTATTGAAGTTAGCTATCTTGCAGAAATAAAATTCTGGTGTACTTTATCTATGATAATGAGTGTGTTCCGAAATCCAATCTAGCATAATGACTAGGGATTCTGACCTTGGAGTAATGGAGACACAGCAACTATCTCTATCATGAAATCTGCAGTGTGCATTTTTGTGTACCTTAGGCTCGTAGGTAGTCAGTGCCTCAGTGGCACTCACCGAGTTTAGGTCAGTCAAACAACAATGGATTTGATTATTGTTAGCACTGTAGAACCCCCACACACAGCGTTGTGGTATCAGTATCACACATATGTTTGCGAAGCAGGGTCACGTGACTGCCACCTCTATTTCGATTACGCACACATACACAGTTTAGCGCGCCAATACAAAGTAAACACCGTGCACGTATATAACATATTTTCTATCTCTTATGCTTAGAGTACACATGCAAGTCACTTGCAGAAGTTTTTGCAGACACTACTTGCACAGTATCTACAATTAAACGTATTCTAGCTGGCTAAAATAAAAGAAATAAAAATTTTAATTCCACCTATATTTCTTGATTAGAAAAGTGTTTTACAGTATTGAAAAGATTAGGAACCAATGATTTAGGCCAATGTTTTCCAAAGTGGAGCGCACGTAGTTTTAGCGAATTTTCAGAATGGAATTCAGCTATTACAGCCACTATCTTGATCACTGAAACGGGGAGACAAAATCACACAAAATAGAGCTTTAAACTATTATTCTGCGTCTTTTCATATAATCATAAATTTTCTCAAAATAAATTTATCACTATTTACTTTTTTTGGTCTGTTGTTGCACAAGCATTGAATATAAAAATAAAAAATATTTATGAATTTGTTATTATTATTTTTTAAACTGGGAATTACTCCTCACAATAAATATATCTCCAATTATATTTTATGATGCTATTGTAAATATATTGAATAAAAAAATAAAAAGGTATTATTTGTAGGTACAAAATACATACTCTCACAAAACAGTTGTATACATGTATATAAAATATGTATGTGTGTAAAAATTTGCAAACAACTTTTCTAAACTATTTAGACTCGACTTGTGCAAGTTTTTCTACTCAATTCATATAGGCAACTGCCAATTCACTAAATTTTGATATTTTTTTGCAAGTCGTTTTATGAACGTACTTATTGGCGGTGTTCTGACACGAAATATTTTTATTACAAGTGTCGTTAACCCAAATATCTCCTTTTGTCTATTTTTATTGATTTATTGCTTTGTCTATTGTATTATTTCCTATGTCCATAAGTAAATACATATTTACTTAAAAAATTGCAGAAAAAATTTCAAATCTGACTTCTCGCAAGTCACTCTCCCAAGTCGTAAGTGTACACTAGCAAGTTCATGCAAGCATAGAGTACTTGCAGAGAGAGCCAAAACTTGCAGCAAGTGCTCTATGGTAACGTGTACACAGCGCGCAAGTGCTCTCAGCGAGCGACTTGGTAGAGTAAAACTTGCCAGTGTAGATAGACCATTACTGGTTACACTGATTCCAGTAGTGGAGAGATACGTATTGTACCTCTGTCCTCTGTGATTCTGACTGACTAGAGAGCCGATCTTCGATTTTTCGAATCAGACTAAATCGATTCAGATCGTGAAAAATTTATGGGATCGGAGATCGATCTTTTCGAATTTGAATTAGAATATTTTTAGTAAAAATATGTTTTTTCAAAATTATTGTAGAATATATTTTAACTATTTATGTTGTCGAATAATTTTACCACTTTTATGATTCATTTATAGAAAATTGAGTCAAATTTTGAATTCATGTGACACTTTTAGTGCAAACTGTAAACCGCTTTATTTATATTAAATTCAGCAATTCATCTTCCAAGGAAATTCTTTTTCTGAAAATGATTTGTGATTACCTAAAGAAACTTAATAAGAAACTTCACCAAAATGTTCATATTTCTTTTATTTTCTGTTAGTACAAAAATTGAATCGATTTTCGTCAGATCGATCTTTTGTAAGCCGATTTTCTCCTGCATCGCTCTTTAGTTTGACAATTCAAATCGATCCACAAGATCGATTTTTTTGCCAGAGATCGGAAACCAGTGTTAATGACGTCATTAATTGACAGCATACTGTTGATTCGTTCCGAAATATACTAACCAGCGATGTACGCCCGTTTAAGGATGTATGGCCAGTCAAATCGCGCAATACATCTAAAATTTCTTTAACCTTTTGCATTCAAGCAAAAATAAACGTGTTTCGCGGCTCGCTGGTAAGACATATAACACATGACATGACGCATGATTAACATTCCTATTTTTTAAAAAAAATTTGCAACCTTTTTTCTCAAAGCTCGAATTAAATGAATTTTATAAATTTATTCGTAGCTAATCTACTTCCGGTACAAATAACACACGATAAATGAGAACATTAACACTATGAGGCCCGAGCACTTTCACAGTAAACTTCCCCGAAAGCCGACAATATTTTTAAACAAATTTTATGTAAACAAGTACATAAAATGATTCCACAGAACCCTAAATGATTCAACATGTATGTTATTACATTATGCAGGTCAAAAGATGAGTACATAGTTATTATTATTTTAATAAAATACACATATACATACAAGCATACAACACACACATACATATGTGGATAAAAATATTATTGTAAATAAAAGATGAAGCCTAAATATTTTGATGATAAAACATATTTTGTGTATTTATATGTACAAAAAATGAAAAGTGTCCGGTACGTAGTAATAAATTATTTTTATCAGAATAATATAAAATCTTTTCTATAAATATTTTTAAGTGTTTTGTTTATTATTCTAAATATTGATCGCGGTCGGCCTCTGTGGATGTTTTGTTTGGTTTCAGATGCCGAAGCCATGGGAGATGGGACTGAAAGTGTTAAGATTAACTATTTCGTTTAATTTGTTCGTGACATACAATTTTCTTTTATCTAATCGATTCAGAAACGTCTATTATTTAACATATTTCAAACTCGATGGAATTAGTTGAATTTTTCGGGCATACATCCTTAACATCTGACACTTGTCTCACCAGTACAATATGGTGTCGAAGTCATTAACATTGGCCAGTATGCTGGATTATATTTCGGAACACACCCAATATATATAAACCATATATGTAGTATACATATATAGCCAAATGGATATGAAAAAAACGTCCCAACATCACGGTGCAGATTTGGAAGTATTTTGTTCGTTTTGCGCAAACGCGACTTTTTTGGTAGTAATATGAACCAATCTGAACAGTAAACACGGTAAACACTAATTGATGCATCTGCGCAAAACAACTGAAGTGCCTCTACCCGTTGTCTATCCGTCTCACTTCATCGGAACCACTGCCTCTTATAGGGATTGGCCATATAGTTATAATACATATATGATATAAACCCTATAAACCTACCTTCAAATGCTTCAAATCGATAGATAAAGTACACCAGAATTTTATTTCTGGAAGATAGCCAACTTCAATACATTTTTTTGAACCTCTATTACCTCTCTATGGCACTGAGAACGGGGGCACCGGGTATAGATGTCACCGTTGTCGTAATCATCATGCGTAGTATACTTGTAAAGAACAAAGATGTCACTACAATAACTTTAAATTATCTTTAGCCTTATCCGATAATGTAGATTACTACTAGTAAGATAATCCACTACAATTCTCCTAATTGCATTTTATTTTGATCAGTTTTTCAAGTTTAAAACTCATACAATAATTACCAACTCATGTATTTATTTAAAATTACTAAAGTAAATTTATTTTTATTCAAAATTATACATTAATCAAATACTTCGTAAATGAATATTATCACTATCACTGATTCTAATTTCGGACAAGTGTGCTCCAAGTGTGCTGCAACAGATCAAATGTATTCTAATTTTCTAATTAATTTACTGTGATAATAAAACAGGCAATTATTTTCAAATGAAAATAAACTAATAAATGTTAATTATATATATCTCAAATAATAATTAAGTAAAATTATTAAATTTCATATTGAACTCAAAAAAATAGATGAATTTCTCATAAATAATTCGAAAAAAGTGAAAATTTCCTGATAGAATTTTTTTGTAATTGTCACTATAGAAATGTTACAAATTATAAACTTAGAAGAAAAATAGTAGAATAAGTTCTATGAACAGTAAATTCGACAGATATACAGATAACGGCTAGTAGCACTGTCTACAATTATCATTTTTTTAACTCCTTTAGCGGCTATCCCGAGCACAGTTCGTCATATGAATTATACAACTTGAATGACTCTCCCGACCTGAATTCGCCTTGTGTTGATAACTGTAAGATGCTGTTATCTGCTATCGTAAAAGCATTACTAAAGCAAAAATTATCGAATGGGTAGGCCATATAATTATGCAATTAAATTAAGTATTTTCAAAGATCATTTTATTTGATTAGTTTTACATGAGCCGCTAAAGGAGTTAAATATGCTGCCCTCTGAACTCAGCGCCAAAATAACCACTTGCTAAGAAAAAATCCTATAATTTAAGTGAGTGCTCTTGTTCAAATCCAAGCTTCAAATGAGTTCAAATCTATGGTTCAAATGGTTCAAATCATAGAGCACTAGAGATAAAATACATATTTCTATACTACTGGAACCAGTGTAACCACTTGAGATAGAAAATATGTTGTATACGTGCACGGTGTTTACTTTGTATTTGTGCGGTAAACTCTGTTAGTGTGAGTGGTGATAGCCGTCACGTGACCTTTGGTTCGCATACATGTGTGTGATGTGTGTAATACCACAACGCTACTTGTGCCGGTTCAACAATCAAATTTATTGTTGTTTGACTGACTTACACTGAGCGACGGGTACTGAGCAACTGACACTAAGCAGCCTAAGATGCACATACTTGCACATAAGTGATTGCAGAAAAGAGACAGTTATATTCGTTCTATTTGTTCTGTGGTTCAAATCGTTCAAATCCAAGGTTTATATATAAATGTTATGAGGTAGATGCAATCCGTATACTATACATGTATTGGCTTTTGCAGCATATTATACATTGCAGGCTTTTGGACTGCAATCAGCTGTTTTTATAGCGTCAATTGATCATCAACAATATTTGTATATTAACTGTCATTTTTTAATTTTAAAGTATTATTTCTGAATAATTATTAGTTATTATAATATAATATTCAGTTTAATATAATTATTTTTATTAATTTTTCACATTTTGTTAGTTATTTTTTACCAAAGATAAGTTATTTAGTTATTTAAACTAATTTTATTAATACCTTCTTGAAAATTGTTACTTCAGAGCCGGCATTTAAAATTGTTCTTATATTTTTTATAGTCATGCTTGGTATATCCGGTTCACTTTAAGTTTTTGCATCGACCATTACTATCAACGAAACAATATAATTTTCTTTCCTTTTCTTAAGAAAATATGTATTATGTATAAAATAAATGTAATTTTGATAAAGAAAAAAATGCAAAACACAGTGTATTTTCCAATGCTTTGAGATATACAGGATATCAAACGTACGTTCTTGATTAATTTTATTTAAAAAAGCCGTTGTCAAGTTTAAAAATTCTTTTGAATATAAATTTATTTAAAAATACGTTTTATTTTTAAATTTTATGAAAAATTATTTATTTTTACAAAACAAACGTTTTTAAAAATTATATCTGTAAGATTTATCTATTTAAAATGCTTTTATTTTAAAATTACTTTTTTAATCTTGTTTGAACTCTGGCATGAATAAATATAATATAATTGGCTGATTAATTAATAAAATTATGGAATTATCTCTAACATACGTTATATGAAAGTATAACGAGCAGACGCTTTATTGAAGTTGCATGGTAAAACTCGTTGAATTTTCTATATACGGTGTTCTGTGTCAAATTGCAGAAATTCACGATATAAGACATTAAATAAAGACGTTAACTATTTTCGATTTCCGAAAAGGATGCGATAAGGTGAAATAGAGTGAAATAGAAAAAGTGATCTTTAATAAACGAAATTTTGCATGAAAGTGTATATATTGGTATTCAGTGACGTAGGTGGACTAGTCATTTTGTTAGATGATCTGAAGGCAAACACTGGTGCTCCTACTGTCAGTTTTTTAGTAGTGTGTGTGTTGTTTGCATTGACAAAATATCTGCATCTCGTTTTATTTTACATGTGTGTGAATATGTGTGTAGGCTTCATTTCTGTAAAGCGGGTTCTACACGATGCTACGAACGTTCCTTCCAACATTCGATCGAACGTTTGAGGCAATTAAGTTCGATAGTTGGTGCGACGAATGTATCTGCTACACGGTGAATCGAATGTTTGATCCAATACGAATGATGATGTGTTGGTACTCAGTCGACAACGCTGTTATCTGTCTGATGTTATCTCTAATGTTATACACTGATGTTGTCTCTCTTCACATGAACGAGTCGTGCGCAACCAACGAACGCAACCAACATTGACCTTCAAACGTTCGAAGCATCCCTTTGACTCGGTGTAAGAATACCGACATCGAACGGGACACGACCAAATGCGAATGTTTGACGCTCGACATTGGACACTCGTAGGTTCGAACAACGGCTACACGATGCTATGAACCATCCAACGTCGAATGTTGGAAGGTGTTCGTAGCATCGTGTAGCAGCGGCATAATATTCACATAAACTGTATGCCATCTCCACCCCACCTCCGTGATTGGTATTAAAAAACATCTCGAACCACGAAGTTTTCAACTGTGGATCCAAAAAATCTGGAAAAATGGACACAGTAGCATTTCTAAGAACTTTTGGCTAAAATTATTCCTGATCAGTTGAGTTTAAAAAACATATAGAAATCCAAATTATCCTGTAATTAACAAATTAAGGCAGAGTATTTTCTTAATGCTTCATAATTTCCGAATTCTATGACATACAGAGAATGGATACAGACACGTGTAGCATAATTGAATATTTCTCTATTTTGTGACAAACTGTAATAAATATATTTCATATATTTTATTCATATTTAATTGAAAAAATCATATTAATCATTTTTTATTCTCTTTTTTGAAAACTTGACTCGGGTATTTAATATTATCATTAAAGTAATTTAAATATTTTTGTTCACTTTAAAATTATTAAGACATAATAAAAACAAAAATAGTCCGGACCTGGTTATACTGCAGTCCACGGTAAAACCTACAATGAGCAAACCTCCCAAACATATAATAAACCTTGGTTCAAATCGTTCAAATCATTCAGATGTACAGGTTATGACGGTTATGACGGTTATGTTGGTTATGTTGGTTTTGTTTGTCGATTATGCTGATTTTTCTAGAATTATATAAATCGATGTTTATTCACTGAACAAATTGGACTAAATTCAGAGGAATAAGTAATAATCAATTTTATTTTGTTTTTAAGTAAAAAGGATTAAGTTACTTTTAAACTGTAGATCATTGGATACAATGCAAAATCCTACGGATGTTGTTGAAGAAGATGCTGCTGATTTGCAGTTTCCAAAAGAATTTGAAAATGCTGAAACATTATTGATATCCGAAGTTCATATGTTATTAGAACATCGAAAAGCTCAAAACGAGTCGGCTGAAGAAGAACAAGAATTTTCCGAAGTATTTATGAAAACATTAACATATACAAATAGATATAGAAAATTTAAAAATAAAGAAACTATAGCAGCCGTAAGAAATTTATTAATGCAAAAGAAATTACATAAATTTGAATTAGCCGCATTAGCTAATTTATGTCCCGAGACACCTGAGGAGGCAAAATCACTGATTCCATCCTTGGAAGGACGATTCGAAGATGAAGAATTACGAATTGTACTTGATGATATACAAACTAAGAGAAGTTTACAGTATTAATATGTATTTTAATTTTTATAATTAATTTGTACCCCAGAGTACAGAGGTAATGCAACTATCTCTATCATGAAATCTGCAGTGTGCAGGTCTGTGTAAGTTAGGCTACTTAGTAGTCACTCCGTAGCAGTGGATGAGTGTAGGTCAATCACAAGTCAGTTGTGTTGATTGTTGTTGGCATTGTTACAACCCCCACACGGAGCCATATACACGCGTTGTAGTATCATACATATGTATGCGACAATACGACCAATAGACCTCCGATCACTCACACAAAGACAGATCACCGCACAAATACAAAGTAAACCCAGTGTACGTATATAATATATTTTCTATCCTTTACTGGTTACACTGGTTTCACTAGTATAGAGATAGATATGTTGTCTCTGGTACTCTGGGATTTGTACACTTATCATGTATAAACACTGATATTTCATTTGACATTGGCTTTATCTATTAAGATTCAGGATGGCGGTCGTTATCTCTTTATTTATATACGGAACGCCTCATGCTGTTTTGACCAGATGTATGGTCTAAAATCGTTTGAAGAATCAACTTAAAACATGATGAATTCTTGTTATCCAATCACAGTATATATTTTTTTTACTTGAATTTTATTTTCAAATAGCAGTTTTTTTTTAGCGATATAACTAAAAATTTTGTACCCCTTTCGTAGTTAAGTTTTACTATTGTATTTTTGCAGCATTCTATATATTATAGTGAATTTTCTAGGACTTTCAAGGAAATAATCTACTGTCACATAGAGCATGTATATATTGCAGTTTATGTCAATGTATGTATATAAAAATCAGTGTCGTCTGGTTTTTATATTGTATTTTATGCTACCGAAGAGGGCTACAAAAGTAGCGAAACCGGTCCAGTAAATATTTTATGTTTTCTATTTATTTGTGGGTCCTTAAGGGAGAAAAACTTTATTAATATGTACATATAATTCAGCCTACAGTACAGCTCAATATAGTGATTTAACGTGGTATCTGTATAAATCTTTTCAAATAATTATTGTCAAAGTATAACATCGATAATAAAATTTAATTTTTTTTAGAAAAAACTGTAAAATTTTGAAAGAAAAATAGTAGAATTCGTTTTATTTGCAAAATACGTTTCTACGTATATAAATTATGTCCTGTAAACTGAAAAATAAATAACACCTTATGTTCCTTATCTCACCCGTCTCACTCCGTTACTTGCGTCAGGGAAACTGCCTATAAACTAGCTTTACGCTTTATCTAGTCTAGTATTAGCGCGAGCTCAAAAGACCTCCAGAAACTGAGGTGAGGGGAACACAAATTGTATTATTTACATAGTTACTAACCAAACAAAGTAATTATGTTTTTAAAGGAGCGAGTGAATAAACGTATATTTATTAATATGATAGTCAAAGATATATGCAGATGTAGATAAAAATGTTCTTTTTCGCTTGCGCCCATAATAATATAATATAATATTGTTCATTGGTCTATGATATAGCCATTTCGTCATAAGAATAACATTACGCACGTTCTATGTGTTTCTTTTTTTGTCGTAAGTCAGTTAATATAAGATAATAATTCAAAAATCTATTTCACGTAATTTCTTTCGTCTTTTATGATGATATAATAAAAATTTTATATTCTGGTAAAGAACTCAACTCTTCAAGCCGTTTTTGAGATATTGTCTGGTCGGAACATCGTGGGACACTTAATATTTTTTACTTTTTAGTTATTTTAATTAAAATATTTTAAATATTAAGTGTATGTATGGTGGTATTAAGTATATCATAGGCGTAAGAATTGTAAATTTAGGCCTGGTTCTTTGTTTTATTAATATATATTACGGTTTTTTAATTACTGTGTATCTGATTATACTAAAAATTGTAAGTTTAATTTTTATTAGGTACTGGCAAGTACAGTAGAATTCGCTTATGATAATCAACCCTTTATTTTATAATGTAATTGAACTGTTTGTTAGTTTCAAATCAATAGAAACGTGAGTGAGCAATCATTTCTCACTTGCATTTTTGTTGATGAAAAAAAAAACTGACCCTGAGTGTCCATGTACGTATTCTACGTAGTGTTTAACCGAAGTTTGGTGGCCGAAACCAATGTTCGGCTATTGTCGAAATTTTCGGTCGCAATTTGAATTTAGTAAGTAAAGTTACAGTCATCCTTTTTCGTTTTAGTATTGCTTAGTTGGGAATTAAGAAAAATTTTATGGAATTGCAATTATTTTGAAAGGACACTTTAAATTGTAAAATATGTAAAAGCTATTAAAATATAAGATTCAATTATACATTTATACTAGGATTACACAAAAATGTAA
The DNA here is from genome assembly GCA_035578155.1 of Brachynemurus nebulosus. Taxonomy (NCBI): domain Eukaryota; kingdom Metazoa; phylum Arthropoda; class Insecta; order Neuroptera; family Myrmeleontidae; genus Brachynemurus; species Brachynemurus nebulosus. The sequence continues at coordinate 471,032 of JAPWDM010000011.1, read as the reverse complement.
AAGTAATTTAGGGTAAAAAAGGAGTAAATAAAATTATATTACGGATAAATAGGATTCCACTTTCGGTTTCTTTTTGGCCGAAACCGAAGCTTTGGTCGGACACTAATTCTATGAACCTTTGCCTTGCTCATGATAGACGAATATGTTCAATTTATCAGAACGCTGTTTGTACAAAATTTATTTTATTTTTTGTATATATAATGTATTTTTTAAAATACTGTGTTTGACTTCGTCAAAGCCAGTACTTATTATGATGTCGCACGCTTAGATGTATAATACTGATTTAATCCTTAATAGGTCCAATTTGAATTCCGTGGAGATTTTATATCACTTAAGTATCTACAATGAGAACTAAATCGTTTTTTTTTTTTTCACGAAATGAATCATTGAACTTTGTCATTCACATGGTTTCTTATACACAACAGTAATTGAATTTTGTCGAATTACTAACATATTAGCTTCTTTAATTAAGTTAGATTACGTCTAAACGTGCGATTTTCATTTGCCAGTTTTTCCAAGAGATTTGTAGATTGTAAAGTTACTGTCAATCTTGAAATTTTCAATAAAAGAGCATAAAAAATACTTTTTTTCTGACTTTTCTTAGTTAACTATTTAATTTTTAGACTTTCCTTAAACGTAAAATGACCAAATCTTATGGTTTTTATTAAATACATTTTTTTGGGTTCCGAAGAAAAATTCTCGGTACCTTTATAAATCTTATAATTTTATTATATCCGCCTGTTCGTCCGTTTGTCACATCTCCTACATGAACATGAATTTTGTATGTACCGTATTTTCCGGCGTATAACGCGCACCTTGAACACCAAAAATATTGTCCAAATTTCGTGGCGCGCGTTATACGCCAGATATAAAACTGAGTAGAAATTATGACGGTCTTTATTTTAATATTATAATATATTCTTCTGTCAATAGTAAGTGAGTTATCAAATAAATAAAAAAAATAAAACTAAAAGAAAATTTAACAATAATACAAATTTAGTAAGATAAAATAATAAAATATACAAAAACAAAATAATACTGTGTGAATTTTTTGAGAGTTGCCATTTTTATTATAGCTAAACCGTTTATTTAATTGAACAATTGTTCAAATAAGAGTTGTAGATATCGACGGGGGCAACCGATTGCTATAGTCAGGAGCTTTATAGCTCTTATGGTGTACATTGAGATAATAAACATGTGGTGAGAACCAAGATCCGTAGATGGAGGTTATGGCGATCAAGTACTCCCCTCTCCATCCATGGATCTTGGTGAGAACGAAAAAAACCTCAAACAGAAAATTGGGAACTAAAAAATAAAAAAGCGGAAGATTCAAGTAGAATACAGAAGAACAGGAAATTTTTTAAAAAAGCAGAAGATCTGCTAAAACTGGAGGCCTGACAACACTGCGTCGTGGTCGCGTAGATACGATGCGTAGCATACCAGCATACACAAAAAGATTAAAAAGTGAAGTAGGTGGGGACAACAATACCGCCCGCTAATAAGCTGCTGCCATCTGCATAATATAATGTTTCGTGTTTGAATTTCAAGTTGTATAATACATCCAATATATATATATATATATATATATATATATATATATATATATATATATATACACATATACATATATATATATATATATATATATATATATATATATATATATATATATATATATATATATATATATATATATATATATATATATATATATATATATATATATATATATATATGTGTCCGCACGATAACTCTCGAACAAAATGTCCTAGGTTTACGAAATTTGGTGAAAATGTTGGAAATGCCAAACCGTTGGACAAGTTCGTTAGCCAGACACGTCGGATACCAGGAACATGGTTTTTGTTCTTGCAAAAAATTAGTTTTTTGCCAAAATTTCCACTTAATCAACAATTTTTGCGAAATTTTTTTACACCATTTAAAACAGAAGAAAAAATTACATAAAAAAGGTCTTTAAAGTATTGTTTTATGTCAACTAGTTTCCGAGCAAAACTAATTTTTATAAACGGAAATTCGCTATGTTATGCAGGATGCTGCGACAGGGGTATTATAAGATTACAGCTGCAATGAATAATCGCATATATTCACATCCTCACATTTCATCCCATTAACATTTACAAGATACTTTCCAATACGGAAAAGTATCTACTTCAAGAAACGGAAAATTTATTTTTGCTGTTTGAGAGTAAAGCTGAATATTGATATATACACCTGCGCCATACCTATATGATATTTTCCGGCGTATTACCCGCACCTTAAATTTTTGAATAATTTTTTAATGGTTTTTGTATATTCGCCGTATAACGCGCACCCAAATTTTGATAATAAAATAATGGAATCATATACCTATTTTATTTATATACCATGTGAGTTTTTTGAGAGTTGCCTTTCTTATTACAACCTTTGTATGATAGAAACGGTACTGAAAAAGGTTCTTTTCTTGGATGTAATGAAAATGTAACCAACCAGAACACTATCGGTTGAAGTAGCCTCAAGTACATATGAATATTTTTACCGCCTAACTGAAAAATTGAAAAAAAATTAAAAAATTAAACCTGGGTAAAAAAAATTTTTGCAATTCTGAATAGTTGCCTGTGATAGTGTCAAAATGGCTTACTTTTTTTCATGGGTAAAAAAAAGTAAATAAGCAATTTTCATTCCTACAGTAACGCTGCAAGTCATAGTTATTCATGAACAGCGTTCCCTCTAATTTTTTGTGCCCTATGTGCGCACTTTTTTATGAGTTTGCAGTTTTTCCAAAATAAAAAAAAATTGCGCGGCAATTAAAAAAGCGCATATAATAAAAAAAAAATGCAATACAGAATAGTATTAATATCCAGCTAAATTTTCTATCTATTTATACGCATTAAATCGATCTTACAGCATACCACCTGTACTACATACATTTCAACGAAACACAATGAAAAAAGAAAATACTCTAAAATAAACTCAAATCATTGTTCTTGAAGACAGAATTTAGCAGAGATATTCAAATGAAAAATAAGAAAATTTATGCTGCCAGCTATTCGCCATGGGAACTGATTCTAGTGTCATCTGGTGGTTAAAAATAAAATCTCTCTATGACAAGTCAATTTTAAAAAGAAATAGGAAAGTACAAACGTAACCAACTTTTTTTTAAACATAATTGATAATAAACAATTTGAAATAAATATCAATGATATTATTAAGTATTTGGGTAATTCTAAAAGACCCTTAGTTGAAGGGGAACAGGTTTATAAAGCAAACCACATTATTGCATGTGGTTTGAAAGAAACAAGAAGCTCAGAATGCATACAAATAGCTGCTCTTTGTCAATCATCGTCTCAGGTGCAACAAGTGCATCAAATTGAAATGAAGCTAGAACTTATCAGTAGTGAGATAAATATTTGTGCAAAATGTTCTTGTATTGCGGGTGCAGATGGAAAATGCAAGCACATTTTTGCAGCATTAGTTTTTCTTTATCGGTTGGTTCTCTTGTTTTCTGTTTATATGTACTTACATAAACTAATTTTTCGTTTCTTTTTTTTCTCCTAAATAATGATAAAATTTTTCTCCATAATGATACAAAATTTCTTAATTGTTATTATGAAATTCTTTCTAAACTGGACTTAATCCTACATTTCTATCCTTTCTTTTAAAATTTATTTCTAGCAATGATATGACTAAGTTAGAAAATGGGGGAAATATAAAAAAAATAAATGTGATGAATATGCTGCTGGTATCCCTCTTACTGAAATGTGTCATTTACAGGACAATAATGATGAAAGTTGTAAAGATTTAGATGACGATGAACGTAAACTTTACTCCAAAATGTTAATCCAAGGTACTTCCTTTATTAAATTAATACAAATATACAATAAAATATTGTATACATAGAAAGGTAAATATTCTTTTCGAGTACATTTAAATCTATAAAAATAATTATTAGTAGGAAACAAATCAGATTTTAAAAAGGGTCGATGACAGATTCGCATTCTTGATATAATACTGCATTTTTAATGCTTTTAACCATTTTTTCTTTAATTTTTCATCACTGGGAAATTTATGAAGTCTTTTTTTACATTGTGATACATTACATAATTTAAGTAAATTATTTTTATTTGTTTCACTCATCATTACAAATCACAATAAACAATTGTCACAGGCCATGTATAAATACGACTTGTCATAGATAGCTTTTATTTTTAACCACCAGACGACACTAGAATCAGTTCCCGTGGCGAATACCTATACACAATTACACAAATACTATAGTTGGCGGTTTATTTAAATCTAAAACTATATTTGATTCAATTTTTTTCATTTCATTTTTTTATATGGATTTCATATGCAGGTGCAATTTAATTTTTGCACGAAAAAAAATTATTTATCGCGCGCGAATATTTTTCATGTGCGCTATGTTAAAAAATTATGTGCGCGCGCATACGCGCACACCTTAGAGGGAACGAGGGAACACTGTTCATGAACTATTTAAAAGAAATATTTTGAATTTTTTTTTAATAAATAGGGTAAAAGACCCCATTGTCGATCGGGGTTATAAGTCCGATCAGTTTTGACATTTATATTTTAATGAAGTTATTTCTGAAAGAAACCTTTGAAAAAAAAAATTATTGTTAATACAATGATTATTTTTCAATTTAAATTCACATCACATTTAATGTCTCCTCACTTAATTTAAGAAATACATATATATATATAACAATTTTTGTTGAATTCATGAATTTTTAATATGGTGGATGATCATTTTTCAAAACACATGGGTTATAAATTGTAACATTTTTCACCGAATTTTTAAAGTTATTAGCATAATAAAAGTATACAAATAATTGTTATTAGTCCACTTAAGAGATTAGGATAGCTGAATTAAATTTTATATGTGTTAAATATTATTTGTATGACTGATTCTTGTTGGGATCCAAGTTTTCGAGTTGGGTATTTTGAGAATCACACAGATATTCCATATCTATTTTATAAACATTTTTGACGTCATCTATCGTCAATTTAACTGTTTAAAAATTCACAATGGCGTATAGATAAGTTAGGATCATGTCACAATGTACACAATGTTTTTTAAAGCAAAATTATAGATGGCGAAAGAAAATACAGTATTTTAGTGGTTTATTTTATCGAATATTTAAACCCTTCTGTCATTGCTGCTATGTTTCACAAGGTGTCATTCTGTGATACTCTATGACACAGACTGACCTCTTGTAGTGGATAGAGTGTCAAAGTGACTGAAAGAGAATGGTTCAAATATTCGATAGTATAAGATTTACTACTGTACTGATGTACATTAGTAATCGGACTAACCGGTGATTTTTGATAGGGGTAAGTGTATTGATCTTTCAATGGAGGTTAATATTTTCTGTATGCTTTTTAATAGACGTCAACAAATTATAAAACAAAATCATTAATAAATCAAAATTTTTGGGTTATATTTTCTTAAAAACATATCTATTGGATTAAAAAAACTTGGTTTCATACTTATTAAGAAAAAAAAAATGGGTGTTTTGTTTATTTTTTAATTTTTTTAAGCTAATTTAATGATACAGCTAAAAATAGTGATCGGTCATCGGGTCTCTTACCCTATATCAAATTTTTAATAAACTGAGATCGTATTTCCATTTTTTATTGAATTTTTATTTATTATAAACATTAATAATACAATTTTTTACTTTATTAAAATTTACAGGGGTCAGGGGAGAATTTTCTTTACTTATATTTGTAATTTCCTGCACATTTGAAGATGTTTCTAAAGAATCTTTTGTTCCTCCTAATATTTTAATTGAAATTTCTTTCTTATTTTCAATTGAATTTTCTACGTAGCCCTCTGCAATAGTACTAGATTTCCACCCGCCATGGCGCTTAAGTATCGATATATCTACACCAGTATCGACTAATAGTGAAGCTGTTAATTATAGGGACTCTAGTATCCGTCGAACACGAGTGCCATCTTTGATTTGTACACTTTTTTGAATATATTGAGATTCGACTCGTTGTCTAATCTCCATAACATTGAGTTTCATCTCCTTGTTTAATCTCCATACATATTTCATTTCATTCAAAAATTTTACTGACATCTTCCGGGATTTTATACAAATTAACTGTAGCTAACGCGACTAGCGCCATCAAACCAATCAAGTTTACGGAGTTTACGCATCAGGGGGGACAGACGTAAGAGATTTCTAGCTAACGCGAAACAGTGAAATGGGTCGATGTTGGATTGTGTTAATATAATCTTTTTAGAAAAAATTGATTTTGAAGTTTTTGTAAATATGAAGGCATCCTACAATCCGGGCATTGAGTGATTTATTTTAATATTTTTATTTATATTTATTATTATTATTTTTTTGTGGACATTTGTCTCATCTAAAGATTATTCCAATGCTGAAACAATTGCAAATGGGCCTCCGTGCATTCTTATTATTGGCGTCAAGAGTTTGGACATGTCTATGTTTTATGTTCAAGAAACAGGTTAGAGCCGTGAGTATCTCAGTAGTAGTTTAAATAGAATCTTTTATTTCCATTATTTATTTTGCTTATGTTGTTAACACATGTCATTCTATTGCTATTGGTTTATTTTTTAGTGTTGTTCAGATTTGTCATTTTTGCTTTTGTAGTTTTTTTCTTTATAATATTATCTCATTTAAAATGCTTTGATAATAATTTTCTGTTTATATAACAGGTCAATGTTTTAAGAAAGCTACGTATATTTTTAATTTATATCATTCATTTATATATTTATCATACATTTATAATTACATATTTGAGTTTAAAAACTGTATGTATACATGCGTAAGGCGCGAAAATCAAATTAATTTACTTTCTTTCCAGACATACAAGAATGTTTACATATCATTTTAATTTACCAGTCGGTTCATAGCATTACAGGAGTTTATGTCAATTAAATTTCGAATTACTGTATTTAATATAAACTAAATTACGTTTAAAAGAACAGATTTTTGAAAAATTTTTAAATTTTTGACCGCAATTAAAACTTTTAGTTGTAATCAATTTTGCCGTAGTTTTTATTAGTATTCTCATTTTTGTTGATTGAAGCTTGCATTATGAGTATTAGCATAAAAAATAAGTATTTTTCATAATGAATAAATTCTAAAATTATAGAATTTATTCAGCTTTAAAAGCATGTTAGTAGCTAATAGTTTTATACCAAATTTGATATCAAAAGGATCTATGGTCGGTACCAAATGTTTTGACCATTCCATTCTTCTTTTATAAATGTAATTTGTTTACAATCGTTTTTATTAATATTTGATTTTAAGTAGCAACAATTTAAAGAAAAACAATAAACAAAAATGTATAGTACAGTATGTCGTAATATTAAAAACGGTTGTAGGCAAATTAAATTTATAAAAAAAGAATGGAATGGTCTCTACAATTGGTATCGACTATAGCTAGATAGACATATGAAAGTGGTTACCAATGTGGTCTATATCGACCCCCACCTCTCCTCCGAGTCGATATAGACCATTTTGGCAACCACTGACTTTAAAGGTTGCTACCCTTATTTTTCCCTTACTATCTGGGCTAGAGATCTGAGATTAGGTGTAAAGATATTTTAGATGTAAAACAATAAATAAGGTAAGACGAGTCATTCCATGTCAAATCATTCAGACCCCAGGGGGTTTAAACTCAAAAGCCCACCAATTTTATTTCACCATTCTGTAGCAAGTTTAATCTAATTTTTGGTGATATAACTCCAAATTTGGGTTCAGGAGTCAGACTCTAGTTATTAACCAAGTTTTTCCAATTCTAAAACTTTGTCATTCTATAACTTAGAAATTAATCAAGATATTGGAAAAAAATTTGGTGTGGTTCTTTACATCTGTGGTTTGAATTAATTCACCAAGTTTCTGCATTAATTTCTGAGTTATAGAAAGACAAAGCTGTGGAAAAAAACTCGTTAATAGCGTGGCACTGGTCATTTTGGGATGCTGCATCGTTTTACGTTTTTGGTAATAATCTTTTATTTATTAAGCTATAGAGGTCCAAGTTGTACCATTTTTTTCAGAATAAAATTCTGAAAATGTATAATAGATTAAATCTAAATCTATATTTAAGCTTCTTAATTGAGCCCTAAAGTAAAAATTTAAACCGCTCTCTAAAATTTGACATGTGTTCAAAACTTGGTCAATAACTAGAGTCTGACTCCTAAACGCAAATTTGGAGTTATATCACCAACAACTAGATTAAATTTGCTACAGAATGGTGAAATAAAATTGGTAGGCTTTTGAGTTTAAACCCCCTGGATGATTTGACATGAAATGACCCAGACGCATTCATCGGACGTTGGGGCACTTTTAAAAGTTGTTAGCTAGGTCCATGGTGTAGTTATTCTGTAGACATTTTGAGAGTGTTGAATTTTGTAATGTTTTATTTCAAAATATAAAGGATGGGGGTCCATAAGGGTGAATTTTGGCCCTAAGAAGTTTTAAAATTTTATTTATTTAATATGCAAGACCTGACCACAATAAAAAAATTACAGATTAATTAAAAAATATTCATTTTAGTACAATAAAATATTTTTAACTAAGAAACAGACAAGTACAAAATTAAATCAGACTAAAACATTTTTGTAAGCTACATTTATAAAAAAAATATATGAAAAATGTAAATTAAAATCCAGTCAGATAGATTTATTTACATCAGTTCGATCATTTTTTAGTTAGTGGGAAGCAGTATAGCCGTGAATTTTTCCATCTTATTCTGGAATTGGTTCTCTGTTTTTTTTTCACCAACCTTAGTCATTCGAATAAAAACCCTTTTCGCGACGCTTTCACTAAATTTAGTAATGAAAGATCTAGAATGATTTCCTTGGCTGCTGTGGGTTCGTTGGCTCATTTCTATTATTTATACGTATGCCAGCTGCTTTACTTTTCCAGTGTTCGTTTTAATTCTGTCTGCTCATGTTACTGTTTGAAGTCTTATCAGCATTGTGTATGTCCACTGTAGGGTATTTGGATTAGAGTCTTATAATTTTTTGTGCTGTTTTTGCATACCATGAGAGGTGGGTTTACCATCGTTTTTTTCTACGTGTTTACATCACACAAGCTTATTATCAAGTGTAATCCAAAAACATTTCACTTCTTAACAGTCTCTATTACTTCTGCTAGTCATGTTTTAGCGAATTTTCGCATCGAAAATGACTTGAGCCCGGGATTATGACAGAAATTTGTTGAGATCCTTAAAATCCGAAAATAATATTCGCCAAAATTTGTATATATATATTATATATATATATATATATATATATATATATATATATATATATATATATATATATATATATATATATATATATATGTATTTGTGTCCGTACGAAATATCCTATTTTTACGAAATTTGGTGAAAATGTTGGAAGTCCAAAAATCTTGGATGAGTTCTTCAGCCAGACACATCCGATACCTGGAACATGGTTTTTTGGGCATTTTTCATGAAAAAGTAAATTTTTTGCCAAAATTTTCCCGAGTACAAAAGTTTTTTCGACATTTTTTTACACCATTGGAAAAAGGAGAAAAAAATCACATAAAAAAGGTTTATAAAGAACTATTCAACTAGTCAACTAGTTTCCGAGAAAAAATAATTTTTATAAACACAATTTCGCTATGTTATGCAGGATGTTGCGACAGGTATATTTCAATTCCACAGCTTCCTTTTCCTTGTGAACGGTACTATGCAGTGGTTTTACGTGGTTTATATACATATATTTAAATTCATTAAAATACCTTATTTTCTGACAGTATACATCTCACTCTGAATAATGCTAGAGTCGGTTTCTTTTCTTGGAAAATTATAACAATTTTATCGGCTTACCTTTGATCTGTAAAGGTGCGGATCCACCAACCGCGCAAACTGTTTGTAAATGTTTGCGAACACAATTTTTTTGATGGAGACGATCGTCACGAATGTTTGCAATTGTTTGCTAATGTTTGTTAGTGTTCCGACTAAAGTCGGTACATCAAAGGGAATTCGTTGTTTGGTGCGTTTTGTGTTTTTCTAGTGGAAACAGTATGTGATATGAAATACATACGAACAACAAACATAATTATATCCATAAATATGTGTTTTAAAAAGGATTATTGTAATTTTAAATTAATAAACGAATAAAAATAACATGGATTGAGATAATGAAAAATTTTTGCAATTAATCAAATTTTATAGGTAAATCAAAACCAGAAGTATGACAAACCACTAATAAATTTTATTATAATAAAATTAAAAAGCAGGATGTGTTAAATTCTCAACTCTTGCTGTTCAGAAGTGAAACGGGCAAAGAAGAAGGCTGTGCATACTTCAGGAATTATTAGGAATTACCTATTTTGTTAATTAACTGTTTCGAAATTCGAAAAAGATACATAAGGCTTTTGTAAGAATATCTTGTAGCTAAAAAACATTATCGCTAGTCTAACTTCGACGGGTGTATAGTCTTTGCAGTTAATATCCCGTTTACAAATTTTTGGGCTAATTTGGGAAATTAAAAATTCTAAATCTTCCGATGACATACGGTAAAAATTTTGAAATAAACCACTCTTAAGGTCTGTTTTTAAGTCTGTTAATAACTGTATAGAACTTCTTGTTTTTTAAAAATTGGATATCCAAAATCTATGTTTTCTCTTTCCTTTTTTGATTAGAGATTATTACGAACGACATAGTGCTAACAATAAGTTCTTTACTTGGAGTCATTTTTTATATGTGATATACAATACGTGGAACAGCTACAAACATTCGCAAACGGATTATCGTTTGTAATTGTTTATTCAGTGGAGACAGTATGTTTGCAAACAGTTAAAAACAATTGCAAACATTTGCAAACAACTACAAACATTTGAAGCAAATGTTTCTTCGGTGGATCCGCACCTTAATACTTAGATCCTTAATACGTTAATGTTAAAACATATTCTGACTAGGCAGTTGTCGATCGCTCCTACGTGAATTTACATGAAACGAAATGTAGGTCTTGTTTTGTTTTTACTACGAGCGCAGTTATTCAACAATTTGATTTTAATGTATTCTTTGTGCTTGCGTAAAAGTAATTGGTGGAAGTACTAAAAATGGACAAATTTTGGACAAAAATATAGAATTTACGAATTTCCGATCCAAAATAGACAAATAATTATTAAAATGGAATAAAAGTTAGTGATAAAAATTTAAAATACATATTTTTAAAATAGAAAAATACAAGAATTACATAGGCACGAATAAATTTAAATTTAACTTATATTAAGGGCTAAAAATTCTCCTTATTGATTTTTATTCTTTATAAAGTCTTGTTTTGCTTTTCCACATTTACCATCTTGCTTAACTAAATTCTAAGATTTACCTATTTAATAAAAGTACAAAATAGCTTTGATGACTTATTGTTAACTTTACCAATACTGATCGGTAAATCTTAGATTTTACTGATAATTTTAAGGTTTTACCCTAGTTTAATTAAGCTTTACAATAATACATACAGTCGAATTTAGATAGGCGAGAGCTCAAAGGACCAAAATTTTTTTTTCACTAATCCAGTTTCTCATTGACTTTAAATAATGTAGTCAATGAAACATCAAAATGATCAAAATCTTGAAGTTCTCTATAACAGCTCCAAATTTTATGAAAGATAAATGGAAGGTCAAAATTGTCCTTCACGGTCCCAAAAACGATCCAAAATAAACGACTGTATAAATTTGACAAAATTTGATAAAATTTTGCTAAAATATCATTGAGATCCCGAAAAAAATAACGTAAGCTTGAATTTATTCTTCAGGATCCGTAGACCCCAAAAAGGGTTCAAAATTGAAGTGTACCTAAAATCATCAATATGGGTATCTACGGAAAGGTCTCAAGGTGTGGAAATTAGATTCACCATTGAATGTAACTACTTCAAAGTCGTTTTGAAAGTGGTACGAAGCGCCATAAATAAATAATTTTTTATGGATTTTTTTTAAAAAGTTTTTTTTTTTTTTTTTGATAAAAACACATTTAATTAAAATTTTGTCCAAATTATTTTAATTTCCAATGAAACCTATAGGGTAGTCTCTGTTTTCTTCTATTGACGGATGATTGTCCCAATCATTGCCACTGCAGACAATACATGCAACTGAGCATTGTAAAACCGCTGTTCCTACAGCCACATGCAGCGCCACATTCAGTTTTGCAACAACAAAAAATAATTAAGTAACATAAATATATTAAACATGTAAGTGTCTTTATCTCTACCAAAAAATTTTTTTGCTTCTAATTGCAGAAAAACGATAAATCGAAAACAGTTAAAATTTTCATTCGAGTCATTCAATAGGCAATAAAATGCTATAGTAATCAAAACAATACAAGAAGTCGTTTTCCAAAAATTTTTACCTAAATATAAATATTTCATACAGATAAGTGCTTTTACGGTCAGAAAAAAAAATTTTGGCTGCCGTTTGTAAAAAATTTAACAGGGAAAATTTTTGAAACTTTTATATCTTATTAGCTACTAAATGGGCAATATTTATTGCCGTGATAGCCAGAAATACGAACGCTTTAATTTTTCTGCAATATTCATTTTTGTTATTAAAAGCAGATACATGAATTTTACAAAATTTAACAATTTTTATATTTTACCACTCATTTTTCCATATTTTAAATTTGGGATTTTTTTTGAATTTTGCTTCTGTATTAGAATGATAATTAAATCAAATAATGGACTTTGTTTCAAGGCGCTAAGTCTTGTCACTTTTGAAGCATTAATGTTTCATTTTGGATAAAAAAATTTTTTACTGAGATGCTTTGAACATTAAAATATGCTATGAATATACACACACCGGCATAATTAGCGGAACATACAAAATATCTCTAAAAATCAAACAAATCAAACAAACCATTTAATTTTAAGAAACTATTAGTCTTATTTAATTATTCACTTAAAATTACAAGTTCACAAGTTGATATACCTTTATTTTTGTTAGCGAAAGCAATTAACCATATGAAATGCCAACTTTTTGGAATCTTATGTCGTCTGAGAATCATTTAAGTTAAAGATTATTTAACAAATAGAAAATGAAACACAGCGTTTTAATACCGCGTGGTTTCTCCCGTGCTCTTGTCAAAGCTTCCATTCGTCTTACTATACTCAGAATGATGTTATCTATAGTCTCCTGAGGCAATCTTTGCCCTTCTTTAATTACGACAGTCTGAAGCTTGACTACATTGAGAAGAAACGGCATTTGAGTTCGAAAGTGACAGACCTCTTAAAAAGATTTGCATCAATAATGAATAAGAACAATTCTATGAAAAGTCAATTGATTCATTACTTCAATATTATTTTAAGTGAAAATGAAAAAAAAAACAGCCAACTTTGTTTAATAAATAGGATTCTGTATTTTTTTATATTTTTTTTATGTTCCGCTAATTATGCCGGTGTGTGTAGATATTTTGGCAGTTCAGTAAGTAAATATGTGTATTTATTTTGTTATTCAAATATCGTTTTTTTGAAATCAAAAATTTTCATTTTTAAATTTAGGGCCTAAAACCTTTTAAGCGCCATTTTTAATGTTTATGATTTTCAATAATACTACAAAAGGAACTATTTAAAAAAAATCATCAAAATCAGACCTGTTATAGAGAATCTAGAGATGAAAACCTTTATTGACTACACTAAAAGGCACAGGAACGACTCCTCTAATTCAGAAAATAATACGCGCTGCACAAGCGTAGATTATACCACAAAATTTAGAAAACAATAAAAAATAATAATTCAAAACCAATGACAATGAATTTTGGATTTATTTGGAATTGTTTCTATTACATACTCAACTTTGATGTTATAATGCTTTAGGTTAAGCAGACGAGAGAAATGATTCTCATGTAGAGATTTGATTTCCTCACTTAGAAGTTTTCGGGGATAAAATTCACGGGACTTGAGTTTCTTTCATTCATAGTTTTTTCACTTATTCAGTTTTCGCTTATCAAGATTCGACTGTATATACAATATAAAACATATAATATAATATAATGTATTTATGTATTTTGTTTGTAGATAGTACAACATCAACCAGTAAAATATGAAATTTTTCCGCTGTCTCCAGTTTCAAGACATCGACTTAGTAAGTTTTTATTACTTACTTGTTAGCTTTTAAAAGATACGTTTTAGTAAATTCAGATTTTCGTACAAAATTTCATTGCTATCTAAATATACCATAATATTGTTTGCTCAAAATATAGGTATCTAAAGAAAATTTAACAATTTAGAAAGTTATTGCGTATGAATACCTATGGCTCTCATTTCCTATGCGTAAAGGATGTATTAATATTTTTGACTCTGATGGCATAAACGTCCTAAGTAGAAGTAATATTATAGTTTCAAATTCGCTTTTAGGCCGCGTTTAGTCTTTGTATATTAGTAAAATAATATTTAGTAATATCGTAGGTATTAAAATCAATTGTATTATCATACTCAACCCTTTTTAATCGTAACCTAAACATTAAACAAAACAAACTTAAAAACAATTTTGCGAAAAATCCCTTTTATTTTTTGAAAAAATATGCAAATGGACTCATACAGTTAACATGAGTGTAGTGCACTCAGAGTGCACTCCTACATTTTAAAAAAATAAAATGGATTTTTCTGGAAAATTTTTGGGAAAAATTGGGAAAAGGCGTTCCTGCACTTACAGTTTTAGAAATTAAGTTCTGACCAAAACATTAATCTGTGAAACATTTTGGATAAAAAATTATAACTCTAGTTGTATACAGTATAACCTTTTTTTGTGTTATTCTTTTATACGGTTTTTAAAAAATGGCCATTAAAGTGTATAATGTGAATAAAAGGCAGAGGAGAGAGAGAGGAGAGATACCAAATTTAAATATTAATTTGCGGTAAATTTTTTTGTTTACTATTTTTAATGCATTTTATTATCACATTACATAAGTACATATAATTTTTTGCATCATTAATTTTTTTTACATGTGTATGTATTGCAATTTTGCAACAATATAAAAATGAAATAAAATATTTAAAAATGTTCTTTTGTGTAAATTATTCCTCTATTTTGTTGAGAAAAGAAATTTTTAGGGAAATCGTGAGGTTTCGAGTTATGTATTTTTTATGGGACTTTCTTATGCAGTCCCGATCCACCGCATAAAAAGTTTGTTTTTGCAATCTATAGAAAACTATGCTTTTTATGGCTAATTATGAATTATTATTTTTTTGTGTGGTCTTCTATCTACCGCATAAAAAGAGTTTATGCTGTATTTTTTCGGTTGTTTATGGTATTACTTTCAAAAATCGATTTTTGCTGAACTTTACCTACATGTTTTCCCATTTAATGGTCAGTTTATTTACTTCAGTAAGGAAATATCTCGTTGAGCCATTCTTTTCATTTTATACACTAAAAAAATTTTTTTTTTTTTTTGTCTAAAAAACAGTCGCCTGTTTATTCCAGTAGATATGATGTCTTGCTAATTAACCACAGCCATTTCCAGTAAACACTATAAATAATAGTTATTACACAAAATAAAACTCCTATTTGTATTTTTCCTGCCGATGAGATTAAACTCGAAAATCGACTCGTAATCTTATAAATTATTTATCTAATAATTCTAAAAGCCGGTCCAGACGCAACGTCTTATCTGAACGATAAAACGTTCATGCAAGTTGTTCGACAAAACGTACAAAAATTAGTGTGTCCACACGTCTCCAACTTATCGTTCAAATTTCAGTTTCACGACGTTTGTCATGAAAGAAACACTTCTTTGGGCACTCTATGGTGTTTGCATTTTAATAGAAAATAAAAGAAAAAAATGAAGATTAAGATGGTCAAGGGAATGGCTCTTAAAAAGACATGAATTTTCTCATGTCAAACTATTACGTGAACTTCGTAATGAAGCAGATGATTGGCGTAACTACCTAAAGATGGACACTGAAACTTATCGCAATTTTATTAAACTCTTTTAGTAGATTTAAATATTTTAGCCCGTTCTTTTTTGTAAACGATTCGTAAAGAATTAATTTCTTTTTACTGTCTCCTTGCCGTTTCATCAATGTCTTTGTATTTTTCAATCAGGGCTTCATATGCTTGTGACTTTTTATTCCGGTCACTGTACTCTGGGCTTTTAACTTGCCACAAGCAAGGAAAACTTCTATAAAGTTCAATAAATTCACACAAAAATTGACAGGAGCATTGACGAAGATCAGACATTATAAAATAAAATTTTCATAAAATGATGCCTCGCAGCTCAAACTTTCAATTTATCGTACAACCTCATTTCCGTCATGCAAGACGTACGTTTTGCGATCCACACGCTACGTTTTATCTGAACGACTTGTCGATTCAGACAAGTCGTTCAGATAAGACGTTGCGTCTGGACCGGCTTTAATATGAATTTTTATAAGCAAATTTTTCAAATGTTAAATATTCAAAATAACTAATTTGAAGAATTATTTTGAATTTTAATTAATAAAATATTGTATCTTCCAATATTTAATTGTATGTATTAATTGTGAATAATTTTTTCAAGGTATAGTCAAAAGAAAAGTGCTAGTCCTAGATTTAGATGAAACGTTGATTCATTCACATCACGACGGTGTTGTAAGACAAACGGTGAAGCCGGGCACACCACCAGACTTTGTATTAAAAGTTACCATAGATCGACATCCTGTTCGATTTTTCGTACACAAAAGACCTCACGTCGATTATTTTTTAGATATAGTGTCACAATGGTATGAATTAGTTGTGTTTACAGCGAGCATGGAAATTTATGGCGCTGCTGTAGCCGATAAATTAGATGCTGGTAGGGGAATATTGACAAGGCGATATTATCGACAACATTGTACACCCGATATGGGATCATACACCAAAGATCTTTCAGCAATATGCAGTGACCTGACTTCGGTTTTCATTTTAGACAATTCACCTGGTGCTTATCGAGCTTATCCAGGTAATAAAATTATAGTCTAGGGAAGATACCCTGAATAACATTCAAAGTGTATTATGATTCGAATTCAAGAATCCCCCGTTGTCTTGGAAAAATGGTTTACTTTTCCAAAGATATGTAAAAATAATTATTTTATTATAAAACTGATATTTCACAATAAGGGACGAGTTGACATACAGACTGATTTTATAAGTGTCCCGTTTTGTGGTACGGAACATTAGAAAACCGTTATTGTATATCATTTTTTCAAGATGTCAAAGAGATCCCTGGCTCGAATTGTGGTAAACTTTGTATATGTTTTATTGCAATTTTTTGGCGATACGGTAATTTTTTTTTTTTGACTAATTAATAATTTTAAACACTAACTTGAATTTTTTGTTTTGTTTAGATAATGCGATACCAATAAAATCATGGTTCAGCGATCCAATGGACACCGCCCTGTTAAATTTGTTACCTGTATTGGATGCACTTAGATTTACACAAGATGTGCGATCCGTTTTAAGTCGAAATTTACATCTTCATCGATTATGGTAGCGTTAATTATCATCAATCATTCTTCCATTACATACTTTTATATCCTGACATGTGCATTTCATGTTTCAGGTAGGTAGTGACAATTATGCACATTAAGACGAATATTTCCGATTATACATAATACTTATGTGGCAAATTTATAGTATTTATTATAGGGTAGTTATTTCATTTTTATAGTTTAAAAAAATTTGTATTAAGGTTTAATAATTAGTTTTTACATAGAAGGTATGTGCAAATTTTTTTTATGGAAGATTAAAAAAAATAAACTTTACTTTTGTAAAATTAATTATAGTTTTTAAATTAGTAAGAGAACTATTAGTTATCTATCGCCCCTACAAATGAAAACCTCATTTTTGTATATTTAGAATAAAAAATTTACAGTAAAAATGTGCTACACCTTTCATTTAGTAAAGTCTAGTCTATAACATACAGGGTGTTACGTAGAACGTTAGACAAATTTATAGACGTGATATATGGACCATTTACAGTAAATTTAGTCTAAATTTTCCAATCAAACGTGTTAAGATTTTTGAAGTATTATAATTTTTTTTATAATTTTCCTCAAAAAATGGACTAAAATTGTTTTCCTTTTTCTTTATTAATGTAATAACATTAAAAATGTTGTTCATGTTGTAAATTTGAAAAATTGAAAAATAAAGGAGTATCCAGCAATCATAAAAAAAAATATTTATATTTTAATTCAGAAATATAGTTCTGAAAATGAGTCAAGTTTAAATTTAATCGCTGTTAAAACAAAAAGGAGTTTGGAAATTAAAATAAATTTAAAAACATTCGTATTCTATGCCCTATCCATCGCTATTATTTAATGCCACACTTACACTAAAAATGAAAAAAGAAAATCTGTGATATTTTTGAACAGTGACCATGGGCTTTCAACGGGGTTCAAAGAAAAATTTGCATAACATAGCGAATTTCCAAAGACTGGACACTGGCGGATCTCATATAACAACCTGTATCTATCTAAAATAGTTTAACTCTCTAACAGTGAAAATATTTTAAAAATCTTATTTTTGGCGCTTTTGGGACCCTAGAATCCTGGTGGACCTTATATAACATAACCTTCATCCATCTAAAATAGTTTAGCTCTCTTAATAATGGACAAATTTTCAAAATCGGTAATGACGCGTTTTTGAAAAGTTTTTAATTTTTATTTTGAAATAAAATTGTTATTGTTACTCCCATTCTTGCTTTATTAATTTCAAATGTTGCATTAAATTTTTGGGTTGTCTTGACGGCTTAAAACTTCGTTTACGAGTTTTTTGGCACGTTCCCAGACGTAAAAATTTAAGTTTGAAGACCTTATTAAAATTTTCATTAACCATATATCCGAATAAAAATAATAACATTAATAACTTTTTTATGATTGCTGGGAAATTCTTTAATATTAAATTTATATTAGGAACAACATTTTGATGTTACCATATTAGTAAATAAAAAAGGTTATAATAGTTTTGTAGTCCATTATTTTGGGAAAATAAAGTTACAAAATAAAGTATCTCAAAAACCGTAACACTTTGGATTTGGAAATTTGGGCTTGATTTACACGAATGGACCGCTCGATCACCACTATCAATTTGTCTAAAACTCGGAATTTGTCTATAACAGTCAGTTTTCCCTAACTATTGTAATGTATGTACAGTTTACGCCACCGGAGTCTGCAATAAATAGCCGAAAAAAGATATGTAGTTATCGTTAAAATGAAAATCACAATTTATTACTGAGAAATAAGGACAAATATAAACTTCGCTGGTGTGAACTGTAAGGAGTGTGGTAAAAGTAATAAAATGGAAGTACATTATGAATGGAGGTCTAAGTTAACAAAGGAATTAAGTCAAATTCTGATATCATTTTATGCAATGGTAATGTCTGTTTAGAGAAATATAATTTGATTAGTTGATTACATTGTTGATAATGCTAATGTGGGAATTATCGAAGTATAATAAATTGCCGTAAACGATACAAGCGATTGAGAGACCACTGCAATACTCCATAATTGTTTGGACCTACATACAAACCTACCTAACAAAATTAATAAACAGCATCAAAGAGGTAATTTTAATAGAACCTGCCACTTTTTGAAACAATTAAGGTACTATCACAGTGTGATTTTCCGAAAAATAGTCAATTTTCACAATTTTTTTTTTCGGATAGATAGGGTGGGGGAATGGGGATGAATTTTTTTTACGATTAATACCACTATTTAACATTACAAAAATATTTTTTTTTTATTTACTTTTATTTATTTTTAATTTTATAATTATTATAATTTTTTGAAAAAAGTGTCTTTAAAAAAGGCCGAAATTCAGTGCCCACGATTGCGGCCGCAGTTTTTATCTGAAAAAAAAAAAAAATCAAATGGATTATCAATCTGTAGGTAAGCCGCTATGTTTCTATGGGAGCTTTTTTTTTTTTAAATCTTCCTATTTTTTCGCACGGAAAAATATAAAAAAATTTGTACTTTTCATTCAAACCGCCGCCATTTTTTTAAATTTCAAGAAAAATAAAAAGTTCCCATAGGAACATAGCGGCTTACCTACAGATTGATAATCCATTTGATTTTTTTTTTTCAGATAAAAACTGCGGTCGGAATCGTGGACACCGAATTTCGGCCTTTTTTAAAGACACTTTTTTCAAAAAATTATAATAATTATAAAAAATAAATAAGAATAAATAAAAAAATATTTTTGTATTGTTAAAGAGTGGTATTAATCGTAAAAAAAATTCATCCCCATTCCCCTATCCTATCTATCTGAAAAAAATTGTGAAAATTGACTATTTTTCGGCAAATCACACTGTGATGGTAGCTTAAGAAAATAATTTATTTTTTTTTTTCAAGTGCAATACACGTTGGTATAAGTCATTTCAAACGGTTGTTTAAAAATTTAAAGTTGATTTTCTTAAAAACTATGCAACGCAGAGAAAAATTTTATAGTTTTTCATGATTTATGATTAGTTTTAACTTTTGACCATTTAATAAAATGATGCTGTGTAATAATAGGACATCAAGTGTATTGTGGACAAATTAAACAATTCGAACAGTATATTATAGTTATTGTTTATCTTTATTTACGCGCACTGAGAATATGTATGTACCATACAATAGATGGAGAAAAATTTTAAATTTAACCTCGTTTAACCGCCATATTCGTAAATACTTAAGTCACTTTTTTGGCTTCATTTTCATATACATTGTATATAATATATACAGTGTATATGAAAATGAAGCCAAATTATATTATATCTGCACTCCCTCTCTTTATTATAACATTATTTATACATTTTATACATTACAGACATTCCAAAACGTAACGTTTATAGGCTAGTCGTGGTGCATTTTTAATAGCAATTTCCGATATACACCACAAACCAAGACTTTTTGCACGTAAAAAATTTCGAAAAATCGATTAAAAATATTCGCAGCTAAAAAAAGTGTCAGTGTCATATTTTTTTTTTTTTTTTAATTTAAAATATGAATATTCGCGTGAAGCCGGATATTTTATGTTACAAGTTTTTTATATGAGCCCCTAACTGTACTGTATGGGGCTCAAAAAATTCTTTGAAAGATGCAAAATCGTTCTGTCACCTTACTTTCTTCATTTTCAATCTATTTTTTGAGATATTTAATCTCAAAGAGTGAAAAATTATTTTTTAGCGAGACGGCCATATTTGTTGTTTAGATGAGCGATTCATTCATTACATATTACAGTTTTCTAGTCAATCTAGCGGATCGATATTACAGTTTCCAACAATCGTTCGCGCGATACGCGGCTATCTGTATAATTAATTTAAATTAATCTTTAGAGTAAACGTTGCTTGTCTCCATATTAATAATTAAAAATTGTTATGATCTATTTCAGATGTTTTTTTTATAATTTTTTAATATGTTTTAACATATAATTTAGTAAAATACGTGTCTAAAGTGGCTGTTTCACAGGACAATTTACTGCTATCACAGTAACAATTTAGTAGGCGTGGCTATACTGTTAGGCAATTTTTTGTGTGAAACATACTTACTGCTATCACAGTTGATTGTTATGACAGTTACTGTTATAACTAGAATTTTTTCTACTTTTGCGATCGCAGTAAAATTTTATTGCATTAAAAATGGCGGAATTTATAAAAAGAATTGGGTTCTTGGAGGAAAAACTTCTAAATAGAAGCAAACTGTACCATAAAAATGGGTGTTTGGGAGACACAAAATCATTTGACTATAAAAATGATATAAAAAAAAAATATATTTGAAAAAATATTGTGAAAAAATTAAATTTGACAGAAGAAATGTGAAAATAAATTCTTTGTTTAGTAATTAAATGTGCAACCTGAAAATTTTATGGAGATTAGCTGTTTTTCCTAATTTAAAAATTTTAAAAGTATTTTATATGAACTTTCTTTATGAAATTTTGGAAATCATCTACCGTTAATAATTCGGTTAATAAATTATTTTCTATGTCAAAAAGGAACCTGTTCAAGAACGGTGCTTTCATCTAATGTCATTTTCTCTATTATATTTTCTTTTAAATATTTTTTCCTTAATTAATAAACGTATTAAAATATAATTTAATAGTTATTTTTATTTGGCGCCATTTTAATAAAACTACTGTTAACAAACACTTTTAAAATATTGTGAATCATCATATAACAGTAATACTATCACAATAGCAACATCCCCCACCTATCAGTTCTACTGTTATAACAGCCTACTGTCATGTGAAACTGACCCTTTATAAAATCAATTATGGATAAATTATATAGATGGCCGCGCATCGCGCGAATGGTAAGTTAGATTGTTGGAAACTTTGAGATTAAATATCTCAAAATATAGACTGAAAATGAAAAAAGTGAGGTGACAGAACGATTCTGGCTGGCCTATTATTTGTAATGTTTCGTCCTAGTATTTTAATTGTTACATCATCAAAAATGCTGCTTAAGAAGTTTCACTTCAAAAATATTTTCAGTTTGTTTATTACTTTTTTTAAATCTTTTTTTACTCTCGCAAACACATTGTACAGATCGCAATAATTGTACAGATCATTTTCTCCTTTATTTTTTTCATGATTCTTAAATGATTAAACCATTCCAATCTCTTTTCATTTATTTCGATCTCATTGATTAAAATATAAAGCAGTTAAATCGAATACAAATGTGGGCGAGATTACGGGTTACAGCTAGTTATCTATAAAATAAACTTACATAAAGTGACTCCCAATATTAATTTTAATAAGTTATGAAGTAGTTTGAAATTCAATAAAAAAAAAGCGTTATAAACAATGTATTATTTGATTGAGTTTATAAGTTTTACAATTTTCTGTATTTAACAGTTTTCTAACGTAGTTAGTATCTACAACTGCTTTGTTAACAGGTCTAGGATTCAAGAATGAGACAGTTTGGGAATTCATTAACTAATTTCGGGTTTTATTCATGCATAAATTCTTCTTACATAATTAAGTAATCGAATTATCTAATAAGAATTATTGACTGTTTTGAGTACAGACAGGTTTTCTTTGTGTTTAATGTGATTATGAGAAAGTGATAATTTTTTTGAAGATAAATATTTTCTCGTAATTTTATTTATTCCTATTAATATAATATTTTATTAATTTAGTGATAAATGCATAATTTTTGAATAAATTTATCTATTTTAATAAAATAAATGTCTAAATTTTATTTGAAGAACGGGTCTTTTATGTCACATATTAAATAGTAAAATATATTAGTATTTAGGAGAGTGCTTCTTCATCATGAAGCGCTGAGTGTAGATAAATATGTCAAAATCATCCCATACCTAAAAAAATGGAATCCTTGTAAGATCACTTTCGTGTCCGTCCGTCCGTTAGTCACAGAGATTTTTCTCGAAAACTATGTAAAGTAGGAATTTGAAATTTGTCATAATGTTAGGTATTGACTATGCGCATATATATCGCCGGTTAATAATTAGAAAAAATTATTTTAGATTAGAATGGAGGGTCAGTTGGGTCCAAAGAAAAAAAGTTTTATTTAATAAATTGTGTGAGGTATCATTTGAAAGAGCTAGAGTAAAATATTTATTTAAATCTTATAAAACCTTCGTATGAAAAATCAGTATTAAAATAAACAAAATATTTTAGCAGTTTGATGATTTGAACACCCGTACGTATTTGTCACGGCATACATATATAAGACTAGAAGGCAATAGCGGATTTACCCTAAGTGCCGCCCTAGGCACTGTAAAAATTCCACTCTTTCCTTTCTCTAAAAATTTTTTTTTAATAACTTTTTAACTTTTTCCTGCCAAAACCAAAAATAAGTGACGAGCAAAAAAAGTCAAATTTCAAATTTTGCCGCCCTTCTAACAATTTTTGGCCGCCCTATACTCAAGCCTACTTACAAGGAAAGGTATCCAACTGTATCTCTCAAAAATTTTTGAAACTTTGGTGGATTGTAGATCTTACTAAATCTAATCCAAAGCCATATTTCGTTCGTGCTCATAAGAGGTTTAAGGGGGTGAAACTCACCCCTGAAAATTAGAGTTTTTTTCAATTTTCTTGAATATCTTGGAAATGGTAAGAGCTTTGGTAAGGAAACTATATATATTTGTAAATGGCACTATAAGATCTTTATTATGATACCAAAATTAAAGTTATAAAATTATTGGGGTTTCATCCCCCATCCCAACCCCTAATTTTTTCAGGTATTTTTTGGTAAAAGAGGAGACTGTTAGGTGTAAATAAAAGAATTTTTAATTAACATATTTTATATCACACCAGTTTATTTCTTGTTGCATAAATACACCCTTTGTTAATATTAACTTGGGAAAATTTTTAACTTTTTGATTTAATTATGAGCAAAAATATGGTCAAAGAATCTCGTATTTTAGTAATGAATTGTTACAAACTTACAGTATACTTTAAAATACATAATTTAGAAAGAAAAAATACACTGTCCCCCTCCCCCCCAACATACTTTACTGATATCTATACAAATCTTATTTACTTATTTATTTCTTTTTATTTATCTATACAGTTGTCAATATTTTAATGTTTGTAATTTACACAGTAATGATATTGTTCATAGAAATGTTCAAAACAAAAATATTGTCCACACCAAGCACATCTTATAAAAGCCGGTTTATCACATGCACTATACTTTGGTGTTGCTCTTTCTTTTATGGAAAAGCAAATATGATACAGAATTTTCAAAACTTTCTGGTCGTTGGTCAATATATCCACTTTTATACCATCCATACTTGAACAAATTTTGAAAACGAGGTGACGAAAACTGATTCTGAGCTAGAGACTGAAGTTTTAGAATATTTTTACCGTGATGTAAATCAATATCATGTACTCATTTAGAATTACATTATCCGAAAATAATCTGATGAACTGTCTCCAGACTCGATATCTATAAACATCCAGAGCTTAAAATATTGACAATTGTATAGATAAATAAAAATAAATAAATAAGTAAATAAGATTTGTATAGATATATAGATATAGATTATAATTATAATAATTACCTATAATATAGATTTGTATAGATAGATGGATTTGTCAAGTATGGGGGGGGGGGGAGGGGCAGTGTATTTTTTCTTTCTAAATTATGTATTTTAAAGTATACTGTAAGTTTGTAACAATTCATTACTAAAATACGAGATTCTTTGACCATATTTTTGCTCATTATTAAATCAAAAAGTTAAAAATTTTCCCAAGTTAATATTAACAAAGGGTGTATTTATACAAGTAATAAACTGGTGTGATATAAAATATATTAATTAAAAATTCTTTTATTTACACATAACAGTCTCCTCTTTTACCAAAAAATACCTGAAAAAATTAGGAGTTGGGGGTGGGGGATGAAACCCCAATAATTTTATAACTTTAATTTTGGTATCATAATAAAGATCTTAAAATACCATTTACAAATATATATAGTTTCCCTACTAAAGCTCTTACCATTTCCAAGATATTCAAGAAAATTGAAAAAAAAGCTCTAATTTTCAGGGGTGAGTTTCACCCCCTTAAACCTCTTATGGGCACGAACGAAATATGGCTTTGGATTAGTTTTAATAAGATCTACAATCCATCAAAGTTGCAAAAATTTTTGAGAGATACAGTTGGATACCTTTCTTTGTTAGCCTATTGGTAAATCCACTACTACTAGAAGGTAATGTAATCAAATATTGACAGTCGCTATTTATGATATGACGTATTCAGTGCCGAAATAAATAACTTAACCCATGTTATTCATTTAGTTCAAACTTCATTATTGCTTTTAAATAATTTTTATTTAATAAGAAAACGGTTTTTCTATTAAAATAAATAAATATTTTTATGTTTGGACAATAGGGAATATGCATATAATCCAAATTAATTTTAAATATTTTTTTTAATATTCTAATAGGATATAGAAATTTTATAGTGACAGTAAAAAACCTTTTAATTTGTAAATTTTAATAAAACGAAAATATTTTAAAACATAATATTCTAAAATGAATTTTAAACGAAACTGAACCAGCCATGACGTAACTCGGCATGGAAATGTCCATTCAAGAGTAACCACGGAAATAGAAAAAAACTTCGTTTCGTTGTTTACTTATAAATATCAATTAATTAATTGTGTATACTGTGTTTTAATTATGTGCTTGAAGTCTCTGTATTTTTTCTTTTCATTATTTTCTTTAAATATTTATTTATAATTTACTTATCGTAAATTAGACTGACGGACGCTGGATTTGTGCAAGCCCAATCGGATAATTTGCCCAAAATAGATGCCTTTATGAAAAGCGTTTTTTTTTTTTTTTGCTTCAAATTCCGATTACACTGCGGCAGAAATAAAAAGAATAAAAATCGTCTGATATCCCTGATTACAGTAAATGGGGTTGAGAATGGAATAACAGAACCAAAGAATGGGTACCCTACTGAACTAATCTTCCAGATGCAAGTCATGGATGTTCATTGCTACTTAATTGTAGTTGTTTGGTCTCATGCACAGACCGATGTAAATGTTATCGAGTCGAAATTGCAACCCATTGTGCAAGTCTTAAGAAGGTTACGCAAACAACTCACATAACACATGGAGTAACAAGTATCATGTCATGTTGTAAAGCTGTAATTTACGTAAGATGCTATCGTATTTGTGTCAACCATTCAGGTCTGTGTATATTTTGTAATTAATAAATTACATAAATTAATAAAAGAAATTGTTTGTTTACAATTAAATCGTCATAATGAACATCTAAATTAATAATTTCTTTTTTAAAAGGGCGGATGTTATCAAATTTTGAAAGCTCATAAAAAGTAAGGAATCAAGTTTATCAAGAAAATTTTTTGAAATTTTGTCCCATTTTAGCTGAATTAAAAACTAATAACCTTTTAAAAACACGTTTTTCAGCAGCATCAATTTAAAACAATTTTTTTCCATTTTCCCACAAATTTGGTTTTTGTGATAATGCGCCCTTTAAAAAAAAAAATAAAAAAATAAAAAAAATGATTCAATTATATAATTTACCGTAATTATTGTTACTATCGTTACTATCATTAAAAATTCTAGTGTCAAGATTAAGTATTACTTTGCCAAAATACGTCATACTCGGTGCGTGCAATATAATTTTGTTTAAACTGTATAGGTTATAATTTTAAAAAAATAATTTTTTAAATTTATATAAGGATATTAATATTTTTTTAAATATTTTTCTTAGAGTTATTATTGGTTCCTCTAACGATTTACGTAATAAAAAAAGCATGCATATTCTCTATTATACAATATTAAAAATGGTTAATTATGCTATATATATATATATATATATATATATATATATATATATATATATATATATATATATATATAATTTTCTAAATTTTCTCTATTCGTTTTCTTTCACTCTGAGCACAGTGAGTGAAAGAAAACGGATAGAGAAAATATCGTTTTTAATTTAGCGGCAGTTGACATGTATTAGAAAATAGAGAAACGGTACGTAAATAAAGAAGCTTTAAATCAGCCAAAAGTGCTAAGCCAAAAGTCCTGCTGTCAACTATACTCCTGAACGTTTTCTGCAGTTTTCCTTTACATCGATAGATCGGTTTAATGTCGGTATAACTTGTCTAAGAAAACAGTGACGGCGAATTTAAAAAAAGTAATAATTGCAGCTGTGAAGTTAAGAGGTGTAAACGTGATCTAAAGCTTATGATAATGTGGCTTTCAATATTCTTCAGTTAGAAAATATTTTTAGATCACTAACGTAAAAGCCCCCATTATGGAGCGCGATCCAATAATAGAACAGTTTTGACATTTACATATTAATGAAGTTATTTCTGAAAGAAACGTCTGATAACAAAAATTATTATTAATAGAATGATTGTTTTCCAATTTAAATTCACTTCGCATTTAATGTTTCCTTAATTAAAGAAATATATATATATATATATATATATATATATATATATATATATATATATATATATATATATATATATATATATATATGAGTTTTTGCTGAATGTATCTCTTTTGCGTTTGTATAGAAACACATGCCTTATAAATTTCAACATTTTCCAGTTAATTTTCGAAGTTAGCGCAATAAAACTATACAAATAATTTTTATTAGTTCAGTTAAGAGATTATAAGAGCTAAATCACCTTTTTATTTGGTTTAAATATAATTTATATATATATATTTGTATTTCTATTCAGTACAGATATAACCTTTGTATGTAACTTAAATCATGTACGTAAATTAACTAAAAATTTATATTATAAATAGTTTTAATTAATTTTTGAGTCTAAAATATTTACTTACTGCTTTAAAATCGTAAAATTTTAGGGGAAAACCGATGGGAATTTTCCCGGGAATATTCCCATTTGGGGAAAACCTGGGTAAAAACGATTACTTACAATTAGCTGTACTATTTTACAAATGCGTTTTTAATTTTATACACATATACACCGGTCCCTCAATTTATATGAATATCCGTTCCACGGGGATTCAGTTTACGCGGATAAAAATCGCGTAAGTTGAATCCGTCATTATAAAAGGAAAAATACTGGAAATAAAAGCTACTAATAATTTTACAGAATTTTATAATACAAATTGATAACGAATATGTCGAAAATTACATACTAAAATTTTGAAAATATAGTTATTTTCGATATCGTAATTTTCGATAACGAAAAGTAGGTTTTGATAGTCCTAATATGTTCGGAGTACCCATAACTTGCTTCGCTTAAGCCTTCAAAAATTTCGTTATTTTTGAGCGACGACGCACGGTTTAGGAGATATTTACGATTAAAGATTTCGACAGCGAAAGTTAACGAAAAGTAGTTTTTAAAAAAATTGTTCTGTTACTGACCAGATCAATGGGACTAACAGAGCTTAAATTAACTAGTTATAAATAACCAATTTATGGCAAGTTACGCGGTATCGATAATTTTCGATAACGATAAGTAGGTTTTGACAGTCGCAATACGTTCGGAATACCCACAACATGCTTCGCTTAAGCTTGCTTCGCTTACGATCAAAGTTTACGTTTTCGAAAAATATTGAAAACGTAATTTTTTTGAAAATATTTTCTTGGTGACAAAATCAATTTGACTAATGGATTTGAATTAATCAATTATAATCAGTTTATGATGTGTAATTCGGTATCGATAATTTTCGATATCAAAAAGTAGGTTTTGGATAGTTCGAATTTGTTCAGAATATCCACAACTTGCTTCGCTTAAGCCTTCAAAAATTTTGTTATTTTTGAGCTACGATGCACCATTTACAAGATATTTACAATCAAAAGTTTACGTTTTCGAAAAGTATCGAAAACTAATTTTTTTGGAAATATTCTTTGGAAATATGCTGACCAGATCAATGGGAGTAATGGAGCATACATTAAGCCATTTCAATCTATACTAATTTTTCAGTAAAAGTAATTAAACATATTTAACTGAAAATATTATGTTACTCTTCTTTTCGTCTTACTTAGCTTGTGTAATTATATAGTAACCTTAGTTTAAAGATTATTTATTTACATTTAGCAAATATTCTTTATTAAGCAGTGGTTTTGATAGTTTAAATCCAAAATAATATGCTAAATAGTAAATTAAAATAAATTCCCAATTTGTCGGGAATTTTCCCGGGAATTTACCCCGTTTTTACCCACTTTGGGAATTTTCCCGGGAAAATTCCGGGTAGAATCCCATCTTTATTCACTTTATACATATCAAAGTGAGCTATATGTAGTTGACTATACCTGAAAAGATGGCAGAAGATGTATGTGATATATCTCATGTATGTTACATTCGTCTTCTTTTTTAGGTGTCCGTACTGATTTTTTAAAGGTGTTAATATATTCTGTCCGTTTTTTTTATAGATGTCAACAAATTATAAAATAAAAACATTAATAAATCAAAATTTTTGGGTTATATTTTCTTAAATACATATTCATTGGATTAAAAAAACTTGGCTTCATGCTTATTAAGAAAAAAAAATGGGTGTTTAATTTATTTATTAATTTTTAGAAGCCAGTTTAATGACACACCTAAAAATAATGTTCCGGGATAGGGGCTTTTACGTTATACAAAAATCGTATACCCACATAAAATATATTAATAGTTCTTTTTGAATTAACATATCAGCAGTTTAATACAAATTGACTTATCGTTGAACATAAAAAAACGGTTGTACAGTTAAACCTTTTTTATGTGGTTTTTAAAAAAAATGGCCATTAAAATGCATAATGTGAATCAAAATCAAGAGACAGTAAGAAACTTACATTTACTATAATATCTTTCTTTGATAAAAATACTTTAATGGTTTTTAAGCATTTAATCAGTACATTGCATGTTATTGCATCATTGAATTTTTTTACAGACGCATTTTTCACAATTCTCATAATATTATAAAAATAAAATAAAATGTTTCCACGTGTAAATTAATGCTTTATCTTGTTTAAAAAAGCAACTTCTAAGGAAATTGTGAAGTTTTGAGCGTTTTAAGTTATGGATTTTCGATGAAACTTTTTTTTATGTGGTTCCGATCCACCGCATAAAAAAGTTTTTTTTACAATCTGGACCGAACTAAACTTTTTATAGCTATTTATGATATTTTTGAATATATTTCTGTGTGCGATTTTTTTTTATACGGTTCCTATCCACCGTAGAAAAAAAGGTTCAATTGTATTATAAAACAAAATACTTTAAAATATGTTTGTAGACAAGAATAAAAAAAATTATATAAAAATGGCTTAAAACATCATAGAAAAAGGAAAATGTAACAAGTATTGGATACGTAGCTTTATTTAACATTAAACTTAGGGTTAATTAATATTTTTCAATTTATAAATAAAATGAAATAAATCGGAATTTATTTATTAACTTTTTGTATGAATCGGCATTGATGACGTCACATACATATGTCAGAAATTTAAATACATTGCCATAGTATTATGCGTATGTCGTGCACTTTAATGATTAATTAGGAGTAATAATTAAACTTGCGTTATATTGGGCTAAAATGTGCATATTATCTTGTTATGCATTTTGAATATATTTGACATTTTTATTAAAATATGTATTCTTTTTTTTCAACAAAACCAGTTTTACTGTATAAAATAAAATTATTAATTTTTTTTTGTTACTTACGTTCTCTGGCTTAATTAGGAATATTGTTGGTAAAACATCAAAATAAACGTATTATAACGCTACAATTTTTTAATTCATTTATTTTAGTTTTTTACTTACAAAATTTACATTTTTTGATGAAACGTGAAAGATTTAGTTAGGAACACTTTCAAAGATGATATGTGAATAGTCGGTAAATTATTGGTGTTATATATTTTTAAAATATAGTTTTACATATTTATTATTTAGATATTAATTTTATAAATTCAATTTTGTGCTTAACCTTAGAAATTAATTTTCTTTTTTTAATTCAAAAATATATTGTTGAAATTACATTATATTTTTGAATCAGTTTCATAGCGTCATTTTAATCGGCAAACATCGTTTTTTTTCTTTCTTTCTCTTTTATAAATTGTTTTCTTTTATAAATTGCTAAAGCAAGTTAAATATTGAATAAATTGGAGTTGCGAAGTTTGCTAATTACAATGACGATAGCATATTTTTCATAATAGTATTTGATTTATATTCAAAAGGTAAAATTTAATCCATGTGTAGCATATTTAATGTAAATAGAGTCGTGCCGTACCATTAATGCCATTTTCGTTTTAAAAAATGTTGATATTTTTACTAAATACTTTGAAAAAACTGGATTCTCAATTTTTTCAATTGGGTTTAACTTTGATAGTGTCAGCGGTGTCAGCTTAACAGAAAAAGTGGTGAAATACTTTCAGCATATCAGGTAAATTTATATTATTGGAAAAGGAAAAGTTATTTCGAAAATTAGTTATCTATCAATTTTATCTTTACACTTCATTAAATATAATCAAAAAAATTACAA
This sequence comes from Brachynemurus nebulosus, assembly GCA_035578155.1. Lineage (NCBI taxonomy): Eukaryota > Metazoa > Arthropoda > Insecta > Neuroptera > Myrmeleontidae > Brachynemurus > Brachynemurus nebulosus. Next base: position 439,124 of record JAPWDM010000011.1, on the reverse strand, counting down.
TTTAACTTTTTTGTTTCAAAATATTTAGTAACACGAAGTTTTTTCAAATTGAAAATGACATTGTATTGAACTTCAGTTCTCTCCTTATTTTATCAACTCTTTATTCTTTGTAGTATACGAGATTCTAATTCTTATCATCAAAAAATACTCACCCTGTACAAAGTAAATTAAATAAAATTGACATATTTAACATAAATCTATTTTTTATGTTTTATTATTATTATTATTATTATATTTTTCTTTTTTAAACTAATTGCAGGTATTTTATGGTGTTTTAAAACAATTGTGTAATATTAAAGAATCATTTATCGAAAACGACGGATTAAAAGAACTTAATTTATTTTGAAAGAAAATTATTTACTATAAAATAATGTATCTTTTCTTTTCGATCAATTTGTTATTAAATTTTAGAAAAAAGTAATATAATTTATTGTCTTTTCTGTTGATTAAAAATTTCTATTGAAGCACAAAGGTATTACTGAAATTATGACTAAATTTACGATTAACGTAAATTAAATGCCAAATATTGTCATTGATAGTACCTACTTTATTAACTAAAATAAATACGGTTGTAAAAGGAAATTTCAGTAATATTTTTCGATATATAATTTATAATTTCTTTTATATTATTTTTGTAAATATTTTTTCTTTGTAAATAATGATTATTTAATAAAAGTAACTGCGAATGATAGTTTCTATTGAATATTTCTCCAATCTTGTATTCAAATATATTGACGATACGTGTGTGTTTGTCTTTTTATTTCGACTATAATTGTACTACAAAATGTAAATTAAATAAGAAATATATTGGTTAAGAATATTATAAGAAATGTACAGTTTCCTCTTTGTTTTGTTCTAAATATAGCAATTTTTGTGATTTTGTGATTTTTTTTGTTTGATTTAATTTTTTTTTTTTTTTAAATGAAAAATATTTTGAAATATAACATATCTTTAAATTAAAGATGAGTAATTTTGTATATATTCGTTGTATGTGCTAAATAATTTTGAAATAAAAGGTATTAAAGCGAAAAATTTTTAAAAAAATAATTCATTTTGATGTTATTTGTTTTGTAACTATTAAATATTTATTGAAGACTTTACATTTCAGACAGAAATCGGTAAGACATGTTTGTGTTGAAATTACGTTCGTTTAATTTCTGAAAAAAAAACAAATTCATTGAAAAATTAATAAAAATAAATTTATTTAAGATTTTTTTCAAAATTTTTGAGTTATTCGGCGTGTTCGTTGCTGAGCTTTCTGCTCAAAGTGAGCTGCTAGCGCATGCGCAAGAACTTTTTTTTATAGAACATACAAGTATTTTGTACTTCATAAAAATGTTCTTGCGCATGCGCCAACAGCTCACTTTGAGCAGAAAAACTCAGCAACGAACACGCCGATTAATTTAACAAAGAACAATTGTTAGAGTTTTGGTAATTTTTGTTATAGTTGGTAAGAAAGCGTCAAATGTTTTAATTATTAATTTTTAATATATTATTACTTCGATAATTGTCATATTGACTTGACAAACATATAATTTAATATATAGTTAATATAGAGAATAATAAATCAAATGCTTATATTACTGGAAGCAGACAGACATTATCATTACTTACAATAGTATTAAAATTTGACAATGATGTTAATGTGACAATTACTAAAGTAGGGTAAAAGCCCCTATACTGGAACGCGATCCAATACTGGAATAGTTTTGACATTTATATACTAATGAAGTTATTTCTGAAAGAAACCTCTGATAACAAAAATTATTATTAATAGAATGATTATTTTTCAATTTAAATTCAACTCGCTTTTAATGTTTCCTTAATTAAAGAAATATATATATATATATATATATATATATATATATATATATATATATATATATATATATATATATATATATATATATATAAAATCAATTTTTGTTGAATACAGTATTTTGATCCTTTATTTATGTCTGATACTTAAACCATTCTATATTTCCCACATTGACGTCTAGATGTCACTCTATATGTCATATTACTCATATCGTTACATATATGTACAACCGATATACATATACGTTTGTTTGTATATCGGTTCCCAACTCCTAGTGTCATTAATATTTCTTTGTATGGATATAGATGTCGACATTTTGTAAAAGAAAAACATTAATAAATAAAAATTTTAGGGTTGAATTTTTTTATAAACATATTCATTGAATTAAAAAAAAACTTTGTTTCATGCTTATTAAGAAAAAAAATGGGTGTTTAATTTATTTGTCAATTTTTATAAGCCAGTTTAATTACACACCTAAAAATAGTGTTCCGGTATAGGGGCTTTTATGTTAGTACTGTAAATATAATTGTAAATTTGGTGTAATTAGTGTGATTCTAATTTAGAATTCTAAGATTAATAGAATAAGAAAATTATTTAAGCTGTATGAAAGATTACTGGAATTTTATATGATAAAAAAGAGGGTAAGTGAGTATTTTGAGTAAACATATTTATGTAACTATTGATGTATGTAAATAAATTATTGAAATTATAAAAACAGTCTGTGTTCTTATTATACATTCCTACTAAACCGTCCGTTTTAAAAAGCATTTAAATCAGTAACATTTTATGAAAGTATGTACAGTAGGACTTTGATTAACCATTACTCGATTATCCGTCAACGGCTAATAAAAAAATTGTAGTCTGTGGCACTAACAATAAGTATACGAAAATAAATATTTATATAATTAATTGTAGACAATTTTACTTTGTGAAAATCCATAATGAATATGATGAAAAAATTTAAACTAGTTTTCGATTGATTAAATCATCTTCAGGTGAAAACTTAACTGAACTGAATTCAATTTGTATATATATATATATATATATATATATATATATATATATATATATATATATATATATATATATATATATATATATATATATATATATATATATCCAAACTGAATTCAGTTAAGTTTTCACCTGAAGATGATTTAATCAATCGATGGTCAAATTTTTTCACCATATTCAAAGTAAATATTTTTTTAAAGGATTATGAAATTATTTTAAATTGGTTATAGTATGTAGGGGGTTAGGGGGTTTACCCTTTTTGGAATAAACAAACAACTACTTACGTAGGAAATTCTAAAAAAATGTTACGAATGGTCATTTAAGTCGGCATTTGTTTAATGGTGAAATTCATTAGCAAATTTTATTTTAGCAAGTCGCTTTCTAACAAGTAACACTACCCAGGTGCCAATCGCCTATCTTCTTGAAACTTTGTTGGTGTGTAGAATAGCCAAAAGTAAGAGACCTCTATTTTTTTATTAGCCAAGGCCCACGTTCACGGGGTGAAACCAGCCCCTAAAGTAGGGGGTCAAAATTATATTTCTTAAGATATCTCGAAAACTATAAGACATAGAGGAAAACTTTAAACTGACGAATTGTTCCTCTTTAAAAGACCTAATCACTTATGTCACTTATGTAGGTTAAATCACGGTCGAGTTCATAAGGGGGCTGGAGGGGTGAAAATCGGGGCAAATTTTCCTGTACGGCTTGAGTGGTTCAGTGTATCAAATTTTTACCGTCATAAATAGAAAGAGCACCAAAAAATAGGGGATACGTGTTCTTGCGTTTTTCCGAAATATGTGTGGTATTCAAGACATATAAGGAAGAAAAAAATAGGATAGATATTGCGTAATTATTGATTGCAAATATCTGATAATGGGCCTATTCGTACCGCACCAAGTCAAAGTGTCTTGCTCTTACTTTTAAGAACATTACACTTGTTTTGAAGAACTTTTGTCTTACTTTGGAGATATTTGTATGTTCCTGTCTCACTTTCCGTGTTCTTGAGAGAAGGGTGAAGGATATGTACGATGTATACCGAACGCTATTACTGACTATAAACTATGTATGCTACAATCATCGTATCAAAGTGAGACAGGAACATACAAATATCTCCAAAGTAAGACAAAAGTTCTTCAAAACAAGTGTAATGTTCTTAAAAGTAAGAGCAAGACACTTTGACTTGGTGCGGTACGAATAGGCCCAATGATTCCCATAATGATTCATGTATTTTTCAGTACTTACTTAATTGTTAATTTAGTTATGTGTATATTTGGTTACTCCTATTCTATATTTTTTACATGTATTTCTGCCAAAGTTTTCTGGTCTGCAAGTGTTAATGAATGTTCGACAAAAAGCAGTAATCAACAAATTAACTACGTTTATTTTCTTACAAATTCTTTTTTAACCACATAAACGCGGTTTATTTCTTTTTTAACATTCAAACTACTTTTCTTATTCTTTTTGTATGCTTTGTAGGTGTTAACCCCGTTTCCCAAATCACAAAATTTATTACAAAGCATTCGAACAGTAAACGAAAGAGATTACTGCTTCTTGTCGAGCACAAACACAGGCAGACCAGAAAATTTTGCTAGAAATAAGTGTAAAAAATATAGAATAGGAGTAACCAAATGTACACATGACTAAATTACCAGTTAAGTAAGTACTGAAAAATAAATGAATCATTATCGAAAAGTAAAAATTTATATTTTTATGATGAAATAAACATAAAATTAAAAATATATAGAAAGTATTAGCAACCAATAATAATACAATAATTATAATCTATTCATTTTTTTTCTTCTTTATATATCTTGAATAAAACATGTATTTCGAAAAAACTCAAAAACACGTATCCCCTATTTTTTGGTGCTCTTTCTACTTATGATGGTAAAAATTTGATACATTGAACCACTCAGGCTGTGTACAAGAAAATTTACCTCGATTTTCACCCATCCAGCCCCCTCATGAACCCGACCCTGATTTAACCTATACAGGTGAATAGATCTTTCAAAGAGTAATATTTCGTCAATTTAAAGTTTTCCTCTATCTCTTATAGTTTTCGAGATATCTTAAGAAATATAATTTTGACCTCCTACTTTAGGGGGTGGTTTCACCCCGTGAACGTGGTCTTTACACCGCTTGACCGTGAATCAATTAACCTCTCTCTCAGTTCTATTTATTCCACTGTAGGCCGCTATATAAAAGTAATCTACTATTTTTAATTTTTATTTTAACCGTTAGATGACACAAGGTGAAAATCCTTATTCTCGTTAAAGGCCAGTACACAATTGGGTGTGATAGTGATAGTGACAAGAGATAAGAACGAGGATAAGAGTTTTCACTTGGTGTCATCTAGCGGTTAAAATAAAAATTAAAAATAGTAGATTAGGCTTAATACACAATCAATGAAATAAGGAATAAGAAATAATGGTTCATTTCATACACAATCAATGAAATAAGGAATAAGAAGTATGCCATCTAGTGATGTTGAATGGAACTTTAACTTAACTTCTCATGGGTAATGTGTAGGTATTTTTGTACAACAATATTCATGAGAACATAACGTACGTGATGACTTTTTTTGTTACTTAATGACAAAAAAAAATCACGAACTTTGATGTACAAAAATACCTACACATTCCCTATAAGCAGTTAAGTTAAAGTTCCATCCAACGTCAGTAGATGGCATACTTCTTATTTCTTATTCCTTATTTCATTGATTGTGTATGAACCATTAGGAATAAGAAGTATACCATCTAGTGACGTTGAATGGAATTTTAATGAAATAAGAAATAAGGAACAAGAAATAAGAAATAAGGAGTATACCATCTAGTGACGTTGAATGAAACTTTAACTTAACTGCTCATAGATATATGTATTTAGGTATTTTTGTACATCAAAATTCATGAAAAAGTAATGTTCGTGATGACTTTTTTGTCACTAAGTGAAAAAAATCACGAATTTTGATGTAAAATAATACCTACATATTTATATTTATGAGCAGTTACGTTAAAGTTCCATTCAACGTCACTAGATGTCATACTCCTTATTTCTTATTTCATTAAAGTTCCATTCAACGTCACTAGATGGCATACTTCTTATTCCTTATTTCTTATTCCTTATTTCATTGATTGTGTATGAGGCCTTACTTCTATATAGCGGCATACAGTGGAATAAATAGAACTGATTGAGACGTTAATCGATTCACGGCTATTGACGTTGTAGTACATAAATTTTTGTTTCTCTAGTAAATTTTTGTTATGAATCATCATGAATCATAACAAATTTTACGTATTACACCGCTTAACCGTGAATCAATTAACCTCTCTCTTAGTTATATGTATTCCACTGTAGGCCGCTATATAAAAGTAATCTACTATTTTTAATTTTTATTTTAACCGTAAGATGATACAAGGTGAAAATTCTTATTCTCGTTGTTATCTCTTGTCACTATCACTATCACACCCAATTGTGTACAGGCCTTTATGTTCTCATGAATTTTGATGTACAAAAATACCTACACATTACCTATGAGCAGTTAAGTTAAAGTTCTATTTAACGTCACTAGATGGCGACACTCCTTATTTCTTATTTCATTAAAATTCCATTCAACGTCATTAGATGGCACACTTCTTATTTCTTATTTCATTGATTGTGTAAAAGGCATTAGCACAGAACAAATAGAACGAATATAACTGTCTCTTTTCTGCAATCACTTATGTGCAAGTATGTGCATTTTACAGAACTATGTTGTCATTGACTTACAAGCTACCAATGGGTGTGTTTCAATTGTTGTCATATTGTTGGTGTTGTGTTACCGTGTATACGTACATCTACGTAGCGCATACATATTATATATTTTTTTTAACATATGCGTATACAAGACACGCATACACATAACCATTTAGCGCACTACCACACACAACTCCGCGTGCACATATATAACGTAGTTGTGGGATATCTTTTATCCTTTAGCGTTACACTGATTTCAGTAGTATAGAAATATTACCGCTCGTTCTGTGTTATTCTGTGGGCATTAGACACTTAAAATATCAGGTCAGTCCATAAGTTCGTGCGTATTAATAGCATGCATGGAATTCACTATGACTCATTTACTAAACCAATACAATTTTGAACCTGTCGAAACTTGTCATCGTTTGACTAACATATTATTCAGTTCATCACCAACTTTTGTAAATATCGAACGCATTTTAGTACCCATAGAAGATGAATAATTATAGATAATCAGTACAAACGTGCTGTGCTACATTTTTTATTTTCGTGTGGTGAATCTGCCAGGTCTGCAGCGATAAAAATTAATAGTGTACATGGTGAAAACACTATTAGTGTAAGGACTGCCCAGAAATGGTTTAAAAAATTTTAAGTTGGCATTGATGATGAACCCCGTTCAGGACGACCTGTTCCTTTTGATGATGGCATTCTTCGAAATCTTGTGGAGTCAGAGCCACAATTAACAGTGGATCAGATCGCAGAAAGGATGAATTGTGTTTAATTGTGTTTTTTTATATTATTTAAAAATTTACCAAAAAATACACACGAACTTATGGACTGACCTGATATTTCAAATAAACATAGGTTATGTTATGTGAAGTCTGACAAGATCCTGTTGTTCCATATGTGTCAAAGATTAACTACCTAATCGATTTTGAAACTTTTCGCTAGAAAATCTTTGAAAATTCGCTATGTTATGCAGGATGTTGCGACAGGGGGGTATATATAAGTATGTTGCGGGTACGAGGAAACTCTGTGCTGCACACCCTAAAAAACTTTTTGGATAATGTCTTATAATTTTCATTTACGTGGTATCCTAGTTTAACATGTTCGAAATGTTTAGTTAATTTTATCAGCTTGAGTTTTTTGTTGGGAATATTTTATTTCGACTATTGTTGTTATGTTGTCTGTAAATTTTGTATCTCTTTGATGTGCTAGGTATATAAAAATAAAGTTGGAATTGCCATTTAAATCAAATACCTTTATTACACTTTTATATTGGTCCATTACAATTATTTTAAAATTACATTTTTACACTTTGCTAAATGTTACATTTCAATATAATTAATATTTTAATAGTATTTACTATAAGTATCTAGTATCAAATTAAAAGTTGAAAATTCACAAATTCAGATATTCAATTTAAGAATTTTTTAATAAAATTTAAATTATGCAAATATTCTTGATAATTTGGATAGCATGCAATTTAATGTATGACACAAGAAATAATTTGGATGTGTTAGATATTTATAATATTAAATTTAGCAAACAAGGGTCTGGATTAAACTATCCCAATAATGAGTGGATTATATAGTATACTAGCATTTATGCACGGCTCCGCCCGCGTGGTATTTGGAATTATGACATCAAGATAATACGTACCTATAAAATATATCGTGCCACTATTGATAGCCGTTATATTTTTCTTAGGAATTTTTCCACAGAAATAAAATGTTTTCTTCGGATAAAAAGTAGCCTATAACATTCTTTTAACAATATGCAAAGTTCAAACTAGGTCAATGATTATTTTTTTATATCGTTTTATATACATTTTCCTACGGGAATAAGACTTCCCACGGGATTTAGAAATTTTTCCGAGGTAAAAAGTAGCCTGTGTACTTTCTCGTTCCTTCTATTAACAATTATATATAAAGTTTGAAATAAATTATCTGTTTTTTAATAGTCAACTGTGGTAATTTAATACATTTTCTCTCGGGAATGAAATATTTTCCCGGGGAGAAAAAGTAATCTATAACCGTCTCTGTACTGCAAGCTATGTCTGTGCAAGTTCAAGTTGATTGGTTAAGCTGTTGAGCCGTGAAAACCAGTCAAACAAGCAAACCAACAAACAAACTCATTTTCGCATCTATAATATTACATATTAGTTAAGATATCTCCATGTAAAAATTAACCTTGTCACCGGTTTGTGTTTGCTATTTTGAATTCTAATTAAATCTAGTCAGTAAATTCATAGTCACAAATCCATGGGGGCGTAATTATTGAAACAATTTTTATTCTATTTAAATTACTAACATCTTTTCCTGGGCACTAAGGACTCTAGCTACGGCTCAAGCTACAACAGCTGCAATAATGTTTGCGTTTTATTCGTTGACTGTAAGTAATAATATTCTACTGTCCAGTAACATCATTGTCTTATTTTTAATAATTAGTTCCACATCTATCCAAATTATCATATTATTCTGTAGGTCTAATTTAATTTAAATAAATATTTCTTGGCATTTATAATAATTAATAGATGGTTAACATTTTAAAAATAAGTATTGCTTAATACAAGGATGAACATAATATCAGAAATATTTACATTATTGAGTAATGAAATAAGGTTAATGGTTAGACATTACATATTCTAAACTAAGGGATTATACTACTCATTGTCAGGTGTGTTGTAAAATTAGGTTTTCCTAGGAATTTTTTTCTCCACTACTAACGCTCCTTTCACATTGTACGGTTTTCGCCGTACGGTAAAAAACCGTACGGCTTTTTACCGTGATATTGTTACTTTCACATTGCACGGTTTTTTGCCGTTGTAAACTGAATATCTTTATTCGACTTGCAACATTATACAAATAATAAGTGTCATTAAAGTTAATTTTATAAATCAGAGGAAATAGAAAGTAGGATTATTTATTATCACACTCTTTGAAGACCTGAAAAATTACGAAAATAAGTTTTTCAACTATTTTCGGATGTTTACAGACTCATTTGATTAATTTCTTAACGAACTTAACATCAAAACACACAATTTCGAAATTACATACAATCTATTAAAATACTGGTTATCACATTCAACATTAGTTTCATCCGTTTCACAAATAAAATTAATAATTAACATGAAATTCAACAAAATATTGTTAATGCCGTATGTTAAAAAGCCGTCTAATGTGAAAGCATCCATTTAATTACATACACTACTGAGCTAAAAACGCCGTACGGCAACCGTCAAGTCCAGTGGCAAGAGACGGCTGCTACACGGCACGGCAACGGCATTTTGCCGTGACCGTATAATGTGAAAGGTCCAATGCTCTTCTTCACTACACTAAAAAAATGCGACCGTACGGTTTTTTGCCGTACGGCAAAAACCGTATAATGTGAAAGGAGCGTAACAAAGTAGTCAAGGTAGAGTTTTTTACGGTTTATTACATATGATTTAGGTTATACAATAGAATATTACTTAGCAAGGATCGTAAGTGTTATTTTGTGGCGCCGGATGCAGTATGAGAATCCGAGGCGAGTATGAGTAAGTTATTTTTTCAACTGAAAAATAATGAATTAATTAAAAAAAAAAATGAACAAAAAATAATAAAATTCATCGAAAATGCAAATGCAATATTCATCATGGAAAATATAATCAATAAAATGAATAGCAACCGTCTATAAAAGATAGCAAAGTAGGTAGAGAAAGGTACGCTACATTTGAGTCCAAAATAAGCTTTTTTTGTGCAATTCACCATTTACGTCACATAATTGAATTTTTAGAAAAAGACAACATTACAATTATTTATTATTTAAATTTGTCGCTATGAGAAATTCACCGAATTCACCATCTACGTCATCACGATCTGCGCGTCGGCATACCTTTTTCCATCTACTTTGAAAGATAGAAAAATATATACCCTATTTCAAATACAATTGATCATGAGTCAAAGTTAAAAAATTAAATAATTCTTATATTCAAAACAAATCAATCTTCTATTCTTTTCTAAAAACAAACTGCAATTTTAAAATTTACGTAAGTGCAAAAATGAAAGAGATAACGCCAAGAAAACGGAAATTATTTAAATTTATAAGTGATGAACCATGGTTAAATTTAACTGAAATGGATCATATTTACTATTAACGGCAAGCGATTAGTTACGTTCCTTTCCTAGGAAGGTAAGGAGAGGTTGAAAAAAATATTTTTTCAACCAGGTAGCTTGTGCCCACAGAAATAGCATCACGTAAAAAGTAGTGTCTCAATAAAAAATAAAATAAAAAACTCTAGAAAAGACAACTCATGAGTAGTATAGTCCATTAATTATAAAGATTACAATAACACAGGGAATCTAATTAGTTCACCCCTGTCCTAACCAATAGTTACTTATTTTAAATTCAATTCTTACTTTATTTATCTAAATAAGTGTAATGATAAATTTCTATAAATTTGTAAGCCGTTAAAAATATTATCAAAACTTTTCCGTTTAATATATTATATTTATATTAATATACCGGGTGTTTCAAGCAAATAAGAACGTACAAATTTTAACATAGGGAAAATTTGTTATGATCAAGGGGTGCTTTCTTTTATTATTATTAAATATTTAGCAAAACTGTATAATTAAAAGACAATAGCAGTAAATTTAGTAAATCTTAATGCTTAATAGAAAATTGGACACCCTGCTGTTTTGTTTTCAAATTTATTTTTTTGCAATTAAAGAAACTTTTAATAACTATGGATACCTACATAAAAATGATACCCATAAAAAACAAGCATACTATGATCCCAACAATTTTTTCCTATCTTAAATTTTGTATGCTCTTACTTCGTTGAAACAGACTGTATAATAATTATTTTGTAAAAATTATATTATATATATATATATATATATATATATATATATATATATATATATATATATATATATATATATATATATATATATATAAAATAAAAATAAAAAACAGTCGGCTTATTTCAATAATTAAATTATATATATATATATATATATATATATATATATATATATATATATATATATATATATATATATATATATATATATATAAAATAAAAATAAAAAACAGTCGGCTTATTTCAATAATTAAATTTTATATATATATATATATATATATATATATATATATATATATATATATATATATATATATATATATATATATTCACCGGCATAAAATTAGCGGAACATAGAAAAAATATAAAAACCTATTTATTAAACAATGTTGGCGGTTTTGTTTCATTTTTACTTTAAATTATATTGAAGTAACGAATCAACTGACATTCCATAGAATTGTTTTTATTTATTATTGATGCAATTCTTTTTAAGAGGTCTGTCACTTTCGAATTCAAATGCCGTTTCTTCTCAATGCGGTCGAGCTTCAAACTGCCGTAATTGAAGAATGGCAAAGACTGTCCCAGGAAACTATAGATAACATCATTCTGAGTATAGAAAAACAAATGGAAGCTTTGATAAGAGCACGGGAGGAACCAGGCGGGATTAAAACGCTGTGTTTCATTTTCTATTTGTTAAATAATCTTTAACATAAATTATTCTTACACGAGATAAGATTCCAAAAATTTGCCATTTTATATGGTTAGTTGTAGGGATTGTAAATTTACCGACTTTTTCATTTACTGGTAATTCGGTAAATTTTTTTAGCAAAACCGGTTTACCGGTAATTTTCCGGTATCTTTTAAAACACGGAAAATATAAGAATAAATATTAGAAAAAAATAAAATAAAAACGTAAAATTATTTTATCGAGATAATTATATACACTATACAAAATAAGAAAAATTATGTAAAAAAAAATTGTATCTGTTTGATTTTACGACTTGGTAGGTATCTACAGCTTCTTTCACAGAAATATACCGCCCATTGTTATTGTTTATTCAAAAAATAGTTTTAAATCTTGTTAAATAATCATAAAATATGAATCAATTATAATATATACCTACCTGTAATAAAAATTTACTTACCGCTTCTAACAATGTAATCATTTAACGTAATGTTTAATTATTTTGAAAAAAGTATAGCTGAGTACAGCTGATTTAAATAATATGTAAGTAAATACAAAAAGGACGCTTTATTGCTATATGTGCATTTTAAAACTGACCATTGCATTGTGCGATTTTATTGTATCATAGAATAGTTTATTATGGATACACAGTAAGGGGTAATTTGATTGTGTACATTTACGTTCAATAAACTTGATCATTCTTCTATGAAATAAAATGAACTTATAAAAATTTTCAAATATATTATTTTTAATTTATCGAATTACCGGTAAAAAATCAGCTATTTACCGGTAAAAATTTTAAGGCATTTTTAGTAATTTACCGGTATTACAATCCCTAGTTAGTTGTTTTGCTACCGAAAATGAAGGTATATCGACTTGTCAACATGTAATTTTAAGTGAATTATTAAATAAGATTAACATTTTCTTGAAATTAAATGGTTTGTTTGATTTTTACAGATTTTTTGTATGTTCCGCTAATTATGCCGGTATATATATATACATATATATATATATATATATATATATATATATATATATATGTATATATATATATATATATATATATATATATATATATATATATATATATATATATATATATATATATATATATGTATATAGTGAAAAAATCAGAATGTTTTCTTTGTCAGTTTTCACCAACAAATAAATTATTAGGTTACGAGTCAACTTTCGAGTTTTAGTCTCAATGAGAAAAAATAAAATTCGAGTAAAACTGGAAAGTCGATTCGTTTTCTAACAATCTATTACATTAAAAGACAAAATATATTATATACTTCAAATGCTAATTATTTATGTATATATTATATAAATTAATATCTTTCACAAATTTTTCGCATTCATAAATGTGTACAAAATTCTAATAAATTTAAAATAATTTTATTAAAATCTGTTAATGACTGAATTAAGAGATAATAGTCTTTTGAATTTTACAGTAGGTGAGTTTTGACAGTATATACCTGATCACAAAACGTTCACAAAGTTTTGACCGTATTCCGTGAAAACTTTTCTTTTTATCATAATTTGGATAACCACAGTGTGGACACAACTATATACATAATTAAATTACTAAAAAAAATATCGACAACTTATTTATCGGAAATGACCCGTTATGCACCGGAAAATAGAGTAATTCTTTTTCAATGTTAGAGGTGTACCAAAATAGTATATTACGTGATTGAGGTTGTAAGTTGCATATTACACACGAGCGAAAAAGTTACGCAAGAGCCGCGTAGCGGCGAGTGTGAAAAAATGCCTTTTACAACCGAGTTACGTAGTATACTTTATCTACGATTAATATGAAATTCACAATAATCAATAAAAATTTGATACCAATACAATACATTTAAAGCGGGCCATTCACATTAGAACGGTCGCACGAACCGTCCTGTGGACTTCGGTCGCATGCGACAAGTTCGATCGTGAATGTATTGGTCGCAGAGCGAACCATACAACTAAATCATGTCGCATGGTCCGTTGAAAATTCAACAGACCGTACGACACGACTGGATACGACTACATTGAGTCGTAGCGTGTGTGTTGATGTTTGAGACTGTTCGTACGACAAAAATTAAATCAGTCTACAAATGTCATGTTGTCTTGGTAATTATTGTACGTATATTGTTATTTGTATTCTTTTGTCAAAATGGAAGGCAAGAACACACCATTTCTCACTAAAGATATGCAACAACTGACATAGAATAATTTATAACTGTAAAGTTATTATAAATTTTCTATGACAATTGATCACAATTTTATCAGACCGTCCATTCGACTAGTCACATTGTTTGTGTTACACTGAAACTGTCGTAACGATGGTTCGATCGACAGTTCGTGCGACCGTTCTAACGTGAATGGCCCGCTAAATTATGTAGAATTTGGAAATTGAAAACAAATGTAAACATTCAGTTTGTAGGTAAAATTTTTGTACAGATTTTGATATAATATACCGCACCCCGGCAAGAATAACGTCACAACTCAAAAAACTGCATTTTACAATACACTAAAAACAAAGTTCAGTTACATCGTGAAATCAAAGTACAAATAATTTAGAAATGGCAACACGTGAAACATGTACCTCTATTAGCTGAGAATTGAGTTACTAATTTTTTACATTTTAAACACGTTTATAGTTATTATATTTCCTAAGCAAGAGTAAATTGTATTTTGAGTTGTGACGTTATTCTTGCCGGGGTGCGATACCATATATAGGAATTAATAAATGTGTAGGAACATACATGTGGTAGTGGTGACTTAAGGGTGCGTGTCTACTTGAGAGGAACTAGCAGAAATTATACTAAGAAGTAATTATCCAGAAAGTTGATAGTTCATTGTCCACTTGAGAGTACTTTCAATAACTTCCACTCTCCGGAAAACTGTCTGATAGTAGACTCTCCGATAGTGCTCTCAAAACCGTGTCGACCTATAATAGGCGACAGCTAATGTCAAATTTTGATTAAGATGTCAGGTTAATGCAATATATATTTGCAATCGTCAAAAAAGTTGTAGACAACTGAGAAATTTGCTTCCTTAGGGTACGTGTCCATTTGAGAGTAACTAGCAGAAGTAACTAAGTATCCAGAAAGTTGATAGTTCATTGTTCATTTGAGAGTACTTTCAATAACTTTCACTCTCCGGAAAACTGTCTCATAGCAAACTTTCCGATAGTGCTCTCAAAACTAGTGATGAGCAAATGCAAGACCAAGGCCAAGACTTGGCAGTCTTGGTCTTGGTCTTGTTCTTGCATTAAGAATCTTGGTCTTGGTCTTAGTATTGCTAAAGAATCTTGCACTTTCTTGCATTTTTTTATTAGCGAATTTTTTTCTTCTAACAAGGAGAGTGCACAGCCTTAGGGTCGGCGATTTGGCTGAAATTTTTTTTGGTGATAGAGTACACTTAATATGTTAATATATTAAAATAATAGCGCGCACTACTCAGAAAAACTTGTAAAAAAAATAATTAAAAAATTTCAACGCAGCTGGTGTAGTTAATATACTTGAAAAGGAATATTGTACATAACAGTCTTATTGGTCTAGTGCAATTGGCGTTAGACTCGTAACACAATGGTCCTGTGTTCGCAACCGACTCTGTTCAACAAAACTTTTTTGTTCATTTTTTTTTTTTAATATTAATGAATGTCTTCTTTATTTATAAAACATCTTATTTAAAATATGTATTTGTAACAAATCTTTAAATAGTTAAATCTGTAAATAGGTAAGATAAAATAAAATATAAAACTTTTAACGTAACATTTATTTAATTGTAAATTATATTATTATTCTCTGCACACAAGACCCAGAGTGATAGTTGCCCTAAAAACATACAAAACAATAATTTTTATTACAATTTACACAACATATGAATGCATGTCTTTTACAATTACAGGGTGTCTGTAAGACATCTAGTGAAAAACATACTTGATTAACGTTCATGAAAATGTTCTTTTCATGAAATAATTTTGACACATATCAGACAAAATTATTGTTTTGTATGTTTTTGACTATCACTCTGGGTCTTGTGTGTAAAGTGTAATAATAATTTACAATTAAATAAATGTTACTTTAAAAGTTTTATAATTAATTTTATTTTATCCTACCTATTTACAGATTTACCTATTTAAAAATTTGTTACAAATACATATTTTAAATAAGATGTTTTATAAATAAAGAAGACATTCATTAATATTAAAAAAAAAAAAAAAATGAACAAAAAAATTTCGTTGAACAGAGTCGGTTGCGAACACATGACCATTGTGTTACCAGTCTAACGCCAATTGCACTAGACCAATAGGACTGTTATGTATAATATTCCTTTTCAAGTATATTAACTACACCAGTTGCGTTGACATTTTTTAATTATTTTTTTTACAAGTTTTTCTGAGTAGTGCGCGCTATTATTTTAATATATTAACATATTAAGTGTACTCTATCACCAAAAAAAATTTCAGCCAAATCGCCGACCCCAAGTCTGTGCACTCTCCTTGTAAAATCAGAATTTTCCCTCTTTACGGCATTAATAATACTTTTAAACTATTTAAATAATTTAGCAAGAGTCTTGCTTTTTTCTTGCTATTGCCTTGGTCTTGCTGACTTGAGTTTTGGTATTGGTCTTGCAGCCATACTTATAGTCTTGGTCTTGGTCTTGCAAAAAATGCAAGACCAAGACAAGACTGCAAGACCAAGACTAATTTTGCTCATCACTACTCAAAACCGTGTCGACATGCAACGTCAAATTTTGATTAAGTATTGATATTGTGATCTTTATTTGCTATAATCATTAAAAAAAGTTATGGAGACAGAAAAATTTGCTTCATTTTATATCACAGTTTTTATAATTATTATTAATTAAAAGCTTTTATTTAACTTGCTATGTTAGTATGTTGGTTTAGATCAAACCTTGGAATCAAAATTTAGACAAGTTCTAATTGAACTAGAGGTTTAAAATTTTGCATACCTGTCTAACCTTGATGACAATGCAATATTGTATAATTAGTTTTGCCCTAAATCGCCCCAAACAAAAATTTTTGATTTTTAGTCCTGTGCAACTTTTTGACATTTCGAATTGTCAAATATTGTCCATTGATTTTACATTGCAATTTTTTGTTTCCATGGTTATGTTTGGTTAGGGTAAATTAACCGATTAAAGTATAGGTAAAAAATTTACTTCTTTAATTTTTTTAAAATTAATTGTGATCAGACTAAAAAGTAGAAAATAAATTAAAGTAAAAAAAATGTTTTTTAAGAAAAAGCTTTTATTTAAAAATGGGCTAAAAAAATAAAATAACTTTTGAGTGAAGTTTGAAGCAATATGCAACATAATTTATAAAAGCTTGAGGCGTTTAATTAAGTTTGGTAACTAGTGAAAAGTAAAATAACTACACTTATATCCAAAACAGAAATAATTAATGATAACGCCTCAAGGTTTTATAAATTATGTTGTATATTGCTTCAAACTTCACTCAAAAGTTTTTATTTTTTTTTAGCCCATTTTTAAATAAAAGCTTTTTCTTAAAAAACATTTTTTTTACTTGGTTTTATTTTTATATTTTCCATTAAAAAAAATGTTAAGTTTGGCAAATATTTAATTGATTTTGTATCTTCTTCTTTAATTCACTCCTTCCTATCCATTTTTAAATTAATTTCAATAATTAACTCTGATATTTGAATTTTTTTAATATTCAATTTAACAGTTTTTTATTAAACAAATAAAAAGTATAAAAGTATAATACCTACATTCTGCGTACAAGATACGACAAATCAGTATAAATAGAAACAACGTACAAAATCAATATAATACTGAGAGTGCTGTCACAATACGAACATGTTTCGAATTTTGAGAGTAACTGTCGGAGAGATGAATTTATGCTTGTCCACTTGAAAGAACTAGAAATTTATCTACTCTCCGAGAGTTTTCTCTCAGATGGACACGTACCCTAAATCAAAAAATTTTGTACACATTCAAATTTAACACACAGTTGACAAGTATAAATTACAAGTAAGTATAACATTTTATTTTTAAATTCCTTCGGTTGGAGTAACTTCATTCATAGATGAGATTTTAACAGACGGATTATGTAATTATTTTTGAATTATTGAGCCTGCATATGACTTTATTTTTCTTTATTAAACGGTGTGGTTGAAATAAATTTTAAAACTGCGGAATATTTTCATAATACTCAATTTGGAAAACATTTTGTTGTGTATTTTCTCACTTGCAGTGTAATGTATTCAGAAAATATACACATATAAACAACGATTCTCACGAATTTACTACCGTTCGAATAATTAGATAAAAACGAAATTTCAACATAAGTGATTAAATAAATTCCTTTATATTAAGATTATTATAGGTACTAGGAACATAAATTCATTCGTTATTCGTTAAATATTACACTCATTCCGAGAATATTTCGCTATATTTTTTGTTTATGTAAATAAATATAAGTGAATTATATAGTTCTTTTAGTAATTTTTTAAGACTTTCAGATAATTGGAAAGTAATCAGCAGCTAGTCGTACTGTTAGAAATGTTTAGTAATATTTGAAAAAATTATGTATCACAGAATGCTATATAGTCTTTTAAGATGAAAGTAATTTATATATGTAATACGTGGTTAGACGTAAAATGTAAGCTTAGAAAATTATACAGTATTTTCATAAAAGAATTGAAAAAGTATAAACACCGCATATTTCGGCGTATAATGCGCAATTGTTTCGAGTCTTTTTGTATATTTTTTATATGTATATTCACGGTACGACGCCCATACCAATTTTCAACAATAACTTGCCTTGTTTCTTTGAAAAATGTTAGAATATCTTGATAATAGTCCGAGCATTGATTATATAATTTTGACCAGTATCGAACATCCAGTTAGTTTTTGAAAACAAAAATAAAAGGAGACAATATAATAAATACAAAAAGTTCTATATAATTTTGATGAAATTCTGGTAGAAATCGAGTAAATGACCCAATTAGTATTTATTAATGACGGGATGATTTTACAGTATGCTTTTTAGAACATTCAATCTGATATGAATTTCTACCAAGCTTTGTTTGAACTGACAATGGTTTTCGTTACTTTCATAACTAACTGGATATTCGATGTCGGTCAAAATTACCTATATGGTCAACGCTTGGACTATAACATTGTGTAATATTAGTAACAAGGTATTAAATGAGTTGATTATGTTATTAATGACAAAGGACATGGTTCTAATTTTCACGGCAATCGTCATTATATTTGGTGTGTGATGCGCATTACGAAATTTGGACAATTTTATTGTGTTTAAAATGCATATTATACACCGGAATATACGGTATATTTTCTAACGTGGGATTATCACTAGGTATGTACAATAATAATTATAATAAAATTATTTTCGGAAAGGTTTAGGTACAAATTATTTTCTGTTTTAAAATACAATTTTCAAATTGTTATACATAATTCCAGTGTATTAATTTGTAATTCTATTTAAATAAAACTGTTTGAGGACATTGGAATAAATAATTATTGGGTTACCTGTAGGGTGTCCACATGTCCCGGTTTTCACTGATTTGCCCCAGATTTGCCTCTCTTGTCATGATCTTATGACATATTTATTGTAATGTTAAATAAATAATTAGGTTCTATTATGTACTAGAGTAATCGGAAGTAGGCTTGCCAACTTTTTTTGAGAAAAATAAAGTATCTAATCTTTTGAATAAAAAAAAAAAATAGAGTATTTGTCAGAAAAAAAGTATTTTCCAAATTTAAGTTTTTATACATTTTTTTTTTGTATTTTTAGCACATGCTAATAATTTTTGGTTATCCATGAACGTTTCATAGCTAGTTTTACATATACAATCTAAGTTTAGATTTAAATAAATAAATAAATCATTTTATCTACGACTACCATGAAATTGCTTGTTTATTGTACAAAAGACTATCTAAGTAAGCGACGTTTTACACACAGCCACATATCCAGCTGTACAAAAAATGGGCCATTACACGCATGTATAATAAAAATAACAAAGCCTATTACACTTTTATTAATTCTTATAAAAGAATCTCTTATAATTATAATAAATCAAAAAGACAAAAACTTAGTGCTAAATTCCAATTATAACGCATATAGCCTTGGATGCTGCGCGTTTAAATAAAAAAAATTCTTATAATTATTATATATTATACAGTGACCTACATGATACATATTATATTAGAATCTGTACAAAAATTTTACCTAGCAACTGAATGTTTACGTTTGTTTTTAATAAATTTCAAATACTACATAATTTTAATGTATTGGTATTTGTAGATTTGTACCAAATTTTTATCGTTTATTGTGAATTTAATGTTAGTCGTAGATAAAGTATAGTACGTAGCTCGGTTGTAAGGCATATTACACACTCGCGCAATTACGCACTCGCCGCTGCGCGGTTCTTGCGTAACTTTTTCGCTCGTGTGTAATATGCAACTTACAACCTCAATCACGTAATATACTATTCTATTTTTATGGATGATCTATTTCTCTCTGCTCACCACTTCACCAATTCATCATCGAAAAAACTCTCAGTGAAAGCTAGGGTTGCGGGAACAGAGAGCAAATATTTTTTTTTTTTTATATTTGGTAAGTTATCACATGCATTTTTAAGTATACATTGCCGTTTTTCAGGAGTATTTTTCTTTGCAAATTCTTTGTTAATATTATTAGTAGATTTTTTCTGGATTTTTTTGTTGATTCAGAATATAGATCAATCATCCATCTTAATATTTAATAAATCGTTTGGGAATTACGTTTCGGAGAGTTTTGTTTAGTGTAATCACAGTCAAGATTCAAAATAAAGTATTTTAGCATACTTTATTTTTATGCAAAAGTATAAAGTATGCTTGTGAAAAATAAAGTAGGATACTTTATTATAAAGTGTGGTTGGTAACTCTAATCGGAAACTACATTTCATTTTTATTTGGGAATAGTACTTGTTAATCGACTTCTATGTATATAAAATATTCTTACCTTCTATGTATATCTCTATTCTAAGTATAAAAAATATTTTAAATTTATTTAATTTAGACTTAAAATTTGGTTACTAGATTTGTGCAATGAAGTTCTTTTTTTCTTATATTTTGATCAGATCCTGTGGAGATGTGGACATCCTAGTTATATGTTAAATTTAAAATTCATACTAGTTTAGTAATGGGATTTGAGTGACTCGGGGCATATTTAACAGTGATTCGAGTTCAACTCGCGTTACATAGTCACTCGTGTCATTTTTTCAACCGAAATTAAGTTAGTAATTCAAGTTAATTTCATTAATCAGATTTTTTAATTCTATCTAGAATCGTTATTTGAATCGTATTGTATTTAATTAAAGTTGTTGTGTAGTTAGTTTAAGCAAAAATAAAATCCAAAAGCTTGTAAAATAAATGTTTAGGTATTTAAAGAATAAGGGAAGTACAAAAAAATTATAATACGTGTAAGCAAAGCCGGTGAGAGAACTGACGGATTCCCCAGAATATTTTCAAAAATTTTTTTCTCCAAAATTACAGTTGACGAGCAAAAAAAACGTTTTTTCGTTTTGTTCGAGCCTCTAACAGAGACTCCGGGCTCCCTTT
Source organism: Brachynemurus nebulosus (assembly GCA_035578155.1). Lineage (NCBI taxonomy): Eukaryota > Metazoa > Arthropoda > Insecta > Neuroptera > Myrmeleontidae > Brachynemurus > Brachynemurus nebulosus. The sequence continues at coordinate 417,416 of JAPWDM010000011.1, read as the reverse complement.
TTAGATATGGGTTCCCAGGCAATTGCCTCACTGGTCCCCCTCTCGCCGACGTTGCTTGTAAGAGTAACTTCCACGTAAAAGAAAGGGTACTTGCATAAAAATAAACTTTTAAAGGGAATAACCACAGACCAATGAACACTATTATATTATACTAGTAGACAGAGCGTAAAGCCAGTTTGTAGGCATTTTTCTTGAAGCAGGTAACAGGGTGAGACGGGTGAGATTTAAGGAATATAATATAATGTCAATTTTTGTGCAAATGGGACTATAAATATTGCAGGACATAATTTGTATACGTACGTATTTTGAAAATAAAACGAATACCACTTTCTTTCTTTCAAAATTTTGCAGTTCAAAAAAGTAAAATTTTATTATCAATATTATATTTTAACAATAATTATTTGAAAACGTTAATACGGATACAATCGGTTATTACGTTGATTACTATATATTAGAGAATACTCTTAGGTCGGAACTTGCTCGTATGTGGCTGCCTCTATTATTATACATGGATATAATTAGTCTATATAATATAATATATATTATGTTTATTGGTCTGTGGGAATAACCAAGTTTTTACAAAAGTAAACTTGCAAGATTTGTGACATGTAAAATTACATTTGTATGCAAGTAATTTTCACCAAAAAAAAAAAAGAAATGCATTTTTTGAAAAATTATTTGTTGCAATTATAAAAAAAAAACACCAAAACATTATATAAAATGTTCATTCATACTTTAATATTGTTCACCTTATCAAAGCGAGAAGTTCCGAGCTAGGAAGCACTTTTGGGTTGGGTAAATGAAAATTTAGCTAAGAAATCATAAGATTAATAAATTGTTAATGAAAATATTCATAACTTGCTAATGTTCTTCATATAAATGGATTATTTTGAGTATTTTGACCATATTGGCTTCGGATACTACTACGTCATCATATTTCGTCATTTTGAATTTAAATGGGAATTTTAGCCAGGGCCGTGGAGAGAAATGGTGGGCCCCAGGAATAAAGCGCATTTTTTAAAAGTTTCCTTTCCAAAAATAAGTGATAAACAAAAAAACCTTCTTAACTTTTATTCTGGGCCGTCTCCTCAAGCCCGGGCTCCGAGGTTGCAACCCCGGCTACCCCATCCTCTCGTCGGGCCTGATTTTAACAAGTATAAATATTTATACAAGCCAATTTGTATAATAGTATACTTGCATACAAATGACGCTTACAAGTATGGGTAGATTACTAGTACGTGGAAGTGTACTTGATCAAAGTTCTTTTAGTTACCGAAAACATGCAACTATGCTAATACTGTTAGGGTATCTTACTAAAGTTTTAATGAATTATTATAATAAAGACAGGTAATTGTATAAGATTTGAATTACAAAAATCTGATTGGATTGAAACTGAAATTTGAGTTACAGAATCTCACTTCGGTCACATTATAATTCGAATTAGGAAAAATCTGACTCGAATGAATAAAGCTGTATTTAATTCGAGTGACTCGGATCGAACACAACTCGTACGCCATCATTTTTTACATCTATTTAATAAGTAAAAAATTATATGAATGATAAATGAGTGTTGAATGAATGTTAAATTCGATTGAAATTCATTTAAATTGGTCGAATTCAAGCAGTTATATAATATTCTCGTCGTTTGTTGCATTTTTCACGCATCAAGTAGCATAATGCGATTGTGATCAGCACAGCAATCGTGATGCCCATACCTATGCTCACCCATATTATTTCCTCATTTATTCCTCGAATTGATTTACCTGTAAAAAAATAATTGATTCATGAAAGGAAATTCGATTTTGAAAATGCTAATTAAAAGTTTCTAAGTATAAATGTTTTGTTGTGTAAATCTGAAACACGACTGAATGTTTTTATGAATATTTCAGGGAGGTGTAAGCTTTAAAAAGTCTGTATCCAAGTGAAATAGAAATTGTTCGATTTTTCGAATTTACAAAATTTTTATTTATTTTTTGTTTCTTAGTGGTGATTATTTCATAAATTTCAATTACAATTAAACTCGCTTCAGATTTTCAAATTGCATCCGAGCCCACAATAATAACACTTATGGTCCTTGCTAACAAAAAGTAATATTCTATTTGTTATATTTATTAACTGACAAATTTCACATGAAATGCTTAACATGACGTTTTTTTAAAATAGTTAATAATTTCAACAATTGGTTTGTACTTGTTTACATTTAGTATTTTTGAATATGTAAATTTTTAATGTGAATGTTCCCTGAATGTTCTGTCCAGACTTAATTTATTTCGATATTGCATTGCCTTTTTTAACCTATTTTAATTTTGACAATTTAACTCATGTCATCATGTGTATCAAGTTCCATAAGAATAGGTACTGTAGTTTTTTCACTTTTACCATGGAAAAAAAGTTAGGACAGATTTTTACAGCGAAGAAAGTGATACAAGACATTTCATTGTAGGTAAACACGATAAAAATGAAACAAAAATTCGTATTGGTAAATTTAAATGATTTCAGAACCATAGTAACAATGTATTAAATAAATAATATGAATTATACGAATTTATTTTATTCGTTAAATTGTCTTACCCAATTACACTTGAGTTTTATATATGCATTTTCTGAATAAATTTGTGTTTTCTACAACTCAAATTTCTTGCCTAAAAGCAATTTAACGAGAAGAACTGTCAACTAACAAAAACCCTACAGTTCTTTGTCGCGTTTTTGTTAGTTGATAGTTCTTCTCATTAAATTGCTAGGCAACAAATTTTCGTTAGACAAACCCAAATTTATTCGAAAAAATACAAAACTCTCGCGTAATAATAAGTGAAAAATAAATTAATCATCACATTCTGTTGAAACAGAAATTATGCTCTTTAAAACATTTTACACTCATCAGAAAAATTGATATCACCTATGGTTTTTTACCTATAAAAGAACAAAAAATCACATTATTGTCATAATTATTCACTAAAGGAGACATTAATACATGTCGAAAAATTTTTCAAATTTTTGAAATAAAGAAATTATTTCAACTGATGATTAGGCTATGAATTATCATCCAGAATTCTTTTGAAATAATGTCATTATGTTTGCGTTTAAAGATTCAAAATTAAATAAATTTTTTCTGTTTAATCGCAAGGGCTAAAAGACGTGGGAAAAATATGGTTCTTTCCATAGAAATCATTTCCAAAAATTTAAATCAACCGATGGTAGAAAATTTTTAGTCTTATATAGTTGAAAAAAGTGAAATTGTCTGTCATATTGAGACTAGCACTCTCAAGAGGACAAATAATGGTTTTCTATATGATATCTTTCTTTGCTACGTCACTTCCATCTCATTATCAGTAACGCATGTAGTGCTGGATTAATTACCTATTATCGAACAATTGAGCTGTGGCTCAGGTCACCTAGGGTACTGTTGAAATTGAATTGAATTGAATCTGAATAAATACTTAGTTTGAATAGTAAATTAAGGTAGTAGTCTGGTAACTCGCGCTGTTTTTCATGCCTATTTTTAGGGGCATCTTTTTTTGAGAAAGAACAAATGAAAAGTTTTGAATTTTGAATTTTTTTATTACATCTTAAGGTAACAAAAAAAAAATTTTTTGAATAAATTATATTTTGTTTTATCATTATTATTATCACTTTGAGTTGGCGCCTCAAAAAAAGCACGTGGATGATCCGGGTGATTTTGACTCTTGGGGACATCTGAAATCAAAAATTCATAATTAGTCTTAATCTATAGATATGTCATTCTGGTTGGGACTAACCTTACCTTTTTGTTACCTTAAGATGTAAATAAAAACATATTAAAAATTCAAAACTTTTCATTTGTTCTTTCTCAAAAAATGCCCCTAAAAATAGGCATGAAAAACAGCGCGAGTTACCAGACTACTACATAAATAATTTATTATAATGAGTTATTCCTTAAGAGGCATATTTGACTTCCTTTGCTTAGGGTACCAGATTTGGATGAGCATCAAAATCAACCGGAAAGAAGTTAGCGCCGAAAGTTGAAAAATCTTTTTGTTTTTAAAAACTTTTATTTAACTTGATATGTTAGTATGTTGGTTTAGATCAAATCTTGGAATCAAAATTTAGACAGGTTCTAATTGAGCTAGAGGTTTCAAATTTTACATACGTGTCTAACCTTGATGACAATGCAAATTGTATAATTAGTTTTGTCCTACATTGCCCCCCCCCCAAAAAAAAAAAAAAAAAAATTGTTGATTTTTAGTCCTGTGCAACTTTTTGACATTTAGAATTGTCAAATATTGTCCATTGATTTTACATTGCAATTTTTTGTTTCCATAGTTACGCTTGATTAAGATAAATTAACCGATTAAAATATAGGTAAAAAATTACTTCTTTTTTTTTCAAATTAATTGTAATCAGACTAAAAAGTAGAAAATAAATTAAAGTAAAAAAAATGTTTTTTAAGAAAAAGCTTTTATTTAAAAATGGGCTAAAAATATAAAATAATCTTTGAGTGAAGTTTGAAGCAATATGCAACATAATTTATAAAAGTTTGAGGCGTTTAATTAAGTTTGGTAACTACTGAAATGTAAAATAGCTCTTATATCCACAACAGAAATAATTAATGATAACGCCTCAAGCTTTTATAAATTATGTTGCATATTGCTTCAAACTTCACTCAAAGGTTATTTTATATTTTTAGCCCATTTTTAAATAAAAGCTTTTTCTTAAAAAACATTTTTTTTACTTTAATTTATTTATATGGTTAAATTGCTCCCAAATTGCTCCTTTGAAATCAGTAATTGCTCCACCTGAAACTTAATTATTTAATTAGTTATTTATAAAGAAAAAAATTTTTTTTTCGTTATTTAAGTTATCAAAATCTCTCAAAATAATACTTTTTTATATAATTTCTTTACGTCAATAAATTGCTCCCAGTTTGCTCTATTTAATTTAAAAGCTAAATCGTAATTTTTTTGAATAATTATTAAAATATTTTGTTTTTTTAAAATGTTATTTAACTTGTCAAAATTCAATTATCCTTAAATATATACAAACGACTTAAAGGTATAATGGATTGCCTATACGTTTTAATAATGCATAACCTAATTCATAATATTTTTTATTTTAATATATTTTAATTATTATTCAGAGAAATTAATAACTAACTTTTAAATTAGATGGAGCAAATTGGGAGCAATTTTTTGATATAAAGTAATTGTATAAAAATGCATTATTTGACAAGATTTTGATAATAGAAATAGTCAAACAAAAAAGTTTTTTTGTTTGTAAATAACTAATTAAATAATTAAGTTCCAGGTGGAGCAATTACTGATTCCAAAGGAGCAATTTAGCCATATAAAAAACAGAAAGATTTTCGAACTTTCGGCGCCAACTTCTTTCCGGTTCAAAATCAAAGGTTAGAAAGATTTGTGAAATAAATTTAATTTAGAATTGTAGAGCGTAATTTAAGCTGTTGCTCCTCAAACATTTCTGGTATACGTATTAAAACATCTATTGTATTCAAGAAAGAAATCAATTATTTTATTTGTTTCAAAGTTAAAACGTCTCAATCATAAAAAGAACGATGACAAAAATGAGGGTATTTATTACGCGTCAGTATTCTTTGTCGCCGCCCCCAATTACGAAGAGTAATGGCTTTGTGGCAGAAAATTAAATTTGTTGCTTGTTGTTTTATCTTTGTCTGTTTACATCACTGGTAATTTTCTCATTTCTTAAAATAAGAAAATGATCAATTTCTTATTTTTATTCTTTTTTTTATCTATTTCACTTAATTTAACGACTGATTGTGGAGAATTGTTTGCTGTTTATGTACAAAATTGTACAAAATTATAATAAAAATGATTCTAGGTTTAGTATTATTAGACCCATATACAAATTGGAGAAGTGTTCAAAAATTATTCACAAGTTAGTGGAAGGAAGCCCTATTAAAACTACAAGTTTTTTTGATAATTTTTACTTCCATTTTTATGGAAAATAAAAAACAACGAAACAAGTTAATAAAACACCTTAATAATTCACATCGGACAAGAATTACTATCAATTATTCGTGAATTGGAAAAAGCTGCGATTATTGAACCAGTGTCTGCAATACTAATTTTAATATTAATTAAATGATTAAGATATTGAATATACAGTTGTTGACGGATGATGAATTTGACGTTGAAGAGGAAGCTGTTGCCATGCCATCTGTATGGCAATTGCATACATACATGCATAAATCTACTTATCAAATCGGTAATCAATACTAGAGTCCCTATAATACGAGTAAATAGAGTTGTGACATGTGTGCTGAACGTAATTTACGTAAAATAATTTTCAATTGTTCATTAATTCATAACTTATTAACGATAATTATGTACTTAAAAGTATTTACTCAAGCATGTGATAATTAAGTTTAAAGCTTCCCGCTCTGTTTTGAACAGAAAATGGATGACATGTCACGACTCTGTTTATTATAGGGACTCTAATCAATACTAGAGTCCACCTAACCCACGCTTCCACACCCACTGCGCAACTTCACTGAGCTTCCAACTACTCCCTTCAACTACTACCTTTACTTCTGAAATTTTATTTTTACGCCGCACTGTGGATAAAGGATGATATCTGCTACCATACGAGAAACGTTAAAATGAACCTCTCAACGTAGAATCTAAAAATTCTAAACGGAAAAAATTGTTTAAACACTTTGTAAGTAAATTGAAAAACATGAAATTTTCTAAACTGTAATATAATGTTACAAAATTTACATTCAATAAAATGTCTATATATAACTGTTTTTATTTAATTAAAATAAGTTTTTTAATTTAAAGGATTGGGTAGATTTTATTATCAAACTTCTCGTCCTCGAAGCCGTATCTGAAGTAGGTCAGTGGAACAAAATGCTACGGTATGGGTATTAATACATTATTTTTAATAACCTTAAAAAATGTGGAATTAGTCTCACATCTAGGCACAGTATCTAGGTGGACATTCGTCATCCGGTTCTTTAGACGCTAAACTCTTACGAACGTTAAGTAAATAAAAATCGGTAATCCATTGTCATTGTCTTCTGTTACATGTATGCGTGTTTTGTGTATCATTTTGTCTTATTTTTAATTCTATGTTGTCGATATCTCCTTACAAACAACATAAGTATTTCTATACTTATATGACACACATATTGCTGAAGAAATCTTGAAATCGATAGTAAGATTGCGCAGCCCGGCTGAATTATAAAGAAAATGCTATTAAATATATTGCTAGAGATAGGTTGGTAATTTATTTGTGCCAATAATTTCTTAATGTTTCGCTTTTTTTTTTCGTTTTCTAAACATATTTATTTTATTTGAGTTCAACAGTAGAATAAGTGTATGTAGGAATAAGACGTACAGTCAAGTGCCCTAACTTGGGACAGTTTTGAGCTTCAACTTTCGTCAGTGTGTTTTTATTAAGTTTTATTTTTGAAATAAACCAACCATGTTTTGGAAGAGACTTAGTACTTTATCTGCAAAAAGTTTTAAATTTATAAGTCCTATCAATAAAATTAAAAAAAAATAAATGTCCACTGTCCCAAGTAAGGGATACCCCATCCTAACTTGGGCACCGTGTATTTTTACTTATGTACCACATATAGGAGAGTTGTAAATAACTTGAGACACTTATAATCTCTTAAAAAAAAAGTTTATTTCACAAATGATCATAAAAAAGAAGAAAAGCCACATATAACACAGTCCAAAATTGCCTGAAAGTTAGGAGCGTTTTTATTGCTTCATTTTAAAACTTTGGGAATATGTATCTGCCTCTGAACACTTTGATAAGCTTTCTAACGCCCATAATTCAATCAGAATTTACATTTATTTCAATGTCCTCGACATTTGGGAATACAAATCAAGCGCGTATACAAGGGGGTGTGTGTCAAGGGGTCATGACCACCCCCCCTCAAAAAGAAATTAAAAACATACACTGGATATTATTTAATTTTAAACACTATATCGGTAAATTTATCGTTTTTTTTTTTTTTTTTTTTTTTTAGTCGTCAACGGTACAGAAATTCAATCTTGTCTCAGAAATTTTTTTAGTCCTATTATTTTCCGCATGATCGCCCCAAGGAGCTCCGCTATATACGCCCCTGATACAAATGTATTTGTTGATCCTAAATAATTTCTCATGTAGCTTATCTCAGAGCAGTCACTTTCTTGTTTCCTAACTTGGGACACTGTCCCAAGTTAGGAGCATATTTTCCGATTTTTATATAAATATAAATAAAAAATTAAGGAAATTAGTTATATTTAACTGAAAGTGTAGAAGCACTGCCCAAAAACATACACAAAAGAAATTTAGGATTTACTCAAGTCTGATGTTGTGATGTTGACGGGTCAATCAGGGCGATCAAAGTTATTTTCATATAAAAAAAATTGTGTTTTTTGTTCTAAAATATAAAATTATTTAACTCACCTATGACGCTGCGCAAATGAAGTCGAACAGACATAATCTCAAACAACAACTATCAGTCTAAAATATTCCACCACCTGTTTTTAGAAAATGAAATATAGACAGGTGTACTAACCGTCAAAACAAAACTTAACAAAATGTCCCAAGTTAGGGTGCTGTCCCAAGTATGGGCATTTGACTGTACTTGAATTACTTATTATTAGTGAGCACAAGAGAGTGATTGATAAGTATCTTCCTAGAAGAGTGTTTTTCGGTTCAATTACCTTGTTCAATATCTTTTGGGTGGTTTCTGTGCCTGGACACGTTTAGATTTTTATAATTTCCTTTTATTGAAATTCGAAACAACCCAATTTTTCACATTCTATGATTAATATAATACGAAATAACTTTTTTTGGGTTCCACAAAAAAATCTCGATACCCTTATAATTTTCTCATGCCGATCTGTTTATCTGTTAGATCTCCATAATTCTTATAAATTTTGCATGTACCTGATTTGCCCTTTTCTGAGATAATTTTCTTTATTGGAAAATGGCGACGATTTTTTTTTCACATACCTAATCATGAGTTGTATCCTATTGTGAATTAGATTCCTAATAGTCAGGAAGATTAATAAAAATATGTGGACATGCTGGACAAAAGTACCAATTTTTTTTTACTAACTACCCATACTCTAAGCTTCTTGGGTAGGATTCACTTAACCTTATCAGCCACATGGCGACCATTTTGAAATACATAGAGAAATTCTGTTTAAAATATTTTTATTGAATTTTTCCATAGGGAAATGTGCAATTTTTATGAAACTTGGTATAAAAATGAAATGTCACACAGCCTAAGTTAAGCCCAGAAACCAAAAATATTGAATGATGCAAAGGGGGCTTATAGGAGCTTTTTTCCCGCCAAATTTTTTTTTCAATTTTTACAAATATGTAAATTTAAAAATAACCTATCGATAACCATTAGCCTTGGATACTATAAAAAAAACCTTCTTGATATATATTATGCAGCTGCCATGTTCTGTGCACTTCCAGTCTTTCTTTCTACATAAGCAGCTTCCACTACAACCATTCTTGCTATTTTACAAGTTACAAGTTCGCTGCAGGCTTTCGGTGCAACAGGTAATCTAATTTCAAGTGCAACCCATTTTTTTGTACCTTCATTAAGGGAGTGTTCTTATTTTCTGACCAAAAAAATCGCAATTTCCAATCATTTTTGGCTCAGTGATTTTATAACTAGAGGTACATTTCTTTCCTTATATTATTAGGCAAACATTTAAAATTAGAATTTTTTTTTTTGCTTTTCCCTCATTTTTATTATAAAGGGCGTTAAAGTGGAGGTCGCAAAATAGAGGGTGAAACTGTAACACCGATAAATTCGGTCCAAGACATTTGAAACAAAAATTTCAAACGGCATTCTATCACAAACTATGTTCTCCAGTGTGTAAATTAGAATAAAGTCAAAATTTTAAAAATTGTAGGTAACTACGGCGCCTCTTTAGAAAAAATCACGTTTTAAGGCATAAGAATGCATCTACGGGAGGCGATAAATTTTGAACAAGTGCATAATAAGCCGACGATTTTAGTTTGCATACTGGGCAATACATTGATGAATACAGTAAATCAAGATTTAGTTTCATAAGTTAGTTACTTTTTGATATATCAGTATTAGCAAAAGAAACTTACTTTTTGAGATATCAGTATCAGCAAAAGAAACGCCCCTTTTTCTTACTTCATTTACAAATTATAATTATGTAAATATCTCCGGAACCGTTAGGAATTTTCATTCAACTTTATTTTTACGTTTTTCATTAAAAGTATGGAAAAAAAATCGATTTGTAATATAATGCCCGCTACTGTACCCACTTCTTAACAATATAGTAACATATTGTAAGCTTATTGTTGAACACAACTGTATCGATTAATCTAGAAAACGAATAGTTAAAAGTGGAATAAAGAAGTCTTTTGATTAAATCGCTAAGTCAGAGAAACGTTAAAAATTGGAAATCGAACGATCAATGCGCGAGGCAAGGGGAATACCATAGCTGGCTTGACTTGAGGCCCAGGGACGGGTCGATATAGATTCATTCGATAATTAGATTCAGTTTGGAGACTTAGTAATGTACTTTTGAAGTGAAAAGCCATTAAGATCTTTTTGTGTTGTGCAGTGATATCCCTCAGGAGGAGGTAATATGCATTTTCTTCCCTAATATTTTTATCCACATATGCAACCCGATTTGGTATATTTTATTTAAAATTTGATTAATTAATATTTTACTGGTTTCCTTTGGATATTTTCTTATAACTTGCAGAAGTTCGCCAACCCCACCCAATCGGCTTGCATACGTGGCAAATCAGATTATAAGTATTTTTACATTATTTTAACTTTTATTGATGAAACATTGTTTCTTTTATTGCAACTTTATTTAACCCAAACATGGTAATAATTCTGTAATTCTATATTTTATTTTAGAATATATTTCTTTATTGTTAATCGTTAATTATTGAGTTATTCAATTTCCTACATTCACGTCTGGGTAGTTTTTCAGCCATTTAACTGCGTCCCGAAATACACATATTTTTAATCTAAAATATTTTTTAACTATAAACTCAGCCATAGCTACCACCCTTCTCTTTCACCCCTGATTATATTTCATTTATGGTGGCACCCGTGGTATCTTAAGTCAACCACCCAGCCACCTACCTCCGTATTTTACAGATTTACTTTGTACTTTAAAACTTTGATTTATTTATTTTATTTTACAAAGCACTTTGATTTATTTAAAATGAAATTTAATACAACATAAGGCCTTTTTATAAACATAATAACTCAGAACTTCTGAGTCAGAAGTTAAATTAAGCTCAATACACAAAACTGGTATGACTTCAAAAGTTGGGGTAAAAATTTTTTTCAAATATCTTGAAAACGGTATTGCATAGATAAAAAGTTTGAATTAGCCATATTGCTATATTTAAATACCTAGTTATTGATATGAAATTTGTTGAAATTACATCAACACAGGTGGTTACAGATTAAAATTTGGGAGTTAATTTTTCAAAAAGAGAGTAAAAAATAAAATATATTAAAATTTTTACAGATTTCAGACCTACGTAAAAATATCTAATTGACCTATTTTTGTCTAATTTTTTATTATTAAGTCTAGTGTTGGTTAATTATTAGAGGGTAACTGTGTCGACTTCATCGTACGATTCGAGCAATTCAAGAACTTCTTCATGGAAAGTAGTTTAAGACAATTAGAATAACGTAGTATTGAAATTAGGCTTGTTCTATAACTATTCAAATTTCATCAGAATCGACAGGTCCCGCTTTGTAAAACAATTAATAATTAAATTTTAACAATGACGAAGTAACAAAATGTATATATTGAAGTAGCAGATAACATTAAAATATGTTTTTTGATTAGCTGATTTAAAATAAAAATTGTAATGAATAATTTCATATAACTTTCTGCGGACTAACGAAATACTTTCGCGGACCGGCGGTTGAGAAACACTGGTGTAGACAGTGATCGATATAGATGTACCAAAACAGCAATTTTTCAGAAAGCCAATGACGTCGCGGGCACATTTAGTAAACATATTTCCTTGCCAATAACATTACAGGTTCTTGGGGGACATTACTCAAGATGGCCGCCTTGTAGGTGATGAAATTGAGTGAATCCTACTCAAAACTTAAAGATTAGAACTTAACCAATATGTAAACCAAAATTGGTGCTTTTGTCCGGCGTGTCTACATCTAACCAATATTTTGTATTGCATAATTAGATTGTGAAATATATAAAAATTCAAAAAGGTGAGTTGATCAGGGGCGACTTTAGGATTTTTATGTATTTTGGGTAGGTCCGAATTTTTCTGTATTGTAAACATTACTGAGCAGTGAATCGAACATATTAACATATGTTTCCTAGAGATACCACAGGCATTAAATTTTGAAGCATGACTCCATTTTAGTAAGCTCAACTTGTAACTAGGGAGACTTGTTTACAAATATTAGATAAACCATTAAATTAATGGTTTGACCGCCATTAAAGTAATCCAATCAGTCAATTTTTTTGCTCACATCAGTCAATTTGTTTGCTTCAATTTCTTAGTGTATTTGTAATACACAGCATTCTCTCTAGTCGATTCTCTCCTCAATGGTAAACATATAACTTATATATGCTTATATGTACCATTTTTCTTGGTACATATAACTTATATGTATGTACCAAGTTGGACCATTTTTTATCAAACCTACTTTGGGTCCCTAGATATTTTGTTTTTACCCTCCCCCAACCTTTTCAAAATAAATAACACAAAAATTATAGAACAATAAATTAACCAAAACTAAATAATAATATGAAAAACTAAAACAAATCTCGAATATTGAATCAAACATTCAAAATAGACAGTTTGAACAGACCCTTCAAAAAGTGGTCCTAAAACGACATTTCATATTACAAGACCTAATAAAAATATTACAGATAATGGTGGAAATAATTTCGGGCTACAACAATTATATTTAAAATAAAAGAATTGCTTTTAAGAATTTCTCTAATGCTTAAAAAAGCATCGATGTCCAAGTGGGTCGGAAAACGATATTTCATATTACACGACCTAATGGTATTCCAATTAATGGCGAAAATGATTCCGGGTTACAAGGAATCTACTCGGAGCTAAAAAATACACTCCCGACAGAAAATATGAGACCACTTATTTTTTTTTTTTTTTAAATGGTTTTATCTATGCAATTAAAACTTTAATTTAAACAACGTTGTGTATAGAATTTGATTACACATTTAGCTTCAAATCCATGCGCTTGTTTAGATTATTTAGGCATTTCTTTGACGATCACGTCACATTAAAGAGTGAAAGTGAATAGTCTCTATTTTTTAAAAAAATTGAAATATAATTTTTTTAATAGATAAAAATTGTTTTCTCCTAATTAACGTTTCTATCATATTAAACAACACATTTTTAGTTTTCTAACGACGACCGAACAATTTCCGTAGAATGATTAGTTACGAAGTTATGACAGTCAAAGTTTAGTGTGTGCTCTACTCTTTGAATTACTATAACTCGGTCAAAAATTGTCGTACAGCGATGAAGAAAAAACGAAATTAAAGGAAAGAAAGTGATCTTTTTGAATATAATATTAAAATTAATTTAAAAAATTCTTCGAACTAATAGTGAGCTTTGAACGTAAAAATTCCATTTTAAATTCTTATATCAAGTTTTTTTTGACCATAAATCAAAAACAGTAAAACATAAAAAAAAATTTTGAGGAAAGATTCTGAAAGTAGAAATTCTAAGCTTTAATTCTGTTTTTAAATCAACGCTCTCTCATTTTTTTTTTTTGACGAATTTGCAGGGATTTAAACATAAAACACTATTTTTATAAAGACATATAAAATCGTTAAAAAGTTTAGGACCAAAAAATATATGTAGTGCTATTAGATATGGTCCTAAACTTTCTGACGATTTTATATTACTTTAAGGATTTGTACATTATTTCAATTGTTATTTAATTCTTAATGTTAAGTGATAAAGGTGTTGCGAAGCAATAAATAATAATTATTCTTGTATATTAATAATTCAAACTGATTTAAAAATTGATTCAAATAATAGGCATCAAATGTGACATTACAAAATAATAAATGAATTAAAACTTAAACAAATAAAGTGGTATTGCGCAATTATATCTACGAGCCTACAGACGTTACAATATTCATTCATTGAATCATTGCACAACATATTTCAAACTGTTTTTGATTAGCACAATATACTGTAACACCCTTTAATATAACCTACAGACGATCCATAATATTGAATAACCTCAGATTTTTGTACAATATTATTGATCGTGTAGGGGTCGCTATAATCAAGTTCCGTTATAGGTAATCTTACAGGCGTCATTTTAAATCGAGCATGTTAATATAATTGGTATTTAAATTTTTTCCTCCTTTACATTGATCAGTGTCACTATAAAGTTCAATACTCATAATCGCGTGAAGCTCAACTGAGTTCTAAAATTATGGTCTGGCTTTAATCAATTTGTAAAGATTGAGAATTTTTAATATTAAATTTTAAATTCTATTGTGAGGTATTCATTAAAAAAAAATTAATATTGATTTTCGATCACGGGTAATTGCAACTATTAAAAACTTTTTTAGTACTAGTGTAAGATCTGGACTGTTCTGGCTGTCTGACTGACTAGTGAAGATCTGGACTCTTAAGACTAGATAAGATATGGTTGTTCGATTTTATAATTTGCTCCAAGATGTCGGCAGTAAAAATGACCGGTTAACGAAAGAAAATTGAGAACATATTTTCAGAAGAGAACGATGAGTGTGAAATTGCTTACGTATCATATAAATGTGTGGTTTTTTATGGAAAATATATTTCTTTTCTGTTCATTTGGTAACTTAATATTTGAATTTAATTTTAGATTTACGCATACATGCTAAATTACATTCATCATAGAATATTTTTTAAAAGACTGCGTTTGGGTAAAATACACTCAACAGTATAAATTCAAATATAAATTATTAAAAAAGGCGAGAGACCACAGAATACCAGAAACCAATTTCCGATCTCTATACTAACAATACTAGTGTGGTCAAAATATGACGTAAAATTTCTCATTCCCACCAAACCAAATTGGTACATATAACATATTACTACATAAGCCTATTATACATGTACATAGACCTCCGCTTGTGTATATGTCATACGTCACACTTAATCTCTGTATGGTGGGACATGCATCGTGTACGTACATGTGCATATGTATAATATGTACGTATTCGATCATTGTTGATACATAAACAATCCATAAAATATTTTTACTTATTTAAAGAAAGATATGCCCTTATTTTGAGAATTCTTTGTTTAAATGAGATATTTACACTTAGATATTATGATACACTTCATATTTTTTTTATTTAAATTTCAAAAGGTAAATAGAAAAACAATGACGCGCGGTGCGATGTAACCATTATAACAACCAGTAAGTAAATGATCAAAAAGTAACCTAACTTGCTCAGAACTGCACAGTACGAACCACACAATTTTGTATTTAGTTTGGTTCTGTATTCTGTGGTTGGGAGCTTCCTTTGTCAGTGTGTAGCCAGGATAATTGGGTTCAGATGCCATGCCTAGTGATTAGTGAAACTGCCTGTTGAGTACGTACTATATAATACCACCAGGTACATAACTACTAATATAAATGAAAAGCAAAGAATTGACTTGATTTAGTTTTATGTTCCAAGCATGTCATCTTTTAATAAAACAGTCTCATTTTTAATAAACAGCAGGTTCACTTTTAATAAAAGTAATAAATACCAACTTAAAATGTTAAATCCCTTCTTAATTAAACTGGTTATTTTATAGATTCATACTTTAATATAATAAAAATTTTCTACCAATAAGTATAGAAATATTTCTATGTAGTTCTATATGTGGGTATATTATACTCTTGTAACATTTTTCCTCATGTAACATTCTTTATTACATTCTCTTCGTATTGAAATAACATAATATTTCAAATATTTTTAAAGAATTTCCCTTTCCTTGGCTACGCGACTGTTAATACATAAATTAGCTTATAAGTATAAACGTTCAAAAAACCAGAGATTAAAAGATAATTAAAGACAACTCTAATATTTCAGTTTTCCAACGAAACATTAAGGCAGGGGTGGCCAACTCGCGGCCCGCATGTGTCCCGCGAGATTCATCACACTTATACAAAATATGTTTATTTTATAATTAGGGCGATTCTCGCGTGACGCACGGGACATTTTTGTAACAAAACATTTTTAAAAAAAATTCAATTAATAACAAACAAAACAAAAAGCTTATAACACGGGGCAACTGGATTAAAATTTTTTGAGCATATTTTAATTTACATCTGAAATGCAGTACTCCAAATACAAGACATAAACTTCGTTTCGTACGATGTCCCGTGCGTCACGTGAGTATGCCTTATATTATGAGTACTGGATTTCAGATAAAAATTAGAATATGCTCAAAAAATTTTAATTCATTGTCTGCGTACTACAAACATTTTGTTTTGTTTATTATTAATTGCATTTTTTTAAAAAAAAAATTGTTTGTTGCAAAAATGTCCCGTGCGTCACGCGAGAATCACCCACTAGCTGCTGCCCGCAGTTTCTTATTAAGTAAATTTTAAATTAGGTACTCGGAAACACTGAGCAAAATCACATATTTATTTTACCTACTGCGTGCGCTCTTCAAACGACCCTAAAGTAACCATCTTCATATTTCAATAGCATTGCTAGGGATGCAAATATTTCCACTAATATCGATAATATCGATATCGACATTATCGAAAACTAATATCGGTATCGATATAAATATCGTTACGAAATATCGATATTTCGATATATCGATTTTTTTTTCAGTTTTAATGGATTACTTTTTAACTAAATTGTTATTCTTTAACTAAGGAAAAGAAACAAGTAAATGTTATATTTTACAACTTT
Source organism: Brachynemurus nebulosus (assembly GCA_035578155.1). NCBI lineage: Eukaryota > Metazoa > Arthropoda > Insecta > Neuroptera > Myrmeleontidae > Brachynemurus > Brachynemurus nebulosus. Next base: position 400,503 of record JAPWDM010000011.1, on the reverse strand, counting down.
TACAATATTAAAACATAGGTTTCCTACGCACGTGCCATATTATTAGGGATAATTCGCAGATTATCAAAACAGTTTTGTTTGTCAAATTATTGTAGGATTGAACAATAACATTATTTATATTTTCTATTGTTTATTATTCATTTTTAAATGAATTATGTAAAATTCAATATTTTCTAAATTTAGCTAATACATTTTTCTGTAGTTACAAGCCAAAATAATTTAGGTCTAAAATGGTTATTTTACAGAAAGCAAGATTTAAAATTTGACAGAGACTGTGAATTTGATTGTAAGATGTTATGTTTCCCTAATGTAAAATTTTTTCTTTGTGAGTTAGAGAAACGTGGGTCAGATCAAATATAGCAATAAATTAGTAGAAATCTCATTTCTGAGTTACGTCAATTTAATCTTTAATGCACCGGTACTACTTATTTATCCAAACTGCTTTTAGTATCTGTGAGGCCAGTGGGATATCATAAATAAAAACTCCATATTTGTATAGATTTTAAGAAAACTTGGTACTTAAAAGTACAATCACATTTGGCACCCAAAAGTGCGACACACAATACACAACTGGGCGAAACTTTTTTGGTACACTAAGGGCTAAGATACTTTAGCTTGTAGCCAATGAATTATTCAAAATTATGATTCAAAATCAAGAATTTATTAAGGTTGGATGATAATGCAATAAATTAAACGCCGTGAGCAGCGGGGCCCCATTACGGAAGTCGAATTTTTCCCTTCATCTTCGGTATTGAATGTCTACAAGCGAAATGTGATTGAAAGTCTACAAGCGATTTGTCATTTTGGTGGTTTCAAAACTGATGATGAGTGTCCGGCTGATCGGGGCTTTAAAAAAAATGTTTTAAGTTTTTAAGGGCTGAATCTCAGTAAATTTTAATTTGGTGTCGATAGCAGTTAGCAGGAAAAAAGCCAACACAATTCGTACGAGGGCATTCCTACCCATGCTTATCCGCCAATTGCCTTTGTGTTTTATTTTTAAATATTAAAAAAGGACCTTAAATAGTAAACTGGAAGGCCTTTATCAAGATATATTTTCTTTTCAAAAAAATCCAAAATTTCTATTTTATAAATAATAAAAATCCAAAATTCCTAATTTATAAATAAACAGTGACTTTAATAACATTTTTAAATTACTTAATATGTATGTATTTCATTTGTTATAAAAGTAAGTCCACTTTTCTTTAAATTTTTTAAAATTACTATTCGCCTACCTGTATTTAGTATAAAAATAATGCATTTAAAACACATTTAACAATAGCATTCAATTCCGATGTAAAAATGGGAGAAGTGGGGGAAAAAGTAATGTGGACTCCCTAAAAGGTACTAGCTGGATACTAACTGAATACACGTACAAAATTTCAGCCCTCTAGGTTTCCTTAGGGAGTCTCTAGACGTGTTAGAAAACAAGCAAAAAAATTAAGGAAATATTGGCGTAAAAATCATGGGGGTAAGGGTTAAAAGTTGAAACCTCCAAAAAGCAGTGTCTGGCTATTAGCTTAACCTGTACACAAAATTTCAGCCCTCTAGGTTTATTTGGGGAGATTTTGACCCGAACGAAACTGTTAAAAAACAAGAAACATCATGTTCTTTTTGGTATAAAAATGGTGGGGGTAGGGGTTAAAAGTCGAGACCCCCAAAAGGCACCCCCTTGATACTAACTCAATCCGAATACAAAATTTCAGCCCTCTAGGTTTATTTGGGGGACCTGTGCGAGTGGTACAAACTTCGAAAACGTCGAAAAAGCATAAAATTGTAGCTTAAAAATGAGGGGGGTGGGGGTAAAATATTAAACCCTCCAAAAAGCACAAGCTAGGTACGAACTTTATCAACACATCAAATTTCAACCCTCTACGTTAATTCTGGGGGGCTGGGGGCGTGTTAGATCCAGCTAAAATCATTTTTTCCCCCTCTACTCCCTCCAAATCATCCTAGGAACCTTCACCCCCTTAAAAGTTGGGTCGGATCAAAAATTTCCCCAAAATTTGACCCCACTTTAATAGTATCAGGTGCCTCGAAAATGAGCCCCACTTACCAAATTTTATCTCTTAACTTCCGTAGGGGGGCTCTACACATATTAAAAGGTGGCGGGAATATGTGTATATCCGCTCCCGTCTCCACATTCCTAAAATTCCACAGTTTAATGCGATCAATTAAGAAAACACATACATCCAGTATAGTTATCTTTTTCTTCAGTTTTCTTCATTGTACCACAGTCGGTTGTGGAACAATAGCTATCGTTTGGTTTGTTCTCGGAAACAATTACAAGTACAAAATAAGTAAAGTGACTCCTCCTATATTTAGAACATAACTGGCAGTGGTTTGTTCAAACTGAAGCGATATAATAAAATAATATTTTAATAATAGATAATTGCTAACTAAATAAATTGCCAAATAAATTCAGTAATAGCAATTTTTCTGTTTTAATTATCTTGATTTGATGGGCGATTCTCACGTGACGCACGGGACATTTTTGCAACAAAGACATTTTTTCATAAAAAATGCAATTAATAATAAACAAAACAGAATGATTGTAATATGCAGAAAATGAATTAAAATTTTTTAAGCATATTATAATTTTTATCTGCAGTCCAGTACCCTAGATATAAGGCATAAACTCACGTGACGCACGGGACATCGTACAAAACGAAGTTTATGTTTTATATTTGGAGTACTGCATTTCAGATATAAATTAAAATATGCTCAAAAAATTTTAATCCAGTTGCCCCATGTTATAAACTTTTTGTTTTGTTTGTTATTAATTTAATTTTAAAAAAAAAATGTTTTTATTTAAATTTTATGTCCCGTGCATCACGCGAGAATCGCCCTGATATAATTTTTGTATTTCTATTGTAAAACTTCAAGGGACTGAACTTTACTTCTTCTTACTACAATATAATGTTATTATTAAAATTCCAAGAAGAAATGTATTTATTTATTTTTGTATAGGTACAGTGAATTAAGAGTAAATAAATATAATATTAAAATCATTAATATTTTGTACACATAAACTGGTACACTATTTTAACAGCAAATACACTTTATATGGAATTGCTGGCGTCGTACAACGATTATTAGATATTGTTAATTAAGAATAGAATCCCTGCCTTAATAATAAATATACTGAAAAAATTTTTATAATAAAAATTTCCAAATAAGATTACGTACTTACTTAAAATTGTCTCAGCTCATATATTACCGTTAATATTTACTCGTTTGTACTAGCTTCATAAAATATATTTTAGGGATTATTTAACTTGGTGTCCATTTTTGAAATTTCAACCAATAAAAATTTAAGTGTCACTCAGTTTCGTTTTGTTGGTCTACTTTAACCATCGATATTTGGGATGACTTTTCGAGAGTGATTATAAACTTTTAAAAAGTTTAATTATTTTATTACTAGTACCAAATACCACCTTATGTTCACTCCAATTATGTTTAAATATATTTCCTGTTTTATGAGTGACGGTTTCTTTTAACATTTACCTGGATAAGTAAATAAATGCAACGAACAATACTAATAATTATTGCTGTACTTGAAAAGTCATCCCATTTATATATGGTCAAACTTTATCAATTGTCTGGTTGAACAATTTATGAAATGTACATACTCATTGGCGGCTTTCTCAAAAATAAAATTAGTTCGCATAACCATAATTTGATTGTATTAAATAGAAACTAAATGTAAGAATGGTGAATCTTACCCTTTAATCTGACTTTAAATTTATTTGCTGTTCAAAAATATGACATCTTAAGTAATATAATTAACCAAATAAACTAAAATAAAATGAAAAATATTACTTGACTACTGCTTTTAACAGTTTATTTAGAGATTACATTTCAAACGTGACGGTTTTTGTCAAAAGTACATACATATGGTATTTTATTTCTTATTTAATTGTAAACATCCCAGATGTCTTACTTATGAACGAATATGCTGGACTATTGTTTTATCTGTTTAAATTTTTCTTCAAGGTTTTATCTCCTGAATGACAAATTAGAAAAGGTAGAAGGTACCGTATTGTTGCAATGAATGATCTAAAATGACGACTACTTGTATTTTCGTATCACTTGAATGTATTTTCGTTTAAAGATACTAAATAATAATTATTTATGTAAATGATAATGCTTTTAGTAATTAGATTTAATTAAATCAGTTCTGTTTTATAAAAATATTTACAAAAAATGACTTAAAAATAAGAAAAGAAATAGTGACAGCTAATATTAAAGTTACCAAAATAATTAAATTTTGTAATTGAAACCTCTCTTTTATTATAAAGTAAGTCAAATAATCAGTTTATTTTTCAATTAGTATTATAATACTATTCAATCACATGTATAGATGTTGTAAGTGAACCGCCACTGGATAGACTTCCTTCGCTATAATCTTTTCCCACTCTCCAAAATTTTTATGTGACCAATCAGGAGAGTTCGACTTCTTTATTTACCGTTGAATTTTTATTCTAACATTGTGTCTTTACTTACAATTACATAAATTTTTACTTCGTTTATATTCGTTCGTACGCGTTTCGTAAAAATTTAATAGTATTTTTAAATCTTTTTTTTTCATCATGGAAAATAAAAGACTATCAAAATCAGCGAAAAAACTTGTTTTGAACGCTTTAGCGTTTGCTAATGCGGAAAAAGAAGTAAATCAGCCCCTCGTACCGCTAGAATCTGCTCAACACGTAAGTTTTTGTGACTGTGTGACTATAAAATAATATTTATTTTATATAATTACATAATTGTATTCATTTAAAACATTCAAAATAATGTTTAATTTTAAATATAAAATTATTTTTCAGAGAGTTGCAGCACAGCTTGGAATATCGGTTTCAACAATTACGAAAATTGTAGCTGAAAATCGACACGGTGGAGTTTGTTCCCCTCGAAAACCGACGTTACGAGAAAAAGACCGATAACTGATTTTGACGAGTTTGCACTGTCCAAAATTAAGGAAATTGTATATAAAATGCATAGAGAGAGTACGCTTGCATTTAAATGCATTGTATTTATAATAACGAAATGCCTACTTAATATTCCTTTATTTTCCAGGAAAACACATAACACTTGGTACGATTTTGGCCGAGGCAAAGCAGGCAGACATATTTCACGGGGGGGAAACAAGTTTAGCCAAAATTTTGCCAGTTGTAGGTTTCCACTGGAAACTGGAGAGTAATCGACGATATTTAATGGAAACGCCGGAAATTGCAAGTCTCCGATTTAAATTTTTAAAAGAATATTTTAGGAATGCAAATTTAGAAAACCCCTTACCAGTAGTCTTTTTAGACGAAACGTGGGTTTTTCAAAAAGGTGCATTTAAACGTACCTGGACTGATAATTCTGCCGAATGCAGTCGCTCTGCAAGTGAGGGTGGGCAGAGGTATGACACCTAATTTCATATTTTATGTAGAAAAATTATGGAAGTAAAATCATAATTTTGTTATTTATTTAGTTATTTAATTTCTTTTTTTGCAGATATATTATTGTCTCAGCAGGAAGTGCAGATGGTTTTGTCCCCGGAGCACATTTAATTTTTGCTTCACAGAGGAATACCGGAGATTATCATGGAGAAATGAACTCCGACAATTTCCAAAAGTGGTTCCAGGAGCAACTTCTGCCGGGGCTAACCAAACAATCAATTATTATATTAGATAATGCAAGATATCATTGTGCACCGGTAAAATATATACACTCGACTTATGTACTAAACGCTAATTAAATCAAGTTTTAATGAAATTTGTCCTTTTCAGATTGAACAAATACCAACAATGTCTTGGAAAAAGGCAGATATTCAGAACTGGCTTAAGAATAAAAATTTGCCATTTAAAGAAACAGATTTTAAGCAAGATTTAATGGAAATAGTCCAAAAGTATATTCCTGAACAAATTCTTTTTACCTAAAAAATCATTTCTTATGTTGTTTCGTTACAGACACAAACCGGAAAAAGGATATGCCATAGAAAAAATTGCGAAAGAAGCTGGCCATTCAGTACTGTGGTTACCACCATACCATTGCCAATTTAATGCAATTGAGTTAATTTGGGGAATTACAAAAGGCCATTATAATAAAAATATTGGAAGAAATGGATTTTCCAAAAAAGAAGTTTTAAAAATATGGCAAGAGGCACTAGACAGCATTACACCTGAGAATTGGAGGAACTCTGTACAACATGTACATAAAATTATTACGGAGTATTGGGATCGGGAGGTTAAAGTTGATAATGGGGAAATTGATCCTTTCATTATCAACGTTGGAGACAGTGATTCTTCTGATGACGAATAAATATACTATATTACATACAGAAGAACTAACTCTTGAAAGATTTCAGGATTCTGAACAAAAAATTTTAGAACCCTTATAATTTCATCAATTTTGGCTGACCATCCGCTACAATCTCCATAATTCTTACATTTTACGACCTCTGAACATGAGATTTAATGCGTTTGCTAATAAGCTGTATTCGATAAGTGGAGAGTGCACAGAATGTGTCGTAAGTTGGGACAGAATTCTTATGTTTTTACATATTTTTTCCTGCAATCAAAGCAAAAAAATAGAAGGAACTTCACGTTTTACCATTTTCTAATTAAAATACGTCATTTTATGCATAATTTTTCAATTTCACTTTATCATGCATTATTCTGCATATATTATAATTTAATTTGCATAACTTTGTATACTTATATACTTTCTAAATTCTTTCTAGGAACTACATTTAAAAAAAATACTTATTGAATACTTAATGAATCGCTTATTGTTTGATTTTAAAAATTCAAATTATAATTTTGTTTGTTAACTGTTATTATTAATAAAACTAAACAATGAAACAATGAATTTTAAAAATTCAGATTGCTAATTTTGTTAATTGTTAAAATTAACAAAATTAAATTATAAGTCACTAATTGATTTATTTTAAAAATTAAAATGATAACTACAGTTTGTTGCTCCACCATCATTGGCTGTAGTACTCAGAGCTACGAAAACATACATTTATCTGTTTTTGTACACACCTAACTTCTAAGAAAAGTTCTAAGGTCAATTTAAACTTTTCTCTATTTCTCACTGTTTTTGAGATATTTAAAAAATTTAAATTTTACTCTAATCTTTGGAAGGCAAAGCATCTCTTAAATTTTGGTAATTTGGTGTAGTTTGATAATTTTTGAAATAAACTGATACACAAAGTGGTATTATGCATCTGGACGCCATCCGGAGGTTTTCTTCCTTCGAGTCTTACCAATTTCTTCTTTAATTTTTTCTGAACAAACTTTACAAAAAAATTTAGTAAAACAACATTAGAACTATTGACAGCAAACAACTTAATTTTTTAATTCAAAATGTTTATCATATGTCATAAAACCGTCAGTTAATTTTGGATTTTCTTGTATTCTGTTGGGACCCTCTTTGGTTGGGGGCCCCGGAGCAATGCTCCGATTGTCCCAGCCTAGTTACGAGCCTGTCTGGAAGGCAAAATAGGGGTCTGTTAGGCTCTGATAAAGAATCATCTATCGAAGATTGAACAAAAGTGGAGTAGGCAGCAGAAATTGTAAGGGTAAATTTTATGTATTATTTTATTATCTAGGTACCTATATAAAAAAAAATTTTAAGGTTACAATATTTCCAAAACTTTTAAGTGCTACTACATATTTGGTCCATTTTCAATGATATTATTATTAAAATCATAATTTTTTTATTTATATAAATGTATTTAAAAGAAATGAATGCTGCATTGTTTTTTTTTTTTTTTTTTGAGAAGTAATTAAAGTGTTAAAACATAAATTTTTCCGTATCTTTTTATTACGATAAAATACCCTTGTCCCACAATCCAGTAAATACAATACAGTACACATAAAACTGTATTGACTAGTTAAAAAAAAATAAAGTAAAAAAAAATAACTTTGGAAAAAAAAAGTAACTTTGGATGTTCAGATAGTCAGAATTTTCAAAAAGCAGATTCTAGAAATTTATCATTTAAACATTAAAATTAGATTACATATTTTTGTATAAAATTAATTATTTAAACTAAATATTTAATACCTATATAACGCTATACAGATTTCATACAATTTAATGTCGTCTGTATATGGTGCGTATATAAACTAAATACACTCTATTTTTTTGGAATGATTGGAATGTGTAGACGGGAGCGGATATACTATATATATATATATATATATATATATATATATATATATATATATATATATATATATATATATATGACATTTTTTTCCAGAATCATGTTCTACGGGTCCGAAAACGGATAGCGCCCCTACTCCCCTACTCTCCCCTCGTCCCGTTCTTGTCGTACTGGCTGTATATAGAAAATTTTCCTTCGAAAAATTCGACTAATATATATATATATATATATATATATATATATATATATATATATATATATATATATATATATATATTAGGGTGGCGCAAAAAAACCACATATTTTTCTTTTTTTTGTCTCATAGGGAAAAAAGTTAATTTAGCTCGATTTAAGAATGCTCACCAAAAATTAGCTCAAAAAAAATTTTTTTAAGGGTCGCTCAAAACTTTTTAAAGTTTGAAAATGGGCCAAAAATCGATTTTTGTTTTTCATCAAATTTTTTTTCTCATCCCTGCATATGTTTGTTCATTGCATAATTAAAAATTCCTCCAAATTTTAACTCAAAAAATTGATAATAAAAGGCCGCTCAGGATTTTAAAGTCAAAATATTTAATGTTTTTTAGTGGCGCTAAAAAATATTAAATATTTTGACTTGAAAAATTTTCAGAACTCTTGAGCGACCTTTTATTATCAATTTTTTGAGTTAAAATTTGGAGGAATTTTTTATTATTCAATGTACCAACATATGCAGGGATGAGAAAAAAAATTTGATGAAAAACAAAAATCGATTTTTGGCCCATTTTCAAATTTTAAAAAGGTTTGAGCGACCCTTAAAAAATTTTTTATCGAACTAATTTTTGGTGAGCATTCTTAAATCGAGCTAAATTAACTTTTTTTCCTATGAGACAAAAAAAAGAAAAATATATGGTTTTTTTGCGCCACCCTAATATATATATATATATATATATATATATATATATATATATATATATATATATATATATATATATATATATATATATATATATATATATATATATATATATTCCCGCCACCTCTTAATATGTGTAGGGCCCCCCTATGGAAGTTAAAAGATAAAATTTGGTAAGTGGGGCTCATTTTCTAGGCACCTCATACTATTAAAGTGGGGTCAAATTTTGGGAAAATTTTTGATGAGGCGAGAGTAGGGGCGCTATCTGTTTTCGGACCCGTAGAACACGAATATGTAGAGAAAAAATGTCTGATATATATATAGACATTTTTTTCTACATATTCGTATTCTACGGGTCCGAAAGCGGATAGCGCCCCTACTCTCGCCTCTCGTCGTTCTTATCGTATAGGCTGTATAAGTCTAATTTTTTCAGCTGAAAAATCCGACTAAAAAAGGCGATATTTTAGTTCGATATAATAAAGTTTTTCCGATATTATCGATATATCGAACTATCAAAAAATATCGATATATTCAATATATATATATATATATATATATATATATATATATATATATATATATATATATATATATATATCGATATTTTCGATATATCGATATATCGTTTGCATCCCCAATTTCTGCACCGTCATGTAGATACCAATCGTTTTAGTATTTCTATTTTAGGCCTTTCTTTTAGGGCATCAAGACCCTAGAAGACAATTTTAACTTCACTTTCATTTTTTCCAGAGATTTCTATAATATTTGAGCAAAATTTTGTCAAAATTCCCTCAGCTTTTTAATTCGCATTAATTTGAAGGCAGACGGACAATTTTGAGCACAGGTTCATTCAAATTTGATATTTTGAAATGTATGAAATTAGTTCCTTATAGTGCTTCGCTTCTCTCGCCTAACAACTTTAAATTGATCATATTAATATTTCAATAGCATATCTAATTTCCATAAAATATGGTCCAAATCCAAAAGGTTAACTTTAATCCTATTCGATTGTACTGGGGGTCTATTTCGAACTCACTTTACATTTATTAGGTATTGTGAATTCCTTTATAATATCAATCTCTGATAGTGCATCGTTCCGCCCGTCTAACGACTCTAAAGTAGAAATATTCAAATTTGAAGAGTGTATCTAATTTCCATGGTTTAAGACCTTTTGATAAATATCCATATTGATAATTTTAGGAGCATTTTAATTTCGAATCCTTTTTAAAATCCGAGGATTTTGGAGAACATTTCTGAACTCGCGTTAATTTCTGAATATTATTTGAGCAAAATTGGGTGCTAAGATCCGCCCAGTCGTTTACTTTTTGTGTTTTATAGGTCCCCAGAACCCTAGGGGACAATTTTAATCTCACCTTAATTTTTCCAGAATATCAATATAGTTTCAGAAAAATTTAGTCAAGACTCAAGACCCAGCTAACCGTTTATTTTGGACTATTTTTGGGTCCCCGATACCCGAGAGGGTTACTTCAACCTTACATTTGTTTTTTCAGGACCTCGGTAATATTTGAGCAAAATTTGGTCAAGACCCGTCCAGCCATTTATTTTGGATGTTTTCTTCCAGGAACCTAGAGAGCAATTTTAACTTTCATTTTTCATCAAAATCTGATAGAGATTCGTCCAAGTCGTTTACTTTATAATAGCCTATATCAGAATATAGGGTAGGGGTATTACCTGGCTACCAGTGAACCATTTTTGAAACCGGTTGCTCTGATCGTCCAACGACCCCAAAATAGCGTCTAGAGAGCTATTTCAGAAGTATATTTAATTTTAACAGCTTGTGACTTTTCTGTGGACAGTGGACAACCATACACGGAGAGAAAATTCATATAAAAATTACTGTGCTCAGCAGTACAATCGACGTGTAAAAGGCGAACATATTCAATTTTGTACGGTAAAAATATAAAAATTATAATTAATCATAGAAAATTTAAAGGATAGAATATTGTTTCCGTAATATTAGTTCCGTAAAATTTGTAAAACAGCACAGTAAAAAGTACGATTGCCGACAAAAAATATTTTTTGTTTTTCTTACAAAAATTACCATGCTGTATTATAATATTTGAAATGCTATCTGCTAATAGTAGAAAGAAAAAAATAGAAAGAAGGTTGTGTTTGTTGTGAACGCTGTTGAAATGTACCTCACTCATAGCAAGTCACATAGCCAACCATAGGTTTGCACGACCAACTTGGTCGGACGGGTCGGACCAAGCACTTTGATCCATTAGACTGTGTTACAAGCAGCAAGCAGTATTCATTACACTGTGTTAGAGGACGGGGATGTCACCGTTTAATTCATCAGTTTGTTACTTCACTATCTTTAGTATTAGAATATATTGTTGGCAATCATTTTTGTATGCATCATAAAGTTCTTACAGGTTCGAAGTTTTTACAGGTACCGCCCAAGCAACATAAGGTTGCGGGTCAGATGCGCAAATGAAAGAGTACGACAACAAGAATTAAACTATAACATATATGCATAAGAGTGTGATAAAAGTTGTGTTAGCACATTAAATTTTGGTCGTCGATCGCGCACGCATTATAAGAGAGCATGGTAATTTTTCTGAAATTTTATCTACAAAAATTATATGATTTTTCTCTCCGTGTACCTATTCCGATTTTTAAGACTATAGTACCTTTGGTTATTTAGTTTTGGGTAATTTCTATTGCTCCAAACTCCGGGGGAACTACTTTAAGCTCACGTTTATTTATTCCGAGGTTTTAAAAACGTTTGAGTAATATTTGGGGTCAATCATGTAACCGTTTATTTACAATTTTTTGGAAGATCTGAAGACTTTAGGTGACAATTTTAATTTCTTATATCATACCTCGATTTGTTTAAAGGAAATGAATTATACCAAATCCATAAATTTTAAATATATTTATCGTTTATTTTATTAAAAATAACATTAAACTTTAACGAATAAAAATATTAAACATTATTTAAGGTTTTTCTATACATATACTGGTTACTAGGAATAATAAATAAATAAGTAAAAAAGAATTAAAAACCAATCAAAAACATCTAGGTATTAAATATATATAAGGGGCACATATAATTACAGTGATAAAAAAATTCCAAAATTATTTTTCTCCGAATGCTTAGCAACTAACGAATTTGCATGATTTTTTACATGATTTACAAATTAATGTATTAAAAAAATACATAATATATGGGAACGCAAAATTTGTAATGCGGCCCGTGGAGTTATGATGCTCTTCCAAAGTGGCCCGCAAGATCATTTGGGTTGGCTACCCCTGCATTAAGGTATAAATCGAGCTTCAAATTAATTAGTAAGTAGAATACTCTTTCCAGTAGCTCGGCAGAATTAAATGAACGGGATAATTATTTGTCGGTGAATTTTTGTCACTTGGTGTCAATTTGTCCGAATTTTTAGTCGAATTTTTCAAGTGAAAAAATTAGACTTATACAGCCTATACGATAAGAACGGCGAGAGGCGAGAGTAGGGGCGCTATCCGTTTTCGGACCCGTAGGACACGATTATGTAGAACAAAAATGTCTGATATATATATATATATATATATATATATATATATATATATATATATATATATATATATATATATATATATATATATATACAAGGTGGTCCAGAATTATGTACCGTAATTGGTAGAGAGAGTAGTACGTTCAAAAATAATGGTACCTCATGTACACTTTTTTTCAAAACTCAATAATAAGGGAAATACAACTCTGAAAAGGGGTGAAACGAAAACCATTATTTCTTAAATATTTTCCAAACGCTTTTGAATAACGGATTGATATTTTAGGGGTACTTAGTATTTTGCGTTAGAAGGATTAAATTTATGTCAACACTTATTCCACCACTCATGACTAAGGAGTGGTTTTGGGTGGTAGGTGTGAGTACTAACGTCTTTTCTTTTTTAATTTGCAATTATTTAAATAAAATCCTTGATAATATAATTCCTCAGATAATTTCACGCAAAAAAGGTATACTTGTTACATTTCGATAAATATTACCGTTTTCGAGTAATTTAAAGTAGAAATATCTATTTCCAAATTATCCCCTAATCATAAGTGATCGAATAATTGATACCATAAATTTAATTATCCTAATGTTTATACGCGCCCCTAGAATATGAATCCAGTAATCAGAAGCGCCTAAAAAATTTAAAAAAAAAAGAAGTCAGTTTCGTTCCACCCCTCTACATTTTACCCCTCTGCTTTATCTCCCTTATTATTGAGTTTTGGAAAAAAGTTTAGATGAAAAGGTACCATTATTTTTGAACATACTATCAGCTCCAGCAATTACGGTACATAATTCTGGACCACCCTGTATATATATTGAGATAAAAGCGTTAAGTATTTTTTATTTTATATATCACATTATGGTTGATTTATTTTTAATTCTACATTATTCAGGATGCACCACATAAATTTTGAGCAAATTCCTATGAAAAACAAAAATTTTATAAGCCATTCACATTTCGCCGGTGCGGTTTTACAAATCCTATGAATTTCGGGGTAAAAGTGAATGCCATCAGAAAAATTATTTAGAATGGATTACAAGAGAGGTGAGGTACATCAGAGTGAAGCCCAATTCAAATTCTTGACATTTACCCCACTTTCAAATTTTTCATCATACTTTAGCGGTCAAAATTTCTCTTTGTTTAATGCAAGTTATGCATACCTCAAATTTGTATAAAAAATCAAGGTTAAATAAAAATAACAAAAATTGCAGGAACAAATTTATTACAAGCTAAAAATGATATTTTGATGATATTTTGTCATTTTATAATATAAATATAAAAAAAGTTAAAAAATTACATGATTTTCACACAAAAACAAGGAAAATAAGACTTTTTCAAGGAAATACATTTAGTTTACATGAATAAAAAACAACAATATATTCGGCCTAATACTGTAAGTGAAAAAAAAAATGGTTTTGTGTTAATCCTACTGCCCTTGGTCACTCACAGAGGCATTGAAAACAAGTAATTTTTTTGTTTTTGTAAGTTGTTATTGGGTATGGGAGCACAGCAATGATTTCGTAGATTGATACACAAAACATACCGCTCTTTACACAAATTTTTTTTTTTGTATTGTTTGTACAACGGAAACTTGTACAATAATGTCACCATCATCTTCATCAACATTTTCAACTCCGAAAAGGACACTACTGAAATTTTTGACCGAATGGGGGCATTTGTGAATGACATTCACAATTACGCCACAATTTTGAAATCATGGGGTAATTGTGAATTGGTAATAAATTGTGCAATTTCTTTAGCAGTTAATAAGGAATCCTGTCAGGGTTTAGTCCACTTTTTTAGAAGTACTTTTAACCATTTCTTACCTTTTAAAAAAATAAAATGTATTTAAAAAAAAATTTTTTTTGAAGATTGGTCGAAGTAAGATACATAAAATTTTGCAAGGGTGTTTTCAAAATAAAAAAAGATACTAATACTTGGAGAAATGTTATCAAAGGACAAATGAAAGGACAGAAAAACATACTAAGAGTTGATTTTTAACAATATTAATGTTGTTTTAGAAATTATAGGCGCCGTACACAATTGACCCAATTCACAATTACCCCGGATAATTGTATAATAATAAATGGATAATAAATGGATAATACCCCTGTCGCAGCATCTGCATAACATAGCGAATTTCCTCCTATTAACTGATTTTAGTTCAAAAAATAATTTTTCAAAAGACTACAAGACATAATAATTATTAACAGTGAGATTCTACGCCCGTTTTTCAGACTTTTCTCTAATACAGACGCCACTTAGAATTATTTTTTTTTATCTACAAAATCATCAGTCTACAGAATTTAATTTACCTATTAGTTATAGTCCAGTGCAATTAATCATTATTAAGGGAAAATGACGGAATCCATTTATAATGAATGGATTTCAATCATTTTTTTTTTGGGGGGGGGGGTTTCTAATGGCATAAAGTAAAACGTTTATCCATTTAAAATTACCGCAATTTTGGAAATTCGTACATTTTCGGAAAAAAAATTAGAGATATCAATAAAAAATGCAATTATCGAAATTTTCTGATTACTTTTTTTACGAAAATAATGATTGTTATATTTCGTTAAAAGGGCAATCATCTATACAATATACTCGTATAATAAAACTGTAACGAGACAGTTTCTGTATATGGAATATTTTTTGAAAATTGTACTGGTACTGTAAATAGTTATCGATGTAGACATGAAAACATCGATTTTTAAAATTTTTGTCTGTCTGTCTGTCTGTCTGTCAGTCTATCTGTCAGTTTGTCTGTTCACGCATCACGCAAAAACTACTGAACGGATTTTGATGAAATTTGGTATGATGATAACTTATTACCTGGGTCAGCATCTAACATACTTTTTACTCCGGGGAAATGTCTCATTCCCATGGGAAAATAAAGAAACCATTTTGAGCAAGTGCATATATTACGTAAAAATTATTGTTCTATGCAATTACTGTATAATTATTACATTTATATACTTCTCACTGAGTTGATGACAATGAGGCGCGCGAACGACGTCGCGGGTACAGCTAGTTTAAACTGATTTTCTTCTAATGATAATTATACTTCTAATAAGGATAATACCGTACAGTAAATAAACTTAAAACATTTGAAAATCTGGCTATCAATAATGGTTATTTATTTCTCGAATTTCTGCAAACAATAGAGCCATTTCCATATATAAAATAGAAACGGCACAACAAGTATATATGTAGTAAAGGTTAAAAGAACTGGAATGAACCAAGAACAAAATAAGAAATTTTCAAAAATAAAGAAAAATATTAAAAATTTAAACATGTTTAGTTGTCATATGGACTACTTTCAGAATAGCCCAAATAGTTGAAAATCGCCCAATACAAATTATGAGCGCAACACATGTTTGAAATCCGCCCAAATTGCGGAAATACGCCCAATCTGGCAACCTTGATTATATTCCTAGTAGAGAATCAATCATCTGTCTCTCGAACTCTTTGCTATCACTACTTTCCCACTCTATTCCCATTCTTCTTATACAGTAGTACCTCGATATATCGTCTCCACGAAAATCCAGACCCTTTAGTAATCCGGCCCGATTTAACAAATAATAGATACAATTTTACACACATTTACATTTTAAATTTACCGTCAATTACTACAGTACAAAATAGAATTGTATTGTACAATAATTATAATCACGCGAAACGCAGAACTGCCTACAAACCCAGTACATAGAACAGAAGTGCTTGCTGTTAACTTCTTAGAGGAACTATAAGTGGTCTCAAATTCATTACATTTTAAACGGTCTCTCGATGGTCCGGCTTTTTCGTAAATCCGACCTACCGGTCGCCCATTTAAGCCGGATTATCGAGGGCTTACTGTACATGCAATACCTGCCTTTCAAGGACCTTTGGCATCACTTTGTATACGTTATATAGATTTGCGGAGCTGTTCAGAGCGTTCATAAAGTTCCGGAACAGCTTCGCAAAAGTTCCGGAAAATCTCAGTTAATATTGACTTTATCGAAAAATAACCCGGACAAAAGTTTCATGGGAAGAAATGAGGAACTAGAAAATGACCTCGAATTTGACCTTGAACGTGATTTTGACAAACCAGTATCATATTTTTTTCGTTTTTATGACTTTCACACGACTTTTGGATATGAAGTATGAACATGGTTTTCAACGTAGAATTTCCCGCTCTTTCCGAATCCGAGGTCAAAAATAGCGGTTTCCATTTTAAAAAAAACAAAGTTGACCTCCAAATTTTGGTCAAGGTTGTGTTCAAGGTCAAATTCGAGGCCATTTTCTATTTTCTCATTTTTTCCCATGAAACTTTTGTCTGGGTTATTTATCGATAAAGCCAATATTAACTGAGATTTTCAGCTGTTCCGCAACTTTATGAACGCTCTGTATGTGTCGCCATGATATCTTTCGAATGAAACGTTTAATGCTTATGAAATTTTGTGTGCAAACTGGAATCCGGATTGGCTCGGCTAAGTTCGTCAGCCAGACACGTCGGATGCCCAGAAGTAGGTTTTCTGACCATTTTTATCATTTTTTATTATTCGATCCTATCATTAGACAATTCGATTTTTACATCGTTGAAAAGGAAAACAAAATTATGAAGAAAATTTTCTTATAATTTTCTTTCTATGTTAAGTAGTTTTCGAGAAAATTATAATTTTTCACTTTCGGGTCACTTTGCTCTCTTTGTCAATGTAATAAGTAATTTATATTGCTGTCTCAATTCGTTATAAAATATAGAAAACTAGCAATTTTTTTTACGATCTTTTACGTAAAACAACTCATAGCTATTTAACATGTATGCATTAATTGTATTATAATAAACATATCTCTGTCTCATGTTTAAAAATTAAAATTAACCAGACTTTTTAAGCTTATGTAATGAAGTTATTTTTTTTTTTTTATTGAATTTTTAAATGAACAAGATATTGAAATTTATGTCATGATATAATATTATTAAATACTATAAATAAATAACAATATATTTGTAGTTGTCTGGAAAAAAATTTTAAATGGATCGATTTTGAAAATTTTTTCACTAATAATCATTAATGATAGAAAGTTAAACAATTTTAGATGGATTTCAGGTATCTTATGTGAGATCCGTCAGGGTACTGGGGACCTAAAAACGCCAAAAATTAACTACTCAATCGATTTTGAAAATTTTTCAAAGTCAGTAAGTTAAAGTATTTGAATTAATTAAGTTATTAAATGGGGTCCCAAGGAAACTCACGGACTGTCGTAAGTTATATGAGATCCCTAGGACCCTTTTTTTATTGTTAGAGAGATAAATTTTTTACTAAAATTATTTTAGATGAACAAAGATTATGTTCTATGAGTTCCGCCAGGGTTCACTGATTCCATAATTGTAAAAAATAAACTTACCAACCAATTTAAATTTTTTTTACTGTTAGAGAGCTAAACTATTTTCGATAAATATAGATTAAGTTAGGTAAGCTCCGCCAGGGTCCATAGAACCCAAAAGTGTCAAAAATAAACAAACCGACCGATTTTGAAAACTTTTTCACTGTTAGGGAGCTAACCTACTTTAGATAGATATAGATTACGTTATGTAAGGTCCGCTAGGCTCCATGGGACCCAAAAGTGTTAAAAATAAACTAACCGACCGATTTTGAAAATTGTTTCACTGCTAGAGAGCTTAACTATTTTAGATAGATTTAGATTACGTTATGTAAGGTCCGCCAGGATCTATGGGACCTAAATAAAAGTGTCAAAAATAAAATAACCGACCGATTTTGAAAATTTTTTCACTGTTAGAGAGGTAAGCTATTTTAGACAGATATAGATTACGTTATGTAAGATCCGCCAGGGTCCATGGGACCCAAAAGTGTCAAAAATAAACTAACCGACCGATTTTGAAAATTTTTTCACTGTTAGAGAGCTTAACTATTTTAGATAGATATAGATTCTCATCGGATTCTCATAGATTCGGAACTCATACAACATAATCTTTATTCATCTAAAATAATTTTAGTAAAAAGTTTATCTCTCTAACAGTCACAAAGAGTCCTAGGGATCTCATATAACTTATGGCAGTCCGTGAGTTTCCGCCAGCATCCATGGGACCAAAAAGTGTCAAAAATAAAATAAACGACCGATTTTGAAAATTTTGTCACTGCTATAGAGGTAAACTATTTTAGATGGATATAGCTTATATGTTGTATGAGGTCGGCCAGGTTCTTGGGATCTTAAAGGCGCCAAAAATAAACTAACCGACCGATTTTGAAAATTTTTTCACTGTTAGAGAGCTAAACTGTTTTAGACTGATATAGATTATGTTATAATCTATAACATAAATAAAGTCCGACAAAGTCCGACAAAGTCAATGGGACCCAAAAGTGTCAAAAATAGCTGACCGATTTTGAAAATTTTTTTCACTATTACAGAGGTAAACTATTTTACATAGGTACAGGTTGTGTTAGCTGAGATCTACATTTGCCCTGTGGATGCAAATGCGGCATAGAATACTACACAGCGGGTTTTGAAAATACTTTTACTGTTAGAAAGGTAAGATATCCTATACATATATATATATATATATATATATATATATATATATATATATATATATATATATATATATATATATATATATATATATATATATATATATGCCGACAGAAATGCTGATGAATATCCTCTAATATTTTCAATCTAGAGAATTATTACCCACTTAAAATAGTTCAAAATCATTTATTTAAAAATTAACATTTCCTTTGATTATATTTCATGTAGGGTTGACCGGGGTAAATATGAATTGGGGCAATTGTGAACGGCGCCTATAATTACCCGGCGCCAACGAAGGGTATGCTATACGTATCTTAATCCTTACAGGATTGGCGCAGAACTGTCCAAAAGCCACTACTATTACCAATTCACAATTCCCCCATGATTTTAAATTTGTGGGTAATTGTGAATGTTATTCACAAATGCCCTCATTCGATCAAAAATTTCAGTAGTGTTCTATTCAGAGTAAAAAATGTTGATGGACATGCTGGTGACATTATTGTTCAAGTTTCCGTTGTACAAACAATACAAAAAAAAAAAAAAAATTGTGTAAAGAGCCATGTTTTGTGTATCAATCTACGAAATCATTGCTGTGCTCCCTTATCCAATAACAACTTACAAAAACAGAAAAATTACTTGTTTTCAATGTCTTTATGGGTGTCCAAGGGCAGTAGGGTTAATACAAAACCATTTTTTTTTCATTTATAGTATTAGACCTAGTAGATTGTTGTTTTTTATTCATGTTAACTAAATGTATTCCCTTGAAAAAGTCTCATTTTCCTTGTTTTTGTGTGAAAATCTTGTAGTTTTTTGATTTTTTATTTGATAAAATGAGAGAAAGATATTATTTTTAGTTTGTAATAAATTTGTTCCTACAATTTTTTTATTTTTACTTAACCTTGATTTTTGGTACAAATTTGAGGTATGGATAACTTGCATTAAACAAAGAGAAATTGTGACCGCTAAAGTATGATAAAAATTTTAAAGTGGGGTAAATGTGAAGAATTTAATTTGGGCTTTACTCTGATGTATCTCACTTCTCTTGCAATCCATTCTAAATAATTTTTCTGACGGCATTCACTTTTACCCCAAAATTCATAAAATTTGCAAAACCGCACCGAGGAAATGTGAGTGGCTTATAAAATTTTTGTTTTTCATACGAATTTGCTTAAAATTTGTGTGGTGCATCCTTAATAATGTAGAATTAAAAATAAATCAACCACAATGTGATATATAAAATAAAAAATACTTAAAACAACCCTTTTAACTCAATTCATGAAAATTCATTCACAATTACCCCGGTCAAGCCTATTTCCTTTTTATAAAATCTAGATAAAACTAACAAAAATGCAAAATTCGCAACTTAAGTAATAATAGATCAATATTCTAGAAGGTTCGTTCCAAAAAACGCTTGTCATGCATTTTTGCTAGTTAAGCAATAAAATCTCTATAAATTTGTAATTTCAAAAAATAAAAACCAGACGCATCAGGTAAAAAGAAATACAGGATGGTCGTTGATTATAGGAAATTGAACCAAAAAACGGTTTCAAATAATTATCCGATCCCTCGTATTGATGAAATATTATCTAATTTAGGTAACAACAAATATTTTTTCGCTCTTGATTTAGCAAGCGGCTTTCATCAGATTCCTGTTAAAATATTCCCAAAATTGCTTTCAGTGTCGGTCTATTTCATTATGAATTTTTAAAAATGCCTTTCGGCCTCATTTGCTCCCCGGCTACTTTTCAAACATTAATGAACGTAATTTTCCAAAATCTAATAAGAAAAAAAATGTATGTGTTATCTTGACGACCTTATAATTTTAGGTAAAAGTCTCGAAGAACACCTTAAAAATCTTGATGACGTATTAACATTGCTTAGTGACAATAATTTAAAAATAATTATGGATAAATGTGAATTTTTAAAAACAGAATTAAATTATTTAGGTCACGTAATCCGTTCAGATGGTTACCACCCACAAACTTCCAAAATTAACAAAATTTCAAACTTAAAGGAACCCGAATGTCAAACAATTACAAAGTTTTCTTGGAACGACACGTTATTATAGAAAATTCATTTCTAACTACGGATTAATTACAAAACCATTTCAAACTTATTAAGAAAGAATGTACCATTTAAATTTGATACAAAATATAAAATTACTTTTGAAACTTTAAAACAAAAATTAACCTCCGCTCCTATCCTAAAATATCCTGATGATAAAAAAATGTTTTCGATCGTTACAGACGCGGTTAAAAATTGTATAGGAGGCGTATTAACCCAAAATTACGACGGTATTGACATGCCTTGTGCTTATTACTCATATACACTTAATAAATCAGAAGAACATTATTCGACCATTGGAAAAGAGTGTCTAGCTATCATAAAAACAGTCAAGAATTTTCATCATTTTCTTTATGGTAGCAAATTTGAAATATAACTGACCATAGGGCTCTCGTTTGGCTTTATAATGTAAAAGATCCAACCAGTATATTAGTTAGGTGGAGATTAAAATTAATGAATTATAATTACGAAATTAAATATATTCCAGGAAAAACTAATCATGTAGCTGACTTACTAAGTAGACCAATTTTATACTTCATGACGGAAAAAGACAAATCATTTGAAAATTTCAATAATTTTAATAATAACCATATCAGTATAATTGAATATTTAACACCAACTCATATAAAATATATAAAATCACTAATTTTTCCAATTTCAAAAGATCTCAAAATCAACGATAGTTTAAAAACATTTTTACTAAAAAAATTTAGTGAAATAGATTTAATCAATTCAAATTTAGGACAAATTTTTCGTGACGAAACGTGCGAACAGACATTAACTTTATTTACAATTAAAAACCAAATAAGCGATCAGTTAGATCTAAAAATTATGTTTAATACAATAGGTGAAATTGCAGAAACTTCCAGTGACGAAAATGTAATAACTGACATCTCTCATATTGATAGTAGTATTCAAAATAACTATTTTCAAAATTTAATAAAGTATAATTTTTCAGAAAATATTAAAATTATAAATTCAAATAACTTATTTTTTGTAATAACTCAACTAACTTAGGCAATCTAGATAACATTAGTGTTAACAGTTTTGACTATACAGACGAAACAAACGATACAAACAATGCAGACGAAAATAACTCTGATGAACCACAATTAATTCGTGGAAATGAGTAAAAACTTAAATTATTAAGACAATACCACCATCATCCCTTAAGAGGTCACCCAGGGGTAAAACGCACTCCCCGAATACCTAAATCCACTATGAAAATAACTACCACTGCTAGAAATTTAATGACGAAATTTCACTAGATTTTATCGGCGCGCTACCCGAAACTAAAAATAATAACAAGTTTATTTTCACTCTTCAAGATAATCTAACAAAACACCTACAAACTTTCCCGATGCCTGATAAAAAAGCAGAAACGGCTGCTATATATTTTCTAAAATACGCCAGTACCTTCGGCTTCCCCTCCCTCCTCCGCAATACTTACGAGCGCTTTATTTAAAGAAGTCAGTAAATTATTTTCATACAAAAAACTACCTCCTCATATCATCCACAATCAAATGGTTCTTTAGAAAGATCCCACGCTTATTTAGAAAATTTTTTACGATCATATATTAACGAAGATTTAGACGACTGGGACGAAATGTTGTATCTCACAACATATTCGTACAATACTCATATTAATAGGTCCACTAACGAAACTCCATATAAATCAGTATTTGGTAAAGATCCGTTAATTCCAAATGTTTTAAATCGTCCGAACAATCGAACATATCAAGATTTAACTGAAGAAATTCAAAATAAAATTTCAAAATTAGAAATACAGCTAGGAAAAATCTAATTAAAAGTAAAAACATAAATAAAAGTTCATACGATACAAATTTTAAACAACGTCAATTTAAAGTAGACGATCTTGTATTTATTAAAGAAGGACAACATGGTTCCGGTAAACTTACTGACAAATTTCGTGGTTTCTTTAGAATAATTGAAACCCACCCTTCTACGAACACCGTTAAAACAGAAATGAGAAAATTTGATAAAATATATCCATGCTAACAGCCTGAAACTTTATGTTTCAGAAGCAACTTACAATTGGTATAATGATAGTACTTTTGCTGATCCAAATGAGCCAATCTCACATTCAAGTAGAGAAAGTTAATAAATCATCTGGCATATTCATCTTCAAAAAATTAGGTGATGCAAAAATATCCACCCAAAAACTTACTTTAGTTCATTTTATAAACACCAATACATTCACAGATAACTTAAGATTAGTACAAATTCATTACTTTAATTCGGTAACTTTATGTAATAAAATTCCAGTACAAAACCCTAATGTAGCCACCTGTAAGTTGCAACAAAAATTAATATTGCAACAAAGAGAAGAAATAAAATCTTTAATAGATACGTTAAAAATGCTTAGACAAAAAAAGACGTAATTGACGCCGGTTCAAAAATTCTAAAATGGCTAGTCGGAACCCCCGATGCAGGCGATGCTATTTTTTACAAAAATTCAATCAACACACTCATCGACGATAGAAAAAAAACCAAAATATTATGAAAGATCAAATTAAAATTTTATCTGAAACAATGTCCACTCTAAATAAAACTTTAACAAAAATTCAAAATGCAGAAAATGAATTAAATTCTAATATTGAAAGTTTTAATAAATATATTATTGATTCAAAAGCAGTAATAAATAATAATCAATTGGAAATTGCTGTACTTGATCATTTACTATTGCTAACACAAATTAGCGATATAAATTTACGATTGCTCCAATCTTATAGTACAACTTTAACGTTAATAAGACATAGTATAATTGATTATAACGTAGTAAACCCAGCAACGTTGATTAAGGAATTGCAACCGTTAACTACCTTTGCCATTAAATGAAAATTACATTATTAAAAATACCAATCACTCAAATAATGGAGTATTGATTGTATCAGACATACCCATTACCTACTCCTCATAAAAATTCATTTAAAATATCTTACATAACAATTGATTATCCTTATATAGCAAACATAGATAGCATTTTCATTTCTTAAAGTATTAAAACTATGGAGAGACGATCAGATCACATATGCGAACTCGAAGTTTTCGACTTGGAAACTGAAAAGTTACCGCAATCATGTAAAACAACAACAATAGAAGCTATTACAGAAATATGGCAATCTATTTCCGACAAGAAATGGTTATTTATATTAGCTAGGAAAACGAAATGCAATATTTTATGCAACGGTGAAGAAGATGAAGAAATTTCACTGGATGGAATGGGAACCATCGAAATCAATAGTGACTGCCGTCTCATCACAGCAGAGATCATTCTGCAACCAATAATATCAATGAAAAATATTTCAAGTTACATCAGAATCCCGCAGGTTGATATCCTAGAGGACGACGCTGTAAATACGTAAATTATGAAAAAACTTTAAAGCACGAAGAAATCAAATCAATAAGGATAACCAATTTGGATCTGAACAAACTAAAATACACACAACATATACTAAATCAAATGGATGAAAATCTTCAACGACAACTGAACAAGCCATTCATTATACGTTACGAAAACCAAATCTACGAATTGCTAACATACATTGGAGGACCACTCGTCATTGC
This sequence comes from Brachynemurus nebulosus, assembly GCA_035578155.1. Lineage (NCBI taxonomy): Eukaryota > Metazoa > Arthropoda > Insecta > Neuroptera > Myrmeleontidae > Brachynemurus > Brachynemurus nebulosus. The sequence continues at coordinate 375,745 of JAPWDM010000011.1, read as the reverse complement.
AATAATTGCTTTATACTATCTGCATAAATACGGCATAATTAAATTATTTTTTACTTTATTATTTAGTTTGTTTAGGTGCCTTACACCATGTCGTAAACGCAATGGGGACACTTTAAATTTTTATAATTGCCTGTTTGGAGAAAACAGACACAACCAGGTTCAACCACTGAACTCCGAGGTCAGATACGAACCAGTCACTGAGCAACTTCTTACAAAAATAAATAATAGGAGGAGTTTTTCAACTTTTTCAAGTATCACACGACGACGACCCATCCGTCCCATTCAACTCTAGCATCTTTCAAATTCTATAAACTCATTTGGACGACGACCCATCCGTCCAATTCAAATACAACTACGATCTTATCAACATCTCTCACAGGACGTCGTGTCATTCGTCCTATTCAACTTTCAGAAGCCAGAACCCACTCTTCAGCGGAGGGCGATGTCGTGCCGAGAGAAACGCTGATGAATATCCTCTAATATTTTCAATCTGTAGAATTATTACCCACTTAAAATAATTCAAAATTATTTATTTAAAAATTAACATTTCCTTTGATTATATCTCATGTATTTCCTTTTTGTAAAATCTAGATAAAACTAGTAAAAATGCAAAATTTGCAATTCACATTTAAGTAATAATAAATCAATGTTCTAGAAGGTTCGCTCCAAAAACCTATGTTATGCATTTTTGCTAGTTCAGCAATAAAATCTCTATAAATTTGTAATTTCAAAAAAAACAAAAATTTAGTTCTGGAAAAATTTTTATCTTTTTTAACTCGTTACTCTGTTCGTCGGTATTTTGATAATTTTTAAAGAAAATTTTTAAAAGTAATAATGTCTCAATTGTTGTACGTAATTCTGATTATTGTTGTAATTGTTGTGTTTTTGTAAACTTATAAACTTTTCAAAATTAATTCTAAACTTTTGTAAATTAAACTTTAATTTTAAATAAATCTTGTTAACTTCAAATTAGAACTTATTTGTTATAAAAAACCTTAAAACAAATTCGACTGAAGCAAACTTCTTAAAATTAAAATAAAACAAATCAAAAGAAAATAAAATTAAAATTGAAAACTTAAAATAAAATAATAATTAAAATCTAAAAGTAAATTAAAACAAATAACAAAATAATTAATCATTTAAAATAGAATAAGAAGTATTTAAAAGAAGACCATCAAGTAAAAGTTTAAGCAATCCAAATATAAGTCCGAAAGCATCAATCTACTCCAAAGCATATTCATCTACAATCAATATATCATATATATATATATATGTATATATATATATATATATATATATATATATATATATTTATATATATATATTAGGGTGTGCCAAAAAGACATTAATATTTTTTTTTCTCGCTCTCCGCTCAAAATATCGTAGGATATGGCTAAACAAACATCCTCACCGAAGCGGAGCACATAATTCCAATGGGGAATTTGACTAATTTTGGGAAACTATTTTAAAATACGCATATTTATGTATTATGCATGTATATAATTTTAATTTTTAAAAATAATGCCGAAAATCGTTAGAAAAAATTAATTTAATATTTGTTCTCAAAATTTGCGCGAAAACGTTCGTTAGCTTCAATTACGTCACATTCTCTAGATAGCAACAGGTGTCATGTAACTAAGAAAAAATACTATTTATTTTTCTTATAACTAGGAAAAAAAATGTTGATTTTTAAAAAAAATTAATTAAATTCAAATTAATTTCCATAGTTATGTTTGCTAACCGGAATTTACGTAGCGACCCTAGTGGCGACAGTGTTGAAATATAAGAGAAAGCAACGTCACAGCCCATTTCTGCTGACGTAATTTATAGCCGAAAAATATTAATTTTTTTTAAAATTAAATAATGATAGTTAGGATGAATTAACATAATAAATTGCTGTCTTTTGTTATCAATTTTCATTAAAATTTGTTTTTATTGTTTTTCTTTGATACTGTCAAATAACCCATTTTTAGAGGTGTATCATCGAACCTAAAGTTTTCCCATTTAAATAACAAAGGAAAGGCGATTTTTTATATTATTTACTCCTGCAAACTATGAAAAATTTTTTTTCCATAAAAAGAATCAAAGCACCTTATTAAGCATTAAATTTTGGACAAAAAAATTTCCTTGAGTCTAATTTCTATCACCAATTTAAATTTTTTGAAATTTTGCTTTTTAGCGAATTTCCAGAATGGAATTCAGCTATTACAGCCACTGTCATGACGCGACTTGAACCCGGGACCATCGCAGAAATTTGTTTTGAGGTCCCTAGGAACCGAAAATAATATTCACTCCGTCTCGAAGTCCGCTCTCGAACTCTCGAACGAAGTATCCAATTTTTACGAAACTTGGTGAGAACATTGGAAGTCCCAAACCCTTCGATGAGTTCGTCAGCCAGACACGTTAGTTAGTTTTTTGCCAAAATTTTCACTTATTCAAAAATTTTTGCGAAGGTTTTTTTTGACCATTTACAAGAGAAGAAAAAATTACATAAAAAAGGTCTTTAAACTTTTTTTCTATGTCAATTAGTTTCCGAGAAAAACTATGTGTCTTAGAATGTGAACATTTTCGCGTATAAAGTCTTAAGTTACTCACAGTCTAAATACATATTTCACACACTATGTATATAGTCAAAGAGGATATAGTGTTTATATATCGTACACCCATACGATCACATAATTATGATACATGTATAATGTTGATGTAAGACGAAGGACGAAGGACGAAGGAAATATATATATATATATATACATATATATATATATATGTATATATATATATATATATATATATATATATATATATATATATATATATATATATATATATATATATATATATATATATATATATATGTAGAAATATTTATAATAATTTAGTTTTTTTTAATTAAATAAATTCTTTAATTTAATATTTTGACAAAGGCACATTAACAAATCCAATATATTGAGCAATTATGTCCAATCGCCTTCAAATTAATCTTCTAAATAATCGTCTGGGTAATACGTCTTTTAAAATATTCTTCTTGAAAAATACGTCTTGTATAATAATCGTCCTGAGTTGTCTTTATATATCGTCTTCAAAATACGTCTCTATTTTTTTTATCATAGCTAACTTAACATTATTGCTCAATTTTTAGAACAATTATAAATTAATTAAAATACCCCTGTTGCAGCATCCTGCATAACATAGCGAATTTCCATTTACAAAAGTACGTTTTTCTCGGAAACTAGTTGATATAGAGTAATTGTAAATAAAAATACCCCTGTCGCAGCATCTTGCATAACATAGCGAATTTCCATTTACAAAAGTACGTTTTTCTTAGAAACTAGTTGATATAGAGTAACTGTAAATAAAAAAAAACCTTCTTTATGTGAATTTTCCGCCTCATTCCGCCAAATTTTTTTCACAAAAAATGTCCAAAATACCGTAAACGTTTTCACGAAATTTCTTAAAAATAAGATGTTTCGTTCTTGAGTTATCGTGCAGACACTTAGTAAACATATATATAAATGTGTCCGCACGATAACTCAAGAACGAAACATCTTATTTTTAAGAAATTTCGTGAAAACCTTTACGGTGTTTTGGACATTTTTCGTGAAAAAATTTGGCGGAATGAGGCGGAAAATTCACATAAAGAAGGTTTTTCTTATTTACAGTTACTCTATATCAACTAGTTTCCGAGAAAAACGTACTTTTGTAAATGGAAATTTGCTATGTTATGCAGGATGCTGCGACAGGGATATTTTTACATTTTTAAGCTAAACAACTCAAGATAGGACAAAAAATTAAATGACAATTTGGTAGTCTAACTGACGCTTTACAAAAAAGTTTTCAACAAATTTCCCGTATTACAAATAGTTACAAAGTTACAGAGCCTCAAAATTTATTTTACTTATTTTTTTAGCGAAGAGAAAATTCAGCTATTACAGCGGGTGTCATGAAAAAACCTGAACCCGGGGCTATGATAGAAATTGGTTTTGAACCCTCGAGAAACCGAGAATGACCGAAATTTCTGTCATAGTCCCGGGTTTAGGTCTTTGGATGACACCCGCTGTAACAGCTGAATTTCTATTTTGGAAACTTGCTAAAAAATAAGTAAAATAAACTGTGAGGGTCTGTAACATTGTACCTATTTATAACACGAAAAATTTGTAAGGAACTTTTTTATACAGCGTCAGTTAGACTACAAAATTGTCATTTAACTCTTTGTCTTTTCTTTAATATTTTAGCTTAAAAATGTAAAAAAAAGAAAAATTTCAAAAATTTAAATTATAGGGCTCTGTAGAAAGTGAAATATTGGTGACTGACATTTTTTGTCCAAAATTTAATGCTTAATAAGGTACTTTGATTCATTTTATGGAAAAAAATTTCTTCATAGTTTGCAGGAGTAAATTATATAAAAATCGTCTTTTCTGTTATTTAAATGAGAAAACTTTAGGTTCGATGTTGCACCTCTAAAAATTGGAATAATGGGCTTCACCGGGATCTTGCAGATCCGGAAACACCAGAAATAAGCTACCGAGCCGATTCTGAAAATTTTCTCACTGCTAGAGAACTAAATTATTTTAGATAGATACAACTATGTTGCACAAGTCCGTCTAATAATAAATTATCCAGCCGATTTTAAAAATTCTTTTACTCTTAGAAAGTTAAACAATTTTAAATGGTTACAGGTCTTAGATAAGATCCGCCAGTGCTCAATATTTGGAAATTCGCTATGTTATGCAGATGCTAGGGGTATTTTTAAATTATCTAAGTTCCGTTAGCATCTAATTTTTTGATTTTTATGTAATGGAATATTATTGGCGACGCAAAGATTACGCGAGCGCTCTTGGTTTTTTAAATTAGAAGCTGTATCTAGTAAAAATTTTTGTATACGTTTAATTGTCGATAGAAGTATGTATTATGCAAATTAAGCACGGATTACTAGATTTTATTCACCCATTAATCGTATACGTATATTTTTACTTGATGCTAGTACTAATTTTACCACCAGAGGCGCGAGTGAGAATCTTTGCGTCGCCAATACCGTAGTTTTGAGAAACACAAAATCTATACATATAATAAAACTGTAACGAGACCGTTTCTGTACATGGAATATTTTTTGAAAATTGTACTGGTAGTTACTGTAAATAGTTATCGATGTAGATATCAAAACAGCGATTTTCAAAATTTTTGTCTGTCTGTCTGTCTGTTCACGCATCACGCAAAAACTACTGGACGGATTTAAATGAAATTTGGTGTGATGATAATTTATTACCTGGGTCAACATCTAAGATACTTTTTACTCCGGGAAAATGTCTTATTCCCACGGGAACATAGAAAAACCATTTTGAGCATGTGTACATATTACGCAAAAACTATTGAACGAATTTTGATGATATTTGGTGCGGTGAAAAACTTATTACCTGGGTTAATATTTAAGATACCTTTTACTTCGGGAAAATGTCATTGAACGGATTTTTATGAAATTTGGTGTGGTTCTATGCAAATGCTTTATTATACTTATATACTTCTCATTGATTTTATGCGCGAACGACCTCGCGAGGACAGCTAGTATCTAGTATTGAGAGTGGAACTAATGGAAGAGAGTAGGTACTGAATACGCTATATGTATAAGGAGTGTATAAAATCTAAGATAATATTGTTTTTATAATAAACCTGCTTCTCTTGGATACAGACGACGTACATTAACAGACTTAATTCAAATATATTTAAGCTTGGTAGTGCTTGTTTTATTTAATTTGTTTTATTATGTAGTGGTATTGTAATATTAGAACGTTTTCCTGTAAGTAACAGAGTGTGAAAAAAGTGAATCAATCTTACCTTGAACGTTGTTATTAACGTATCCAATTTTTCCAGCTACACGCCCTCCTACTGATTGCAAATAATCGACAGTAATTAAAAAAACTTGACACAAAATATATAACATTGCGAATTTTTATTATTAAATTTTTTTACGTGTGTTTTACGTCTGTTTGTTCGTTTTTGTGTTTTTTAAATTACTTATTTTTGGTTCGCTCGAATTATTTCGTTTTAAATTGAAATTTCTTACCACTTTGACCATTGCCAAAATATGCACTTTTTCCCGCCACACGACCGGCGCCTGGCATCATTGGTCGATTGATTTGTTTACGGTTTGAAATCTGTAAAATTATAAAGAGAACAATTTGTTAACAAACTCATGAAATGTCATCGTTTGAAATTGAAAATTAATATAGTTGTTATAGTTATTTATATAGGCTGAATTAGTTTGTGAAAATTCTACGATTTCCAATACAAAAAAGGCACAATTATTGTTGAAAATTTGACCAAAATCTGCTAAACGGTCAAATAATACGATACTACAAGAATGATTAGGTATTTTTTGGTAATTGTCAGTCGTAGCCTACGACTGGTATGTATTATATTACAACTTTAAGAAAAAAGTAAAGGTAATAAAATTTTGAAAAAAATATGATTGGTTAAAAAAGATGACAAGGATAAAAAAGTAGCTTGTACAGTGACAGTTTAATTTATTTATCTCTCTCACACAAAAATGTGACAAACTAAGTCGGATTTACATAGCTAAAAAAAACTTCATAATTCAAAAAGTTAAATGAATGTATATAATTCTTAAAACTATGGATTTAGATTATAATTTAACATTTCTAAATCGTATTCTGTGTTGCCATATTCTATTTTGAATTGAAAAGTAATATTTTTATGAATGTTGCTGCAACAGGGTAGTTTCGTACTGAAAATAATTTATTTCATTTTTTGCTATAGTGTAAATCCAACTTGTAAAATTTTATTACGTTTACTTTTTTCTTAGAGTTGTAATATAATAAGTGGTATGCTGTAACATCGAGTCAATGCGTATAAGTAGGTACAAAATTTAGCTGAACATTTTAATACTATTCTGTATTGTATTTTTTTTATTATATGCGCTTTTTTAATTGCCGCACAAATTTTTTTTTATTTTGGAAAAAACTGCAGACACTTAAGTGTGAGGACAGACCGTGGCGAGCGTCCGGAACGGTAATTAGGAAATTATATTGCATACTTGACATGAGCTAAAACGTGACAAACTTACCAAAACACGTATTGTCTTTTTTGTCGAATTTTAATTTAAATCTACTTGACTTTAATTGTGTTCAGAAATTATTTACCTACTTGAATTTTTGGGTATAAGTCAAGCAGTACAATATAATTATATGACATCCACTTAGCCCGCAAGATGACCGTCTTGGTCTGACCGGTCCTTAAAAAAGTGCGCACACAGGTCACAAAAAATTAGAGGGAACACTGGCCGTAGGATATGAAAATTATTGAATTTTTCCATTTTAGTGTAACATATTGTGAAGATATATAGTGCCATTAATAAAATTCGTTTCAAATTAATCTAATTGACTTATTTAGTAGGATGTTTCAAATTAATCTAATTGACTTATTTAGACGATGTGAAGATTTTAACACAATTTCCATTACTTTTCGACCTTTCTTTCGGAAGTATCTTTTTTGCGATAAAAATACACGTATATATATTCGAGGCTACTTCAAACCGGCAGTGTTTTTAGCGGTTTTCATCGTGTTATATCCAATAAACAAGCTTATAATCTTATTTATATGAACTCATTTTAAAAATAAAATTTTTGGAAAATAAAATGGACTTATTTTAAAAATAAAATTTTGTTACGCATATAAAAGTTACTATAATTTCTACTATCCTTTTTCAATATATTAGTTATAATTTCTACTATCCTTTTTCAATATATTAGATAGTAAATCTTGTGAGAGATAGCTATATTACGAGCTTGTCTGATACATGAATTTATGTGAATGAGTCATTTTCAATTCATATAAATAAGAGTATATCATTAAACATTTCAAGATTTTAAATATATTAAAAAATATATGTTTTTCTATACATAAGCTATGTTAAAAATAGTTAATTTGGAATTGAAAATATTGCGAATAAATACAATAAATAAAAAAATACAGAAATATTTGATATGATATTTGATATTCAATAAAATGGTTTGTTTAATTAAAAAAATATTACAATGTATAACTTATTTATTATTTTTTTAAAAGAACAACCTTTTATTTCCTTTAAAAATACTTTCCACAATAGTATATTGTACAATAAGTGGAAAAAGAGGCTTATTTCTCACGAATATGAGTTTGTTCGCCCTGCGGGCTCGCACAACAATTCATATGAGTGAGAAATAAGCTTTTCCCACGTATTTTACACTATACTTTTTCTACGAGCACATTTTTTTTTCGTAAAATTTAACATAAATAATTAAAATAAAATTTAAATAAGTAGTAAAAATTTTTTAAATTTATAATGTCAGTGGTAAGATGTTCAAATTTTTGCCAAAGCATACATTGAAACTATGGAAACAATAATAAATAATCAACATACATATGTATAATTTTAGAATTACATATGACATTATATATTAAATCAGACAGCCAATTTTTTTATTATATTAAGCCATGCGAAATAATTTCCCACGACTATTTCCACATAGTGTGGGCAATTGTTAATTTTTACATATAGTTAGCCGTGCGCAAAATGTTACTTTTAATAGTAGGAGTAGAAAAAATAATTGTTAGAAGTTTATGTAACTGTCAAACACATATTTCAAAATATTTTCTTTATTTTCCAATATCTAAATTAGAACTGAAATTATATTTCTTTATTATACTTTGCTGTTATTTCTATGTGATAGTTTGGTTTATTTAATAAATTTAATTTCTGATGGAAAACGTAATAATGGTTTTTTTGTTATTACTTCAAACTGATGTAAGTTTCTATTTGGAGGAGATCCCCTATATCTGATTATACCCTTTTTTTGATTTTTCCTAATTATATTGAAAACTATAGGAGATACGGAAAAAATATTTTATTAGACACGACACTTTATTCTTAAAGAGCTTTCGACTGATATGCTTAATTCCAGGGTCGGACCAACTTGAGGGGCTGTTCGATAGGTTAGGGGTGACAAATAATTTTTAATTCATACTATGTTGCACCCCTAAAATTTGGTATGGTAATAGACTAAGGCCTAGTTACTGTATTTTTTTGAGGTGATAACTCAATGGGAACCCTATGAAAATAACATTGGATCGGATTTTATCCTTGTTATTATCCTTAATAACGAGGATCGGGATGTTAATAAATATGTCTAATATTCTAATGAGTGTCTGCTTTCATGTGGATTCGAAATAATTTTTTTTATATTAAGTAGTTACCGAGAAAAATATTTTTGAATAAGGGACTAATTTTTTATTATTTTTTTAGTTATCTCCGTAACTACTTATTCGATTTTAACCGGGGAGGTGATAAATATTAATTACTTATAGGCTCACCATACCGTTAGTACAGTTATTAATATAAGTTGCTATTGGGGACAGTTTCACCATGGAAGTACGGCTAGACCCTTTGAGTGTTACTGGTAGTTTTACCAACTTTTAAAAAACTCTTAAACATACGTTCCCATTTAAAAAAAGCAAAACTATAAGCTTGCAGTATAGCTCGAAAACCATAAGAGCTGTATAATTCCTGATTATAGCAATCGGTTGCCTCCGTAGGTATCAACAACTCTTACTGGAACAATATTTTCATTAATAGTTTTATCGTAAAAATGGTAACACTTAAAAAACCCATTCTGTATGTAATTATCTGGTCGACATTTTTGACATTATTTTCACTTATTTATTTATTTTTATCTTAGAAAACTTAAAAAATTGTATATGCAATTTTATTTATTGTAGAACTTTCCAATCTTTTTATCTGCTTATGTTAATCGAAAGTTTTGGAATCTATCCAATATACTTAACTGAAAATAATTTATGCAGCAATATTAAGAATAAAAACGAAATTATTTGTACAGCTTAAAAGAATATAAAAAAATGAAATAGTTAACATTTTTCCTTATTTTTGATTCAAGTGTCTGTTAAGTAAGAGAAGCAAGAAAAAAATATCATGGTGCCTTTTGTCTTGATAAAGTATAGATTGTTCATATTACAAAAAAATTTTATAGCAGAATTAAGAGAAAAGGGGAAAAATCAGTGTCAAAGATGGGCATGTCACGGACGGATATATGTATAGAAAACATGTTCGTCTTTCTATTTATAAAAAATAAATGTAATTTTTTTGATTTATTTCACTCACCGCCTGTATATTCAATCCGGAATTATGCCGTACAAGATAATTTAAAAATTATCTATCAATTGATGAACTAACCTAACTAATGGAGTCGGATAAACAAAGTATAAGGAACTGTTTCCCCCCTCAAATTTTTTTTTTGTAGCATGTTAATTACATCGAAGATTATATGTAATGAACATTTTCTACCACTTGCAACCGCCGCTACGAAAGTTATCGGCCATTATGTGAAAAATCGACCATTTTAGTCGTACTTTCTTAATATAGATGAGTATATCTCGGTATGTGTAGGTCTAAAAAAAATGAAAAAAATTGAGGCTATTCACTATGATATAGTCTACCAGGGGTTACAGTATGAAATTTTTATCTGCACACATAACCTTAAAAAAAATTATAACTGGAGATACTGCTAAATTTTGGTTTTTTGGTCTTAACTTCGGATGTTTTAAGTGAAATTTGATGAAATTTTGAGAAAATATACTTTATAACGTGGACAATAACTGGTTAAAATTTCAAGTCAAAATATCTAACACAAACCCCGAAAATTAACGTCAAATTTGAAAATTGACTGGCCAATGATTTTTGTGCATTTTATCGTATGAGGTTCTTTTCTTTCTTAAATTGTAGGTTTTTTTATGCACTTTATGATGGTGAACAAGAAAAAATTTTTAAGCTTGAAAAAAGTGAAAAATATCGATTAGAAATTCAAAATTTTCGGCAATCAACAGTATTTGAAAAATAATTCAAATCAAGTAAACCGCTCTAATTTAAAAAATTTAAGTAACAATTTGTTCCAAATAAGGGTTACAAGCTTCTATATGAGGATTACATGAATCGAACCCGATTAAAAACCAAGTTTGGAGAAATTAAGGTTCAATTGTTTTCAAAAATACACAACATCAAAAGTATATAAGCTGGAAGCTCCCATCACCTCACAAGCTGCAAATTCAATATTCTTTAAGAGTGTACTAACAAACTAAGAAACAAACTAAGTGATTTAATACCCATGAGTCTTCCAAGGAACTATTTACTTAATTTTTCGAAAGTTGGTTTTTTAATTGGGTTCGATCCGTGTAATCCTCATGTGGAATCTTGTAACCCTTGTATGGGAGAAATTATTATAACTCATAATGTTTAAATTATGGCGGTTTAAATTATTGCAGCTCTTGTTGAATTTGCAGCTTGTGGGGTGGGTGGGAGCTTATATACTTTTGATGTTCTGTATTTTTGAAAACAATTGAACCTTAATTTCTCCAAACTTGGTTTTTAATCGGGTTCGATTCGTGTAATCCTCATATGGAAGCTTCTAACCCTTGTATGGAACAAATTATTACTTAAATTTTTTAAATTATAGCGGTTTACTTGATTTAAATTATTTTTCAAATACTGTTGATTGCCGAAAATTTTGAATTTCTAATCGATATTTTTCACTTTTTTCAAGCTTAAAAATTTTTTCTTGTTCACCATCATAAAGTGCATAAAAAAACCTACAATTTAAGAAAAAAAAGAACCTCATACGATAAAATGCACAAAAATCATTGGCCAGTCAATTTTCAAATTTGACGTTAATTTTCGGGGTTTGTGTTAGATATTTTGACTTGAAATTTTAACCAGTTATTGTCCACGTTATAAAGTATACTTTCTGAAAATTTCATCAAATTTCACTTAAAACATCCGAAGTTAAGACCAAAAAACCAAAATTTAGCAGTATCTCCAGTTATAATTTTTTTTAAGGTTATGTGTGCAGATAAAAATTTCATACTGTAACCCCTGGTAGACTATATCATAGTGAATAGCCTCAATTTTTTTCATTTTTTTTAGACCTACACATACCGAGATATACTCATCTATATTAAGAAAGTACGACTAAAATGGTCGATTTTTTACATAATGGCCGATAACTTTCGTAGCGGCGGTTGCAAGTGGTAGAAAATGTTCATTTCATATAGTCTTCGATGTAATTAACATGCTACAAAAAAAAAAATTTGAGGGGGGATACAGTTCCTTATTCACTAAAATTTGGTAGTTGTCCGACTCCATTAAACTAATTAAACTAAAGCTAACTATTCTAATCTCACCATTACGAGGTAATGCTACCAAAATTTCCTAACCTGAATACACATGACAGACTAACAAACTTCCACAATTCACAATCTCAGTAAATGCTCAATGTAAACAATGACCACAACCTAAGCTGTACCCTAACACTACGGACAAACCAAACCGTTTAATCACTATACTGCAGCTTCAATGGCCCCTACGGCTTTTATGGCCTTTGGTTTTATGGCCCCACGTTGGGCGCCAAAATGTTCCGAATACCTAGCAATAGTTCCTAATTTTTAAATAAAATTGGGCGCCACCTTCTTTTATCATAAAAGATCCAAAAAAGAGGAAAAAATTATAAACAGATCGTAAAATTCCACTATCTACCTCCACTTACTTATGAAATACCTTGTATAGCTTCCCTTCTCTGAGAAAGACTAAAGAAAAACAATAACAATTTATGTATATATAACAGTTTATTGAAAACTAGTAATGGTACCTATTTATTAGAAAACAATAACAATGATCCGGATTGTTTTTGTAATGTGATTTAATTACATAAGGTTTCGTCTGAATGTTCTGTTTACTTTAATACAACAAAAAATTGTAGGAATTTTTATGAACCACAACAGCGTTAAATTGTGTACTTATGATTTTAACTAAGTGCGTGTTATTACATCCCCAAAAAGAAGATTAATAAAAGGATAACAATCTTAAACTGTTGTGAATTGAAAGTAACAATTACACGGATCTAACCTTAAAACATAAAATGTCTACAATAACAAAATTACAACTAAAAATATAACCTTAACAGTGAAAGTATGTATGGAACTTTTAAATACAAAAATCCTACCTAACAATTTTTAACCTTATTTTAGCAAAATGTTCTTACGAAAAGTCAATGCAAAAATTACCGCACTTATACACAAGCGTCTAGTTCACTAAATTCCAATATGTTGACATTGTCCCGACGAAGAACTACCGGACGTTCCAAAAATTCCTCGGCAACAAAATCCACAATCATTGTGCATCGTTTAACAGTTCAGTTTGGGGCAATAAACATGATGTATAATCATCCACCAGGTGAGTTCTTTCAGCTTACCAAGCTTTGACTTGCCACGTGGTGAATTTCAAATCCGACAACCGCCAGTACATTCCAATATAATTCCTCCATGTTTCCAAAACCAGGAACGTATTTTTATTATTTTTTTTTTAAAAACCAAAACCAAATTATTCATTACATTTTTCAACTATTTTTCTTTTCTTTTATTTTCGGTGGGCACGACACGGCTCCCGCCTTATGCGAACGGTGAAACAGACACCCCAGATCAACAATGTCCGTGCCGCCTGTATGAAGTTAGCCACCCATTTTTCGAATTTCAACACTTCCAAAGTTGCTCCAGGTTGTTCTATGTTTGTTCTACATTGTTCCAGAATACCAAATCCAAAAATCAAAAAATATGGCCAAAAATCGAAAAAAAACCCTTTTTTAGACTGGCCCCCCATTTTTCGAAAAAGTAACTTTTTATTGTTGTTCAGGTTGTTATAGTTGTTCTGAATATTGTTCCAAAATATTACTCTCTCAAAATAAAAATTTAAAAAAATATAGCCAAAAATATTACAGGACTTACCCCCAAGAGTAAAGTACCTTTTGTATGACTGTTCTCGCGCTGAAAATTTTGTTCTGAGTTGTTCTAGGCCTCTTCGTCATTGTTCTGTAGTTTCGAGCCGATCGGCCTATTTTTTCGAGCAAAAAATCCGAAAAATAAAAAAAAAGAATTTCCACCACCAAGAGTAAAGTACCCTTTGTATGATTGTTCTCGCGCTGAAAATTTTATTCTGAGTTGTTCTAGGCCTCTTCGTCATTATTCTGTAGTTTCGAGCCGATCGGCCATATTACTCGATCAAAAAATCCGAAAAAAAATTTTTTTCCACCCCCAAGAGTAAAGTACCCTTTGTATGACTGTTCTCGCGCTGAAAACTTTGTTCTGAGTTGTTCTAGGCCTCTTCATCATTATCCTGTAGTTTCGAGCCGATCGGTCAACTTACTCGATCAAAAAATCTGGCCAAAAATCGAAAAAAAACCCTTTTTTGGACTGGCCCCCCATTTTTCGAAAAAGTAACTTTTTATTGTTGTTCAGGTTGTTATAGTTGTTCTGAACATTGTTCCAAAATATTACTCTCTCAAAATAAAAATTTAAAAAAATATAGCCAAAAATATTACAGGACTTACCCCCAAGAGTAAAGTACCTTTTGTATGACTGTTCTCGCGCTGAAAACTTTGTTCTGAGTTGTTCTAGGCCTCTTCGTCATTATCCTGTAGTTTCGAGCCGATCGGTCAACTTACTCGATCAAAAAATCCGGAAAAAAAATTTTTCCACCCCGAAGAGTAAATTACCCTTTGTGTGACTGTTCTCGCGCTGAAAATTTTGTTCTGAGTTGTTCTAGGCCTCTTCGTCATTGTTCTGTAGTTTTGAGCCGATCGGCCAACTTACTCGATCAAAAAATCCGAAAAAAATTTTTTTGACCAGCAAAAGTAAAATACCCTTTTATTGTTCTCGGTGGTCAGGCTTGCCAAATTGTAGTATTTCGTAATATTTCTTGAAAAATTATAGTACAACCTTCAGTGGTACAACGCAAAAATACAGTTAAATGAACAAAAAAAAAAAAGTGCAATTGACAATTTTATAAAAAAAAAAATGTAACGACGGAAATTTACTTATTTTGGCACATTTTGTGAATTCTAATGACTAAAAATATAATTATAATATATAATAATGATTATCGTCCGGCTGCCAACAATGATTACTAGAGATGTCGTTTTTTAATCGATAAATCGGGAAATCGATTAATCAGAAGAAAGAAACCGATTTTTAAACGATTATTGATTTTGATATCGATTTACACATCGATTTTTATTTTATGGAAATCGCGAAACGTAAACATAATGCAAAATATTTTTTGTTATTTTAACATAATTTCAACATATAATTTGCTTTTTTATTTGCAGCTTGCTATTTATTTATTTATTTATTTATTTATTTATTTAAATTTAAATCTATTATCGGTACTACGATTATTAAATTTTAAGCATCAGACACATCAAACGCATATAATCAAATTCGATGCATCAAATCAAATTTATTATTAATTAAAATGTGTATCACGTGTAAAATTGACAAGTGTACCATGTACAAAACAATAAAATTTAAAAATTACCGCCATTTTTGCAATTGAAAATTTGAATAGATTTCTTGGAATTGATTCTGAATACAATCGATAATTTAAGGATCGATTCTTCTGTTGACAATTACGAATCGATTCAAAATTTTTTTTTTTTTAAACAATGATGAACACAGAACAATGACGAAGAGGCTTAGAAAAACTCAGAACAAAATTTCTAGCTTGAGAACAATCATACAAAGGGTACTTTACTCTTGGGGGTGGAAAATATTTTTTTTAATTTTTGGATTTTTTGCTCGAAAAAGTCGGCAAATCGGCTTGAAACTACAGAACAATGAGGAAGAGGCATAGAACAACTCAGAACAAAATTTTCAGCGCGAGAACAATCATACAAAGAGTACTTTACTCTTGGGGGTGGAAATTGTTTTTTGTTTTTCTTTTGTTTTTTGGATTTTTGATCGAATAAGTTGGCCGGTCGGCTCCAAACTACAGAACAATGACGAAGAGGCCTAGAGCAACTCAGAACAAAATTTCTAGCTTGAGAACAATCATACAAAGGGTACTTTACTCTTGGGGGTGGAAAATATTTTTTTTTTGGATTTTTTTGAGAGAGTAATATTTTGGAACAATGTTCAGAACCACTAGAACAACCTGGAATAACAATAAAAAGTTTCTTTTTCGAAAAATGGGGGGCCAGTCTAAAAAAGGTTTTTTTTCGATTTTTGGTCATATTTTTGGGTTTTTGGATTTGCTATTCTGGAACGATGTAGAACAAACATAGAACAACCTGGAACAATTTTGAAAATGTTGAAATTCGAAAAATGGGTGGCTAACTTCATACAGGCGTCCGTGCCGACTCACCCAATCCAACATGTCGGACCTACGTCCGTCTCCTTCGAACGCCCGTACCCAAGAGGCCCCGTTTCTTCATTCTCGTTTCATTTACTCTCCAGTTCCCCACCCAACCAATTTCGTAGTTTTGATAAAAATACTAGTACCAACCACAGAGTTTGAAACTTCCCTAACTCATTAATTCTGACAGGTCAACACAGTTTTTTTTTTTGACACTACACGTAATATCCCTAGCTTATTTATATTTATAATTTAAAATTAAGATGTAAAATTTGATTAATATTATAGTAATTTATTATAATTTTCTTTTTTTTTTCAGGTTCCATACAAGATTATTTAGAATAAAATTTTTTTTACAATTACAACTGTAGCGATTTAAAAATAAAATAAACGAAATGACACAAATGAAGTGGTTTTTGTCTGTTTATATTCTTTTTTTATATTCTTGAAATTATACTCAGCATGGTACTAAGGGGTCGTGTAAAGTTCTAACAAAAAACGTAACAAGCTTAACTTTGTAACAATCAAAAACTCTCCAAGATCAATTGAGTAGTTCACTTCAGACCCTCTTTGGGTTCCTACGGTTTAGGAGACCTCATAATCTCATATAACATAGCCTATATGTCAATCTGGAATAGCTTAACTTTCTAACAGCGAAAAAATTTTCACAATTGGTTGAATATTTATTTTAGATGCTTTTTGGATCCCTAGGACTTCTGGGACCTCATAATTTCATATAACAGTTTATATTAATCTAGAATAGTTCACCTGTCCAACAGTACAAAAAATTCCAAAATGGATTTAATAGTTCACTTTAAGCGCTTTTGGGGTTCCTAGAGTTCAGGGATCTCATATAATATCATATAATATCCTATGTTAATCTTGAATAGTTTAGCTTTTTCTAATAGTGGGAAAATTTTCAAAATTAGTCCAATACTTTTTGGATTTGGTTTACTTCAGGCATACAAACAAATTTTCTCTTTTTATTATATTAGTATGGATTAAGTAAACACCATTATCGTTATTGTTTATACTATTTTCTTTAACTTTGATTGTGCTATTTTGAGTAAAGATCTCCCACATAAAATTATTAGTACCTATTAGAAAATTATTAGGAAATATTTCATGATAGATCTATTATTCAAATTTACTAATAATTTTATGGATTTTGAGAGGCATTTTGTTAGAATAGCACAATCAAAATTAAATAAAGCAATCAGTATTAAACTATAACGATAATTATTAATAATTAATTGATTACACAACAATTAAATAAAATTAAGTAAATGAAGGTAAAATAATAAATGTCGTATACAATAAACTGAAACTTGCTTAAACTTAACAAAACGTAATTTTAAGTAACATTTATAAGTCATTTCAGGTAATCAAATACTATTTAAGACGGCTGATCCACTTTGAAGCCCCAGAGATTTTCTTTTTACCGGCCGTCATCCCATCCTTACAACATATAAAGCACACAATGCTTCACACAAGATTTCTATTTAAAATTAAAGAATTGTTTTTAAACATTTCTCTAAAGCTTAAAAAAGTATACATATTTGTCTAAATTACATCGTTGGACAAGTGGTTGGAAAACGAAATTTCATATTACATGAGTTAATGTTGTTCCAATTAAGGGCAGAAATGATGCCAGGCTACAAGAATTCTATTCATAATTAATGAAAAGCTTTTAAATATTACTCTAATGCTTAAAATAGTGTTCATATTTATCCGAATTGCACGATAGGCAAAGTGACCGGGAAACGACATTTCATATTACGACCTAATATTATTATAGTTAATGTCGTAAATGATTCCGGGGCTACAATAATTCTATTCAGAATTAAGGCATTGCTTTCCAACATTTCTCTAATGCTTAAAATAGTTTCGACAGGGACTGATTTACTGGCTTCGGGGCCCTAGATAATTTTTTCTTATCGTCTCGCCTCCCATCCGCACAGGATATAGAGCACACAAAAAATATGAAACAACAAATAAATAAAAAAACTAAATAATGTGGAAACTTAAAACAAATCTTTAATACTGATTAAAATATTCAAAATAAATAGTTTGACCGGACCATTCAAAAAATCGGGCCCTAACCATTTGTCTCATTTGTCTATGCGATGATCCGACCCTGCCTATATATTATTAAACTTGGTTTAAATATTTAGTTAGGCCTGAGCAACATAGGAAAATAAAGTACGATTATTATGTTAAATGTCAACTACATGAAAATTTTAAAAGACGAATAAAAAATCTGAATTACATAATTAGGTTGCAGCTGTTTTTGTTTCATTATAGACTCCCAGATTATTGGGTATTTATTCAATCATGAATGATCTTAAATGTGATTTGATCCTTTACACAGTAAAAAACGCCGTGAGCAGCGGGGCCCCATCACGGTAGTCGATTTTTCCCCTTCATCTTCGGTATTGAATGTCTACAAGCGAAATGTGATTGAAAGTCTACAACCGAATTGTCATTTTGTTGGTTTCAAAACTGGTGATGAGTGTTCGGCTGATCGAGGCTTTAAAAAAAGGTTTTAAGTATTTAAGGGCTGTATCTCAGTAAATTTCAATTTTGTGCCGAAAACAGGTAGCAGAAAAAAAGCCAACACAATTCGTACGAGGACATTCCTGCCCATGTTTATCCGCTAATTGCCTTTATGTTTTAGTTTTAAAAATTAAAAAAGGACCTTAAATAGTAAACTGGAAGGCCTTTATAAAGATATTTTTTCTTTCCAAAAAAATCCAAAATTTCTATTTTATAAATACTAAAAATCAAAAATTCCTAATTTATAAATAAACAGTGACTTTAATAACATTTTTAAATTACTTAATATGTATGTATTTCATTTGTCATAAAAGTAAGTTCACTTTTTTTTAAATTTTTTAAAATTACTATTCGCCTACTTGTATTTAGAATAAACATAATGCTTTTAAAACACATTTAACAATAGCATTCAATTCCGATGTAAAAATGGGAGAAGTGGGGGGAAAAGTGATGCGGACTCCCTACAAGGTACTAGCTGGATACTAACTGAATACACGTACAAAATTTCAGCCCTCTAGGTTTCCTTATGGAGTCTCTAGACATGTTAGAAAACAAGCAAAAAAATTAAGGAAATATTGGCGTAAAAATCGTGGGGGTAAGGGTTAAAAGTTGAAACCTCCAAAAAACAGTGTCTGGCTATTAGCTTAACCTGTACACCAAATTTCAGCCCTCTAGGTTTATTTGGGGAGATTTTGACCCGAACGAAACTGTTAAAAAACAAGAAAAATCATGTTCTTTTGGGTATAAAAATGGTGGGGGTAGGGGTTAAAAGTCGAGACCCCCAAAAGGCACCCCCTTGATACTAACTCAATCCGAATACAAAATTTCAGCCCTCTAGGTTTATTCGGGTGACCTGTGCGAGTGGTACAAACTTCGAAAACGTCGAAAATGCATGAAATTGTAGCTTAAAAATGAGGGGGGTGGGGGTAAAATATTAAAACCTCCAAAAAGCACAACCTAGGTACGAACTTTATCAACACACCAAATTTCAACCCTCTACGTTAATTCTGGGGGGCTGGGGGCCTATTAGATCCAGCGAAAATCGTTTTTCCCCCCTCTACTCCCACCATATCATCCTAGGAAGCTGAATTTTGGATATGTTGTAGATAATTGACCGAAACATTATTTAAAACCGGTTTGGAAAAGTTTTATTGCTTTTCCGCCCCCCACCACCCCCTTAAAGGTCGGGTCCGAAAAAAAATTTGCCCAAAATTTGACCCCACTTTGATAGTATTGTTGTGCATCGGAATAAGCCCCACTTACCAAATTTCATCTCTTAACTTCCATAGGGGGGCCCTACACATATTAAAAGGTTGCGGGAAAATATATATATATATATATATATATATATATATATATATATATATATATATATATATATATATATATATATATATATATCAGACATATTTTTTTTTTACATAATCGTGTTCTACGGGTCCGAAAACGGATAGCGCCCCTGGTCTCGCCTCTCGCAGCTCTTATCGTATAGACTGTATAAGTCTAATTTTTCGGAGAAAATTCGACTAAAAAGTCTCGTTTAGCAGAAACTGTACTTCCAGATATAGCCGGCAAAATTGAGAACATACACAGTCTGCAAAAAAATACTTAAGATCATCCTTGAAATTCTTTTAATAATTTTTCATATTTTGTTTCCTTTATTTTTTCAAAATTTTTGGTTAGGCACGGGCCTATCGAGGTCTGTTTTAAGAAATCAGTCATGGCTTGTAGAGTTGTCAGATTGTGTGCTAACTTAATAATTCCAATATTTTAAAATCAACTATATTGGATAAGATAAGATTATGCACACTTAACAGATATTAGAGATCTATTACATCGAAATATTACTGTTATTTCTTTGAAAATAGCTGGAGTGCCTAGTCTTGACTCAATAATTGCATAAAATTGTCATCGCAAACTACTAGTAAATTATTTACATACGATAGAAGCTAAAAATATCTCCAAGCTCAATTAAGAATACGGATGCAATTTAATATTGAAAATACAAAGAAAATTCTGTGTTGATACTTTTTGTTCTGCTTTTTCGTTTTCTTGTTGTGATATTTTTATTTTTTGATAAGATCGTTATTTGACAATATAAAATGTGGTGTGCTGTTTATGACTAATCGCCTAGTCCTAGGTAAAACGTGTTGCAGTGAGTGACTGTACTGATTTGTTTGTAACTCCTGTGGTTGCCAGTTCTTCGGCTTAGTTTGTGATCACCGTGCACTCTATATGTCTATCTAGAGGTATATCTATGTTTTTCACAATCTAAAACTGTATTTTGCTTCGAGGTAAAGATGACTGTCAGCTTTATATATTGCTAGTTAACTTTTATTTACTCTTATACTTCCCAAACCCTAATTGTATTGTATTTCATATTTTATAATTAAATCATTTAAATCTTAGTTTCTTAAATAAAATATTTTAGTTTTGTTAAGGTTATTTTTACCATCATCTATTATCCAATTAACATTGGGTGAATCTAGATTTATATGAGTAAAATTCGAATATTGATTTATTTTAATTACATTTCGGATTTTACCCAAACATGTTGGCTAATCTTAGTTTGATCCTGGTAAATTTCAGGTTTACCTACACTTTTAATATTACCCGTAACATATACCTATATGAAATTTTTTGCAAGTTTGCTAAAATTATTTCATTAAAAAAAGGCGGTCCGCTAAAAAACATATATCAGTAAAGTTAGAAAGTGGTTATTTAAATACAAATGGAAATCATATTCTGGGCAAAAGTAATTCGAATCAATAATCTATATAATAAAAGCGAAATACCACTCACACATATATCACAAAATCTCCAAAACTATAATACCTACAAATTTGAAATTTGGCATGTAGGTCCCTATTGGGTCGCAGGGTTTTGCAAAATTTTTTGTCTAACCGTCGAAATTTACGAAAAACCGTAAAATATCAATTTTTTATTACTGTGCAATCTATGGACGATTTATAAAAAAAATCATACAAATTTTAAATAGGAAATAAATAAGAAATTAAATTAAAGAATTTAAATTTGGAAAGAAATAATTTTTGTAAGTATTTAATAAATATTTCTATAGATACCACCAATCAAGAAAGAAGGTATTTTTTTGCGCCCAAAATATTAAAAATTCGCTTTAAAGTCTAAACAGTCTAAACGAACAGAAAAATAACTTCTTTCTATATCCCAATCAAATCTTGATTTGTACCATCCCCGCATACGTCCCGTAAAGTCGGTTGGAGAATAGACTTTAAATAATTTAGAATAGACTTTAAAGAAACTAGTTTATCTAAATCTTAAACCCCGCCCTTAATATATTCAGAAAGATTTTCCTGTGTTAAATCTTCACTGGGGAGAAAATGTCATATCAGTTTTTCATACTTTTTACTATTTCTGTCCTTAAATATTAATATCTAACACTAGTAAAAGTTTCTGTTTTTATGTATAAAAATATGAGGATTTCTTCACACACTACATTTGTTAGATAGGTCTTTTTTAGACAGAATGAAAACATAGATTTTGAATATGAAACCTATTTGTCATTCTTGTTTATCTTTCAAAAGTTACATATTAATTTTTAAAATTTAAATTTGTGCAAGGAAAAGAGCACGGATTGTGAACATTATTAGTCTGTACTTAACATCAAGAAGAATGGTGCCAAAAATATTTTGAATTTGGTAGTCACAGATAAAAATGTTTTACCATAAACTTGACGATTTTTAATCTTGTATTATTATCGAACATATTACTTAACTATTTTAATGTAAAAATTGTTTGTTTCGGCTTTGCTGACATCAAATACGAGTGTATGGCGATTGTTAATGCTTAATTACATTATTCTAGTCATATAATATTCTAATATTCCCGTGTATGTCTCTTTGAAATGTTTAGATCAAATTTTAATTAATTATGTACTGCTAAATAAAAAACGATATTTTGTCTGGGAAATTTTAACAAATTATTAATCTAGGTCTCGAACTGCTTTTTTCAGAAACTTAAGAACCTATACAATATCCGTAAATGAAAAATAGACGATAATTTTTAAAAAAGAGAGTTCTAATTTTTAAAATTTTTTTATTTATTTGACAATCTGAGCACAGGCTCGTAAATCATCAAAATTGTCTAGGTGTCAATCGTGTCAACCAAAGGACAAATACACACATACATAGTTTTAAACTGTTATGTCTTATGTACCAATGAATGGGCAATGGCTAATAACGTATTAGAGTGTTTGGGTAGGGGTGACACCACAGAGCAAAGAAACAATATCCACACATAAGTATAAAAAAATGTACATACATATCGCACCATGAGTTATTACTTTCGAAATATCAACACTTAAATATTTTAATAGTTATTTTGTGCTCGAATTACACACAAAATTTTTCTACAATCTTATAAAAAATTTTTTTTATTTAAAAGATACTTGAAAAAATAATAACGGACGTTAATATTTACTTTAGTATTATAATTTTTGCAGCTTCAGACATATCTGGAGGTATACTTGCGAAAACACTGTCACTATTACATATTTCCATCATATATGTACATATTTTTTTAAATTTTTTATTCTAATTATTTATTAATTATAGTTATTTATTATTTTTAATTAATATTTTGTAGTTATTTTGAAATTTAATAAAATTAATATTTCACTTGATTACGATAAACATAATAATTTTAGAAACTGTTTATTTATTTGTTACCAAAGAAAACATAAACAACGCCTACCCGATTTGTAATTAAATATACAAATTGCAATATGCAAAGTAGAAATTTATTGCTCGGCAACGAGAGTCTTCGGCAAATGGACATTTTGCGCTCTCTTCACAGAGCGCAAAAGCCGTCGTTCCACTAAGATTGTAGAAAAAAAACTTAAAACATCTACCAAAATTACATTTATTAATGAATTTCTTTCAAATTTGGGATATCGTTAAATAAAAGTAAGCTACACAATATTGTTTAGTCAAATTTTATATTAAAAAACATAGTTATGTCTTTTCACACTTAATGCTTTTTTATTTTAAAAATTTATTTCACCAAAATGAAAAAAAGTAATGTGTAGAGGAATTATATGCCATTTGATGCCTTTTTATTTTAAAAATTTATTTCATCAAAATGAAAAAAGCAATGTGTAGAGGAACTATCTGCCAGTTAATACATTTGTGATACCCACTGGTGTGATTTCCTTTTAGAATTAATATTTTTTTCAGCTTGATCTGGATAAAATTAAAAAAAAAACTCAGGTAAATAGCGTTTCAGGATGATTTTATTTAACAAAAAATAAAAATAAAAATAATACTATATTCTTAAGGCGGCCAACCGTCCCGGATTCTGTGGAACAGTCCCGGAAAAGTAGCTGCTGTCCCGCATTGTAATTTCTGTTAAAATAATCCCGAAAGCGTATTTCCGTTTGCGTGTTTATTAGGAGGCACCGTTGCCTCGAAATCCGTACGGTTTTGTAACATTCGAAACACGTGTACAATTCAAGTTTCCTATCCTCTAAACGCACACGGGTTTGTAATGAACTGTTTTTCCAAACACGTGCTCAAAGGAACGCGATGACTAGAAGGATACTTTTGCAAAAGTAATAAAAGCTTGAATTACGGTCTAAGAGATTCATGTCCAAAATATTGACAAAATACGTTCTATTGGCCAGTAGAAACAAAATTACGAAGAATGAAAGCAATAGTGAAAAAAATAAAAGCATGCCAATTTTATAGTCAACAAACCAATTAAATAAATTGATTGGAAAGAAGAAATGATAGAACCTTTACCAACAAAAAAATCCAGTATTTACTGACACATCTTAAAAACACCTTCATTTTTTCTTCTTGGCCTGATTCTTCATCTTTGGTCTTGTCATCTTCAGGTAAAAACTGTTTTATCAAAAAATTGACATCATTAGATTCAAACAATAATTTTTTGAGTTATTAGAGCTTATAGCTTTTCGTTGTCGATAACATGATTCTCTATAAAAATTTATAAAAGCTACCATTTTATCCATTGGACATATAAATTCAATTTGAATATTTGGAAAAATTCATCGGTCAGAAGAATAGAAGAGCCTTAAATTTGAGTACAAGCTTATAATATTATATTCTCTCCAACGTGCGCGTTCACTTCACGAAGAAAATTTTTCCTCTGTGAAAATTTTTCTACAAGGCTCAAATGTATGACCTTTATGACCTTTATGACTATTAGTGTTGAGTGCTTGAACACGTGTTTGAAAGAATAATGTACGTTATGAACCCGTACGCATTTAAAGGACAGAGAACTTGAATTAGGCACGTGTTTGGAAGAAGAGCCTAGCGTTACAAAACCGTGCATGTTTCGAGGCAACAGAGCCTCCTATTGAACACGCAAACGGAAATACGCGTCCCGGAATGAGTCTAATTCGTCCTGGAAGTCCCGCATTCAGTAGATTGGAAACAATAAAAAAATTTGTAAAGGTCCCAAGACCGGACCTATTGATTTTGATGAAATTTGAATATGTTGTAGAACAGTGTTTCTTAACCTTTCTTCAGTCACGACTTAATAAAATCTCGGATAATTATGTGTGGACCAGTCACATTTATAATCTCATATGATAGTTATCAGTTTTTTTAAATTACACATAGGTATACACAATATGAAATGTGTTTTCCCGACCACTTCACCTACCATCTAATTCAGATACATATGGACACTTTCTCAAGCATTAGAGAAATATTTGAAAGTCATTTTTTAATTTGAAATAGAATTCTTGTAACCTGGAATCATTTCCATCATCAGTTTTAATAACATTGTTCGTGTAATATGAAATGTCATTTTCCGACCACTTCGTCTACTATATACCTCAGGATACATATCAATACTTCTTATGAAAAAATAAATTTTTCGGAATTTGTCAAAATATTACATTAATAAATAATAAGTTTCAAGATTGTTATATTGTCCCACATTGGCTAGTGAAAAAGTTGGCCGCCTTATACATTCTTAAAATTATAAAAATTAAGTACCGTAAAACCGTCTAGACCCGGACAGGGGGTCTAGACCCGGACACTTTGCACCAATCTTCAAAGTAAGTAGTTTCTACATTAACCTGCTACAATAAACATTTGTTCTTGATGTCATTAGAGAGAGAAAAACATCGTCTAAACAGCTGTACCAATAAAAACTACGGATTTCAACTTTTACTATTTCATTTTACAGGATTACTATTCTCCAGTTTTTCAAAGAAATAAAATGTGTGTCTAACTTAGACATGTAATTTTCGTCATAATTGTCATATTGTTTTAATTTTGATATGTATGTCTTCAGAATTTTATCGCGCATCATTTAAGGATGTTTGAAGTTATATTCGATGTATATATAGAAAAAAAATACATGCTATATACATATATCCGTTTAGACCCGGACACGTCAGTTCATTACCCTATGGCCGCGATTCGCACTGGCTGTAACTTCCACTATTCATACGTTATATTCCCGCCAGAATTACGCGGTTTATGCCTCCTTCTGATGTCATATCGCATGTTTACTTTCTCTGAGGCAAAGTATAGGGGCATACTATGTATTGACCCCTCTCTCTTCCCACAAAATGTTTTGAAGCCTTTGACAGGTTCAAAGACATCAGACGATAGAAAACACTGTCCTAACCCCGACGGGAGAGGTTAGTTTGCATGTTATTACATTATTTAAGTGTCCGGGTCAAGACGGATTTGGGGTGTAGACCCGGACACTTACTAATTATTTTTTATTTTTACTTATAATGAAACAAATGGGTCAGGGATATAACAAATAATATACGCTCTTTCTAATGGTAATACTTTTATTGGTGATATCTATGAAGGAAATATGTATAAACATAATATTATACCAAAAAATGTAAAAAAGTGTCCGGGTCTAGACGGTTTTACGGTATCTCTAAAGACAAAAAAGAAAACATTTTTACAAGGCAAAATTAACGAAGTTTTTAGAAACAAAATAGATTTAATTTTCTAGAAACAAATTCTTCTTATTTATTTTCTGTTTTTAAATTGTTATAAAATTGATGATATCCAAAACAATTTCATTGTTATTCATATTTTTAAACATAAAAATTCGTCGCATACGTAAAGTGAGCACAAATAAACTGTTTTTCACTAATAAAATCAAAATAGACAAACTTTCAATTTATTATGTATTTGTTTTTATTTTATTTCTCTTGTTGTTTGGTATTTGTAAAACCATAACATAATATTATTTTGAATCATTCCGACGAAATACTTCAATATAAAAAAGCATTACTCGCAGATAGTGCTTTATTATTTTCCAATACTTACCAATGTACCTGACACATTACAGAGCTAAATGCAGATAGTGCTATTTATGCATCAAATATTAACTTATAATACATATTTCATAAAAGCCTTATCTTACATATCTTTTTTATTTTTCACAATAAATGCATAAAAATATCAAATTTTAGTTCTCAAAAAACTGAATCCGAAGGTACCAATAACTCAATATCTAAAATTTTTGCAGATAGTGCAGTCTTAATCTCATGGTGCGATATGTAGCTGACTAGCTGACAAAATAAACTAAATTGCATTGCATTACCCATAAAAAATATTAAAAACAGGGCATTAACTTTCATTTACATACTTAATAAATCTCTAACACTGACTGATAACTTGAACCGTTGGGTTTAGAAGCACGAAATTTTCCATAGGAGTTCCTTATATAACGTAGGTGAGCACTAAGAAAGGATTTTTGAAAATTCCTCGCCTAAGTGGGTAACTATAGGGGTGAAAATTTGTATGAAAATTCGGCATTTTTGAAGTTAGAGATATATAAAAATATGAGGGCTGTCATTCCAAAGTCAGCAATCTCCACTTTAAAAAAAAAAATGAGATAAAAATGGATAATAAATAATACTATTTTTCTCCTCTTTCGATTAGTAAATTTACTTCTTATAAAATTCACCTAGATCCTAGTAAAATCTAAGTCTAAACATTGCCGTTCATTTCAAATACTGCAATCTCCATCCATAATTCATAACAAACCCGACAATATCCAATATCAACCAATCAAAATCGAGAAGAAAATAATGTTTATGAGATTTTGTGCGAACCGTGTCCTGAATTGACCGAGTTTGTTGTTTAGTTGTGTTTAATTTACACACTATATTGTTAACTTGTAAATTTTATAACAAAATAAATCCATCTGTAAAATGCAGAAAATACTAACTTTTTCAGAAAACTGAGCATTATTACTGTACTCATTTTGTTTCAATGGTCTTGTCAGTGAAAAAAGAACTTACAGATAACGACAAAAAACATTAGGTTTTAAAAATTACAGGTAACACTCAAAACCTCATGATTTCCTTAGAAGTTGCTTTTCTAAAAAAGATAAACCATTAATTTACACATGAGAACATTTTATTTCATTTTTATAATATTAGAAATATTGTAGAAAATACATTTGTAAAAAAACTTAATGATAGGTAATGTCTAGGTTTCTTACTGTTTCTTGATTTTGATTCACATTAGGCATTTTAATAGCCATTTTTTTTAAAAACTGTATATAAAATCGCTAAAAAAGGCGCACAAAAAGACGCATAAAAAAAGGTTTAGCTCCACCAAATACGAACTCATTGTGAGTACTCATAAACTACTGGAATATAGGTATTAAGGACCAATTAGACTGGTGTGGGCGCACGGAACACTGTCCATAGTTCAAAAATATCTGAAATCCGACAAAAACAGATAGTTGGCAAAATATTTGTAAAAAATGGTGCCAATAATATTACTAATAAAAAAGTAAAACCTGTTAGTACATGCCCCTGTCTATCCTACGCAGAACAATGACGATTTTAACCCTTAATCACTCCCCTGGATCTTATCACTAATCAATGCCTTCTAAATTTTAAACCACTTATTCTTCCTAGTAACACGATTGGCCAATAATTTCATAAATACGAAAAGATTGACGTGAAACTAAAATCAATCTTAAAATCAATAATAATGATAATTAGGACCAATTTTGGAAACATTAGTAATCTTAAAATATTTCTGAAACACCTTTGGTCAAAAATATCATTTGTTAAAATTGGTATTGTATTATTTTTAAAATTAACGATGTTACAGTCTTAGTTTAATTCCTCAGCCATAGTATACTTATAAACGTTTGAAAATACATTACTGTAATTCTCCTAAACACTGCCATAAAAATAATTGTATAATATAAAAATGAAATATTTTCTGGCTCACGTTCGAGTTGAATGCAAACAACTAATGTAATAGAAGTTTTTATTTTTTATTTTTTTTATTTCTTTTATTTTTTTTTTAACTAATTGACTTAATAAAAAAATTATTTAAATAAAAGTTGTAGCCACTGGCGGGGGATATTGATTGATACACTTCGGAGTTTTATAGCTCTTTTGGTTTTCGAGAAACGATACGAACTTACCTTTTTTTAAATGGAGTAGTATACTTATTTGTTGATAAAAATTATTCAATAAAGCAACAGAAACAAAAAATAAAGAAATAAAAATTTTTATCTTAAGTTTTTTTTTCAAATTTTACAACTTTCGCGCTTAAAAGTGATTTATTTAAGTAAATTTTAGTAAGTTTAAGAGCGCCTAGTTCAAACAAGCCTCATAATTACGGAAAGTAGCTAAGTGGTAATTGTATTTATGCTACATAGATGACTATCTAGTTAACGACTCGTAAAACTCGTGTTTCCAGGTAGGTAAAACAGAAATTTTTAACTGATTTGAATGACATCATCTGACATGCAGAAACATATTTCTATATTATGCATATTTACTTTCGAAAAAAAATTATTACCTTGGTTTGAGTAATTTTAATTTTAGGTTCGTTATTTAAAAATATATTAATGGTTTTTAATTTTAAAAATATTATTTTTTAGGCCAGTGTGATATGAATTATTGTCAGGTTATGCAGATATAAAAGTACTTGTATTCGCAATTTTCCGCAAGGTATTCAAAAAGTACTATCTGTTGATTCATCGTTGAGTTACGGATGCTTTGCTTTCTATACTTTTATAAAAAAGTTAAGATAGTGGGTTCCGGCAACAGTCAGAAAACTTCTAAACAATAATGATTATTTAGTGACTACTGAAGATAACTCGAACTAAAAACATAATCGTGTTTTTTTTTTAAGAGATCGTGTCAAGAAATCCGGGTTCGAGTCCCAGCCGACCCAGTTTTGATAATTTTTCAAACACTATGTGAATTTTAATTAACATAATGAATTGGCCATTTGCCAAGGTACATCGAGTGTTCAAGTATCAGCCAAAGCTGGACATTAAGTGAACATATGAATATTGGTGTATGTTTAAAATACGGATACATTCCGCCATACATTAATAATGTTTCACAGGCACTCGAGAACATTTGAAATTAAAAAGTGTAACTGCGTCTCGCATTAAAGAGAAGGTGTGTTTGATTGATTGTTAAAATTGGAGTGGCACTCGAACGAACGGTCGGTGGCCTAATTGGTAAGGCGCTTGGCTAAAAACCAAGAGATCCGGGTTCGAGTCCTAGCCGATCCAGTTTTGACAATTTTTCAAACACCATGTGAATTATAATAATCGTGTTTATCTAAAACCTCAGGTCACGTATACAAAATCTAGCTCAAAACAACAATGTGAACCAGATCTGCTGAACCTGGAAAATGGCAACGATTTAAATGTTATTCATACAAATAGTTGGGATTCCAATGATATCGATGTTGAAAATGACAACGTGAATGAAGAAATCTCAAACGACAACGTCGGCAATGATGACGTCCACTGAGCGTCCACTAGTTCGAAAACGCGGCGCGGCGCAGTTCCGCTTTCGGAGATAAATACATCTGAATAAATGCAGGTTCGTCCACTAGGTCGACAGAGCGGCGCGGTACTGCCCCGGAGAACTTATTGATGTAAGAATCGCGCCGCGTTTCCGACCTAGTGGACGCTCAACTATAAGAGTCAATTAAAGATAAAATATTTTTAATAAAAACTTTATTATGTTTTTAAATACACTTTATTATTTTTAGTAAAACCTGTTCCATTACAACATTTGTTTGAATCACAAAAACCGTTTTTGTCTTTTAAAATACGGAATAAATTTTTTTATAAAAATCACTGTCTGAATACTCGGAAAGTCTTTGGTAATCAAAACTTTTCATCGGGTTCTTTTTTTGAGAGTAAGCTTATTACACTGTAAATGTACACTATAAACCATTATTTACATGAGTAAATTTCGTTTCAAATGGGAATGTTTTTTCTCTTCATCATTAGTGATCAACTAATTTTTACTAGTGTCCACGGACAGCAAATTCTGATACTTTGATACTGTCTTTTCTATTGAAGTTGAACTAAAATACTTCAATTTTACACATCGGATGAAATGAGCTGTGCAAATTTTTGTTGATTTTGAAAAATTGTTTGAATTCTTACTGAAAAAGAACATAAGGTAAGGGAAATGATTATTTACTGTAATAATTGTATGGCCTTTTTAAGTTTTCTTTTAAATTAATTTTATTATCAAAATTACATGATAGTTCTTTACAAGAAAACATCAGACTAATCTGTTTTATAACAATGATATTCTTTTATTATAAAAATATAAACCACGCACACTATGCATTCATACATATGTTACACGCCCTTTTTTTGGGAAATTTATTATTTTTAGTTGGATGGGCTATACGACATTACAGGCTTGCGAACTCTTGTGGAGCGTCGGAGATTTTTTAAATCACTCACGTCACTTGCAGCAGACTTTACATGCACGTTGTCATTGTCATTATTGGGAATTTTTTCATTCATGTGGAGATTTATTAAATCACTCACGTCACCTGCAGCAGACTCTACATGCACGTTGTCATTTCCAACGTCATTGTCATTGTCAACATTATCGAAGGAATCCTCACTATCTGTATGGATTACGACAGTTAAGTCTTTCCCTTTCTCCAAGTTCGACAGATCTGGCTCGCATCGCTGTCCCGAACTAGACCTCGCACACATGACCTGAGGTTTCAGATAAGGTTTCAGATAAACACGATTACGCCTGTTAGTCGAGCCACCATCAGCAGTCATCAAATAATCATTGCTGCTCAACAATTTTGTGACCATTGCAGGAACCCACTTTCTTAATCCCTTTTGTAAAAGTATAGGTTGACCAGTTTTAAATTCAGGCAACTTTTTTGAATTTCGATCATGATATTCTTGTGGAGATGGAGATTGATTATTTCGCTTGGGCGTATTATTGTAATTTATTATTGCTAAGAAAGCATCATTTCCTGATTTTTCAAGCATAGCCAGTAGCGGCGCTAAGGCCTTCGGGGTCCTCCCGTAAGATTTCCGTAGGGGCCCTTTTTTAGGGGTAAAAAAATGTTTGTAATCAGCAGAATCAGTCGGCAGGAAGGGAGAGCGGTAACAGAAGGGGCAAAATGCAATAGACCGTTAGGTGAGCCGTGGGGGTAGCTAACGGTACACATCAAATATACATATACCAGGATTCACGTAAATAAAATCCAATCTATTTATCCGATAAACTGATTAAAGTTGGGGTAATAAAACCTTTCAAAAAATATGTACGTTTAGGGTAATAAAACTTTGAAGTACTGAGACAAATAATTACATACTGTTTGATTTTTTTGGCAAGTAAGAAAATTTTCAAAATCTGGTGCATTGTTATTTAATTTTTAAAATTCTAAACCTATCGTTTTTTTATAATCATGTATTGTTAATATTATTTTTATTGTTTTTTGACCTACTGGCTGCAATTATCATATTTTACCAAAAACGTGTCAAACAAACTTTTTTAGTATCTATTATAGATATACTTACAAATAATAAAATCAAAAAGATCTGGAATTTTTATTCAAGGGTATAATAGTCCTTTGAAATTAGCCCATGTCATGTGTTTTCTTTTTCAAAACTGTAAAATTTGTAAGTGAAATGAATATTTCAACTGGTACACCCCATTGTAGCATTAATGCAATATTTTCATATGCAACTGTTAACTGAAACCGTATAAACACTGTTTGACGTCTCTAAATGACAACTTTTCTTATGTACGCCGCAATTACGTTTGTTCGGAGAACTGGAATCTGTTAGTAAGAGTTATTGGTTGTCTACATATTGTTCATGAAAAATAAAAAAAAATAATATGGATCGGTCAAAAAATATTGAATTGGTACAGTTAGAATACAATAAAATTAAAATCTATAAAATCAGTACAGTTAATATAAAAAAATTATTTTTTCTTGCTGTCTTGCGGGCCCCCAATATGCCCGGGGTCCGCCCGCAACACGGGCTCTGCGGGCCCGCTATCGCTGCGAATGAGCATAGCTTTCACATTTTGTATAGTACGTTCTACCATACGATTTGAATTTTATTAAAAACTTTATTAAATACTTTATCAAATTTTTTTGAGCTTTTCCAGCTTTCTTTGTAGCTTTTTCATTTGCTTTTAAATGTAAATGCTTTAATTTTAAAGTAACCATTCCATAAAATGAACTTTACAAATTTTTATTGATTCTTACTGGAAAATAAATTAAGGTTATGAATATATTTAAAATCCATTTCTTTCAGACGTATTGGTAAAATACATACCGCAATCTCGAAAATTTTTATATTAAAAATATTTTTTTTTGGACAATTTTTTTCCTTTTTTTAGAAAAAGGTTTAAAAACTTAATAATTTAAAAATAATATGATAGCTGTGGGTATGAATTTTATGCTATGCTATCCAGATATGCCATCTATAATTCAGTTTCAGAAAGGTTTTTAATAATGACATTCTCACACGTACTAAATTTTGACTTCTTTAATATGGTGTAATATTAAATATTACAAACACAGTTCTAATTTAATGAGCTTTATTGAATATTAAGTTGACTATTTGAGGAATAACCACAAATTATTTTAATATAAAATGTATTTAATTAATAAGTTTTCTTTTACTGTAAAAGATTAATATGAACATACCATTACAACTTATTTTATGTTTTTCTAGTTGAAAATTGAAAATAAATCGTATTTTTTGCGTTCGTTTAGACAAACCTTACCACTGGTTTTGAAAATTAAAAGTTAAAATTTTAATTTTCAAAATCCGTGTTAAAGTTAAAATTCTCAAAAATTTGAAATAAAATAATGAAAATTTTATCATAATGGGTAATTTAAAGTAATAAACTAATTTTTAAGAAACATCTCAACATATGTTGCCATTTGAAAAAAAAATTTTTTTCTATTCTAAAAAAACCGTAGGTCCTAGAAGTCTGGAACAATTTTTCCTGAATGGCCCTCTCTGTTTCGAATATTTTTTGTCTAAATTTTTTTCGATTAGATGCATATTTTAGGAATAAATCGAATGGAAACTCTCGGAAAACTCCGCTGTATATAATTTTGATACTATTCTTTTAAATCCTCATTGTCCGTCGTAATTATATAAAGGATTTGTTTGTTCAAATGAAAGTAGTAAGGATTGGACAGAATAGGGGCCACCTCCCCACCTCCCGATTTTTTGAGCGACCTCGGGAGGTGGTAGCGCTACCGGAGCGGTCTAGAAACCTCCGGTGGTGGGTGGAGTAATGTGAACGAAAATTTTTTCTAACCTAACTGAACCTAACGGAACTTGATCTAACCTAACGGAACCTAAGGAAATTTGGTTCAACCTAACCTGACCTAACCGAACCTAACAAAATTTTTTCTACCCTAACCGAACTTAAGAATTCAAAATTTCCCTAATAGATGGCCCAGCCAACTTTGAGCTCTGTAAATTCCAAGTTTTCACTACTAGATGGCGCTCGTAGTCTGGATACTAGTGATCCTCGTGTCTAAGGTTGAAAAATTGTCAATAGATGGCATGCAACGTCTGCTTATTGTAAAGCCCGGTTCAGACGCAGCCAGTAGTTTAGTATAGTATAGTAATTTAGTCGAGTGGACATACTGTTCATACAGGGCAAGTAATTTAGTAGAGTTTATTAAAATACTGCGAGTCAAAACAATCGTTCACATACAGCTAGTATTTAGTTTAGTCGATTAGTATAAAGTCGAGTGCTTGAGTCCTTAATTTTCTTTCTTTCCTGAGAATATGTCGATCTTATATTTTAATTTTTTTACGATTTCTTTTTGAATAAAACCTATTCCCATCGTTTCTTGCAATTTCAAGTACGCTGCTAAATTTGTTTATTTTTGTAATTTTCATTTCTCGCATCCCACAGACATTTATTTGTATTTAACATATTCAGTAACGAATTTAAGAGCAGGCCGGCTCTAGGGGGCAGCGGGGGCACGTACCCCTGGTGCCAAGTTTTTGGGGGCTCCAAAACTGCAAATTCTGGGCCACCAAACTGTTGAATTTAACGTTTTTTTTTTTTTTGTTCGCCACTTGCTTTTTGTAGGGAAAAAAAATTAAAAAGAAATATTTCTTTTGTCATTTTACGGAAAGACAGGGGCGCCAATTTTTGCACCGTGCCTCGGGTGCCACTTAGGGTAGGTCCGACCCCGTTTAAGAGTGGTGCCTTCTGACCGTCTTGCCATTTTAATTAATTAATTAATTTGTTATTATTTCAATAAGAAATCTACAAAATTTTAAATTAAAATTATTAAACACAATTATATTTATTTCTATAAAATATTTTAAATTTTTTTACGAAAAACCGAAACTGGCAAATAAAACAATAACCCAAATAACTAAAGAAAACAACAATAACTACAATAATTATATATAAACAACTTGTGTATTTCTGTCCACACGTGTTTAGTTGGCGTACGAGTTGACTGAAAATAGAGTGGAGGAAGGCTACTCAACTATAAAAATAGAATAGGGTTCTATTTACTAAACTCGACCGCTGGCTCGACCAAGCCAGTTTACTTGACTAAAATGAATGTGTTCAAACTGGGCGAGTACTAAATTACTCGACAACTCGACTAAATTACTGGCTGCGTCTGAACCGGGCTTTAAATTAATACATTTTATTCTAAAATAAAACAGGTTTAAGCTTGTATAAATTGTCAGCTGACGTCATTAGAAGGTATACTGATATTTATAGCGAAGATTTCTGTTTAATATACAAAAATGATTGTACATTTTTATCTGAAAACAGGTTTAAACTCGTATAAATTGTCAGCCGACGTCATTAGAAGGTATACTGATATTAACAGCGGAGATTTCTGTCTAATATGCAAAAATGAAGCAACAGGTTTTAACCTGCATGGCTACATAAATTGTGATAACTGACGTCATCAGGCTATTTTTCTGTTACAAAAGACCATAGCATAACTTTTCAATTACAATTTTGTTCAAATCTTTAGTGAAAAATATTAAATCTTATTGTTGTAAAAAAAATTATTTTCAATTGTTGTGTTAAAAACTAATTATTGTCAACAATGGAATCCAGTACTGCTGGAAACAGAGACTTAGTGCAACAAATGACGTCAAAACTTATGTTTGAATTGAACCATCTTGGTTTCATCAAACGGTGGATTAAACTTACTGATATGGAGATTGGAAAAATATATAAAATAATGGGCGCAAGTTAGCTACCATCAAAATTCGATTAATTAGACAGATAAAATAGATAAAATGAAGATAGTTTTGGAATTAGAAATTGGATACATATCATTTCCGGCGAGATTCGACAATTTAAATGAGCAGATGTTCGCGTGGCTGCAAAACATTCCACAATTGGGTGTCATAAGTAATGGACCAATCGGACTAACTCATAAATTGCAATTCAAAACATAAGATCTTCTTGAAATCGCAATTCAAAACTTTGGATCTTCTTGAAATTTGTAAATTAAAAAGGCTTATTATTGTTTACAAGTTAAAAAGTGATCATTGTGTACCTATATTTTTTTTTTTGAAAAAAAAAACTATTCTTAATAAATTATATTTTAAAAAAACACCGATCTTTTGATTTACACCCATCCCTTAAAAAATAAATCAAACTAATTTTTAATATTATACCTTTAAATTTATGCAAATATAAAAATTCACATAATTTATGTATAACTATTTGATATTATTAACATTGTATAATTGAAATAAACGACGATTAGTAGAAAATAAGTTCGTTTTTATTCATATACAGATTTTTGCTGCCAAAAAGTAATAAATTTGCAAATATTATCAAATTTTATAAAAATTTCTTGATCGATTAAAGGTACCCGCCTATAGTAAAGTTCACGCTATAGCGTACACATTTGTTTTAATTATTGTGAGAACACATTCTTTCCATTTATTTAAAAATTAAATTGTAACTTAATATGTACAGTACGCCGTTACAACTAAGGGGTTCTATCCCGTTAAAATCATATTTCACAATATGAATATATTTCCAAAAAAATCCTACTCTTTATATTTTTAAAAGTTAATATTATGTAATATCCATAATTTGAAGTAGTTTTAAACATTAAGTTTCTTTTCATAGATATTTTTAGTCTTAAATAATTGCACATATTCCCAATATTTTAAGAAAATTTCCTTTTAATATTTTATAACTTATCTAAAAATTTATCTTTTTTTATCAAAACAATTTATTACTTGATATTGTTAAAAATTAGTTAAATATATGTATAGAAAAACTATACGTACTATGTGGCTTCCAGTTTTTGTAAACGACTGTAATAGCATTTAATTTTTTTTTTATTTATCTTAAATAAAAAAATTTCGTTACTAACGACAAATTGTGTTTGTTTTTGCATATTAATATACTCTTTTATGCAGTCGATTTTATAAAATTTTATTCAGTGTTTAATCATATTAAGAAAACGTCAAACATCTCAACTCTTTGTTACCTTAAATTTGATGGACTTTTCTTCCAGTAAACTTGGGGATTAACTATACATATAGAGTACTCACTTTTTAACTTGTAAACAATAATAAGCCTTTTTAATTTACAAATTTCAAGAAGATCCAAAGTTTTCAATTGCGATTCCAAGAAGATCTAATGTTTTGAATTGCAATTTATGAGTTAGTTCGATTGGTCCATTACTTATGACACCCAATTGTGGAATGTTTTGCAGCCACGCGAACATCTGCTCATTTAAATTGTCGAATCTCGCCGGCAATGATATGTATCCAATTTCTAATTCCAAAACTATCTTCATTTTATCTATTTTATTTATCTAATTAATCGAATTTTGAAAATTAGTTTGATTTATTTTTTAAGGGATGGATGTAAATAAAAAAATCGGTGGTG
The DNA here is from genome assembly GCA_035578155.1 of Brachynemurus nebulosus. Lineage (NCBI taxonomy): Eukaryota > Metazoa > Arthropoda > Insecta > Neuroptera > Myrmeleontidae > Brachynemurus > Brachynemurus nebulosus. The sequence continues at coordinate 337,763 of JAPWDM010000011.1, read as the reverse complement.
TTTTTTTTAAAATTTATTTTATTAAGTATAGTTTTTTAAAAAAAAAAAAAATAGGTACACAAAGATCACTTTTTAACTTGTAAACAATAATAAGGCTTTTTTAATTTACAAATTTCAAGAAGATCCAAAGTTTTGAATTGCGATTTCAAGAAGATCCAATGTTTTGAATTGCAATTTATGAGTTAGTCCGATTGGTCCAATACTTATGATACCCAATTGTGGAATGTTCTGCAGCCACGCGAACATCTGCTCATTTAAATTGTCGAATCTCGCCGGCAATGATATGTATCCAATTTCTAATTCCAAAACTGTCTTCATTTTGGATGAATCGAATTTTGATGGTAGCTGACTTGCGCCCATTATTTTATATATTTTTCCAATCTCCATATCAGAAAGTTTAATGCACCGTTTGATGGAACCAAGATGGTTCAATTCAAACATAAATTTTGACGTCATTTGTTGCACTCAGTCTCTGTTTCCAGCAGTACTGGATTCCATTGTTGACAAAAATTAGTTTTTAGCACAACAATTGAAACTAATTTTTTTTACAACAATAAGATTTAATATTTTTCACTAAAGTTTCGAACAAAATTGTAATTGAAAAGTTATGCTATGGTCTTTTATAACAGAAAAATAGCCTAACGACGTCAGTTATCACAATTTATGTAGCCATGCAGGTTAAAACCTGTTGCTTCGTTTTTGCATATTGGACAGAAATCTCCGCTATTAATATCAGTATACCTTCTAATGATGTCAGCTGATAATTTATATGAGTTTAAACCCATTCTCAGATGAAAATATACAATCATTCTTGCATATCGGATAGAAATCTTCGCTATAAATGTCAGTATACCTTCTAATGCCGTCAGCTGACAATTTATACAAGCTTAAACCTGTTTTATTTTAGAATAAAATGTATTAATTTTACAATAATCAGACGTTGCATGCCATCTATTGACAACTTTTCAAACTTACGCACAAGGATCACTAGTATCCAGAGTATGAGCGTCATCTAGTAGAATGAGCGAAAACTTGGAATTTACAGAGCTCAAAGGTGGCTGGACCCTTTATTAGGGAAATTTTGAATTCTTAAGTTCGGTTAGTTTAGAAAAAGTTTTGTTTGGTTCGGTTAGGTTTGGTTAGGTTAGGTCAGACCAAATTTCCTTAGGTTCCGTTAGGTTAGATCAAGTTCCGTTAGGTTCAGTTAGGTTAGAAAAAATTTTCGTTCACATTACTCCACCCACCACCGGAGGTTTCTAGACCGCCCCGGTAGCACTACCACCTCCCGAGGTCGCTCAAAAAATCGGGAGGTGGGGAGGTGGTCCCCATTCTGTCCAATCCTTACTACTAATGAAAAATAGGATATTTTAAAAATACTAAATAGCTTTTGTCTTTTTCTAGCCTAGTGTTTTTTACCTTTTTATTGTTTTTCAACGCGCTTAGGAAGAATCTACAGATAAAAAAAAATTTAATTCAGTAGGATAAAGCTTACAGGATACCATTCCTTTTTGGTATTGTAGTCATTCTAAGTTTTTTAGTTGAGGTATAGAATAGTATTATAATGTTGTCGACTCAAGTAGGTATTATAATAAATTGAACTAGGTAATTTTTTATCCTTTATAATGAGTTATTACTCACAAGGAGATGCACCTAGAGTGAAATTCGCAATTTTTATGTAATTTTGCTGGTATGTAGAAAAGGCAAAAATAAGGGACTCGTATTATTTCTACCAGTCATCTTCCACTTTTCCGGGATGAAACTAACCTCTAAAGTGGGTGATTTAAATCAGCTGAATAGCTCGTTCCGTTATGAAACGAATTTTGTGTACTACCAGTCTCCTTCTTCCGAGTGCGAAAGTGGTCGAAATTGACCAGAATGTTCTAGAATGCAGTAGAATGTTCCAGAATGTTCAAAAATATTCTAGAATATCCCAAAAGATTCTAGACCCCCGTTTTGATCGAGCGAAGTAAGGATAACTTCGGCTAGTGTAATAGAAAACGCAGAATATTTCTTCCATAAATTTTTATAGACCGTTTGATATCTGATTTGTACCTACTTATAAAGGTGGTAACAAATGTGAATGCGAATAAGAAAGAAAAGATGATAAACTACAAATGCAAATAACAATTTATTATATTTAATTGATAATGCTAAGTTTACCCCACTTTTTCCTTCCCTCCCCATATGCCCCACTTTTTCCTTCCCTCACACTTCTGTATTTTTGAGATAAGTCGAGCGATCGAGAATTTTTGCAGTGGTTAGTAATAAATAGTCACGCAAGCCACAGACAAAAAAGTGTTTACATGAATAAAAACATTGTGAAATTGACTACAAATGCGAAAGCGAATATTCGTCACCGCCCTATATAATTAAATTAAAAAATAAAATATAGTTTTGAACCGTGAACAAAACAGCATTTATAATTTTAATATTTCCCAAAGCCTCACTAGTTGAAAACGATATTTCTATTTAAATTAATGATATTTCTTAATTGCGAAAATTTATTACATTCATATTTTGTAAATGTACCTACAAAAAGACCTAAAAGTAATTTTGTTTTAATGATGTCGAAGCAGTAAAAAACACACATCAAAGTCTGTTCCGAGAAGCAAATAAATATGTGATTGTTAAATTTTCCATTGTTCTTCATTCGTTTGAAATTTCATTAAATAAATGTAATTGTGAAAATAAGTTTTCTAGAAATTTTGACCTCATATATACCAATATTCTAGAAGGATACACTCTACGTTTTTCATCAGTATAATCAGCATCCTTATTTTATTTAAACGAACAGCTTTTTGAGTTAGTTACCTTTCGTTTGTTCAAAACGAATCTGTAAAGATGTGTAATTAAAATATATGGAAAATAATCCAGTGCAATTAGTCATTATTAAGGGAAAATGACGGAATCCATTTATAATGAATGGATTTCAATGATTTTTTTTGGGGGGTTTTCTAATGGCATAAAGTAAAAAGTTGACCCATTTAAAATTACCACAATCGATACATACTCGTATAATAAAACTGTAACGAGACCGTTTCTGTATATGGAATATTTTTTTAAAACTGTATTGGTACTGTAAATAGTTATCGATGTAGATATCAAAACATTGATTTTTAAAATTTTTGCCTGTCTGTCTGTCTGTCCGTTTGTCAGTCTATCTGTCAGCCTGTCTGTTCACGCATTACGCAAAAACTACTGAACGGATTTTGATGAAATTTGGTATGATGATAACTTATTACCTGGGTCAACACCTAAGATACTTTCTACTCCGGGAAAATGTCTCTTTCCCACGGGAAAATAGAAAAACCATTTTTAACATGTGCACACATTACGGAAAATTATTGAACGGATGAAATTTGGTTTCATGATAACTTATTACTTGTGTCAACATTTAAGATACTCGTTACTGCGGGAAAATATCTTATTCCCACGGGAAAATAGAAAAACCATTTTGAGCATCTGCACACATTACTTATGCAAACGGATTTTTATGAAATTTGGTGTAGTGATAACTTATTACCTGGGTTAACATCTAAGATACTTTTTACTCTGGGAGAATATCTCATTCCCACGGGAAATAAAAAAACTATTTTGAGCATGTGCATGCATTACGTAAAAATTATTGTTCTATGCAAGTTCTGTATAATTATTACATTTATATACTTTTCATTGAGTTGACAACAATGCGGCGCGCGAACGACGTCGTGGGTACAGCTAGTTTAAACTAATTTTCTTCTAATGACAATTACACTTCTATTAAGGATAATACCGTACAGTAAATAAACTTAAAACATTTGAAAATCTGGCTATCGATAATGGTTATATATTTCTCGAATTTCTGCAAACAATAGAGCCATTTCCATATATAAAATAGAAACGGTACAAGTATATATGTAATAAAAGTTAAAAGAACTGGAATGAACCAAGAACAAAATAAGAAATTTTCAAGAATAAAAAAAAATATTAAAAATTTAAACATGTTTAGTTATCATATGGACTAGTTTCAAAATAGCCCAAATTGTGGAAAATCGCCCAATAATAATAATAATAATAATAATAATAACACTTTATTCAAAAACCATTATTAACATGGACAGAACAAGTCAAGTTGTAACACTGAATACATATATATAAGTATCTTAAAATAAACAACATAATTAATAACAACAAAAGTAAAAAATAACATTATTGATTACTGATAGCTGACAACAGATTTATAGTACATATTGGTAATTAGTAATTACAGGATTATACAATAGATGGTACTCATAAACAACAGATACACCAATTGTAAGCTTTTGGATTAGAGACCACGAAATCAGTGGTTCTAAACATTGTATTATTAATTTAGGTCAATGTTATAGAATGCACAGTCGATTAGATATTCTTTAAGTTGTTTTTTGAATTGTAGAATAGGCAATTTTTTCAACTCATTAGGCACAATCTTGTTATAAACCCGCGGTAGCATATCACATATGTTTCTAAAGATGTATTCCTTAACCGTCTGTGGCGTGTAAAGCTGCTTGGCCCCCCTAGTGTCATAGGTATGTACATCACACATTTGAGGAAATAAATTAGAATACTTTTTCGCGAAAATCGCTACTTCATAGTAATAGATTGATGGTAGCGTCAGTATTTTATGTTTTTTGAAAAATGGCACGCATGTATCTGTCTGCCGTAAATTAAAGATTGCTCTTATACACTTTTTCTGTAATAAAAATATTTGGCTACTGTTGACTGAATTTCCCCAAAATATCACACCATATCTAAGCGAAGAGTATACAAAGGCGTAATAGGCTTGTAGAGCTGTTTCTATGTCAACTAGTGTGGACAACTGTCTTAAAAGGAATACATATTTAGTTATTTTATTTCTTAAGAAATCAATGTGAGGTTTCCAATTTAATTGACTATCCAACTGAATCCCCAAAAATTTGCAATAATCCACAGTTTTTAGCTCTTCCCCCTGTATATTAATTTTCAGTATTCTGTCTTGGTTATTTTTAGTATATTGTAGGATATTTGTTTTTTTTACGTTCGAACTAAGAGAGTTAGCACTAAACCAACTCTCCAATTTATTGAATGCGTCCTTTAATGATTCGACTGCATTCTGAAGAGTGGATTCACTAATGATCAAGTTTGTGTCGTCAGCAAACTGCGTTATATTATAAGTTATATTATTTGGCAAATCATTCACATATACTAAAAAGAGCAAAGGCCCAAGTACACTCCCTTGTGGTATCCCTCTTTTTAGATGGATTGTGCTGGATTGATAGCCATCAATATTAACGCTTTGTGTCCGTTCCTGCAGATATGATTGGAACCATTTTAATGCTATTCCTCGGACTCCATATTTACTAAGTTTGTACAATAATAAATCGTGATCAACACAATCATAGGCTTTACTTAAGTCCGCAAATAGGGAAAATACTTTTTCATTTTTACTTAAATTATAGATAATTGATTTAATTGTGTTGAATATTGCTGACTCAGTATTTTGGTTAGGTATGAATCCAAATTGTTTATTGTTAAGGATTCCAAACTTTTGCAAGTAATTCATAAGTCTAGAATACACAGCTCTTTCAAATACCTTTGATATGTTCGAGATAAGTGAAATTGGTCTATAATTATTCGCTCTTGTAGGGTTTCCATTTTTGAATATTGGCTTAACTGTAGATTTTTTCAATAAGGATGGATACCAACCATTAGTGAAGGACACATTCAAAATGTGTGCTAATGGTAGGGACATATAAATGGCACTAGATTTCAAAACTTTTATTGGCACTTCGTCCGGGCCACATGAATTAGTAATACAAATTATGAGCGCAAGATATGTTTGAAGTCCACCCAAATTGCGGAAATACGCCCAATCTGGCAACCTTAACTGTATTCCTAGTAGAGAATCATCTGTCCCTTGAACTCTTCGCTATCACTACTTTCCCACTCTATTCCCATTCTTCTTATACAGTAACACCTCGATAAATCGGCCCCACGAAAATCCGGACCCTTCAGTAATCCGGCCCGATTTAACAAACACTAGATACAATTTTACACACATTTACATTCTATATTTACCGTCAGTTAGTACAGTACAAAATAGACGTTTGCTATCCCTTTGTTTACTTTATATAGAATTTAAATAATTCTCAAAAGAAAAGAAAAATATAGCTGCAAAAAGTATATATATTATACTAAAAGTAACGTCATTTTCATTAAAATACCATTAAAAAAAGAAAGAAAAAAGCGGAAGATTTCAAGAGGTAAACTTTTTACTTTTGAGCATAAGAAATTCAAAAAATCCAAAACCATTCAAATCCATCCATTATAACTGGATTTCGAGGTATAAACCTAATTGCACTGGACTAAAAAGAGAAATTGAGTTTTTTTAATTAAAATGGAAGTTGATTTTAGTGGAGCAACGGAAACGAAATTGGATATGTATAATGGTGCACTATGTTATTGTAATTATATCTGTTCTTGGTATAGCAATGGATTTGAATTATTTTTTTAAAGCTTTATTTTTTTTCTTAAATACAAATACATAATATTTTTGGCGTCATTTTTATAGATATTTTGCCAACTATCTGTTTTTGTCGGATAATATTTTTTTACCTACGATCACTATGAAATTACTTATTTACTGTGCAAAATACTATTAATTTGTATTCTATAAAGAAATAAACAACTGGGCTGTCCAGTTATCATCAATTGGCACATCTGCTGTTCTCAGCAAATTCCATACAGATGAAATTTCCATCGAGCCCGGCTCGATCATACTGATATTAAAAATGAAATATGGACTTTACTTATTTGTCCTCAGTAGTTTCGAGAAAACGGTAGCAGGTATTAAAAAAAAGGATGAAACAAGACTATAGGTAAAATTGGTAGGTATACGAATAAAAAAAAAAAACGATCACAGTTAAAGTTATCCTGTAGGACCTGAGAACCCCCAAAAAACCTAAAGTATACGACTGGACGTATCGTTACCAAATTTTTGACTCTCCAAAGAAATCCAAAATAAATGGCTGAACGGATCTTGACAAAATTTTTCTCAAATAGTACTGAGATTCTGAAAAAAATGGAAATGAGACTAAAATTCCGCCGTGAGCTTTTGCGGACCAAAAAAATCCTTCAAATAAACGATCAAACGAATCTTATCCAAATTTTTCTCAAATATTATAGAGATTCCGAAATAAATTAATGTGAATTCAGAAATATTCTCTAGAGCCCTGGGATCTCAAAATATCTCACAAATTACAGTGCTCTTAAAATTGTCAGTATGAATATCTAACTATCTACGATAAGATCTCAAGGTATGAAAATTAGACATGTTATTGAAATACGAATATAACAAAGAATTTCAGAATATCTGATTTGAAATTAAGGTGAAGTTGGAATGAATCCTCTAGCGCTATCGAGTTAAACAACTCTATACTCTAATTAAACAACTTGACTGATTTTGATAAAATTTTATGAAAATTAGACATGCTACAAAAATATGAATATGACTTGAAAATATGAATAATACTTTAGAGTCGTCGAGCGAGTGAAGCGAAGCACATAAGGAACTGATTTTGTACAAAATTACAGAATATCAAATTTAAATGGGCATGTGGTCACATTGTCCATCAGTTTCACCAAATAGGGTGCAAATTAAAAAGTTGAAAAAATTTAACAATTTTTATTCAAGTACTGTTGAGATCTCTGTGAAAGATGAAAGTAACGTTAAAATAATTTCCTGGGGCCTTGATGCCTTGAAGGGCCTAAAATAGAAACAATTTTAAAACTGCTGGTATAGGTACCTATACTAAGTTCTTACGGTCCGGTAATTAGCCATGCTAATAAAATATGAAGATATTAATAGATTTGAGCGTTACTTTATTTATTCCATATTTGTAAATAATATACAAATACTTTGCAAAATACCACTCTTTTTAAACTGTGATAATATTGTTTCGAACCGTTAGTTCATTTTTAAACAGAATAAAAATTACATTCGATACATGCCTTATATACTAATTTTATCTATCTATACTCTATGAAGGGGGAGTGGTATGTGATGTGGAAGTGGAAGGGGCGGGGGTTGTGGGAGAATCCGGAAATCAAGAAAAACAAGATTACATTACATGTGACAAAAGGCAAACAAACACGTGACAAAAGATTGAAATTGAAATTGACAAAAAGCCAGTATTATAGCAATATACAATTTTAAAGGTTTAAATAAATTATAATATTGAAAATAAAGTTTAACTGTAAATATCGGTGTAGTCATTTAAAAGGTGATTGGAGTTATGTTTATTTGTTTCTATTGCTTCTAGGATAGTTAACTTCTGTCTTTTGCTTGCCTCGTGTTACACGGTAATTTCCCGTAAAGATAGATATTTTAGAGTCATTGGGTGAGCAGGGTCAAGTGCTATAAATAATTGATTTTGCACAGAATTTTCGAATATATGATTGAGAACTGACCTATAAATTTTACCTATACTTCAGATAATTTTATGCGAGTGAAACCGCGGGTGGCAGCTAGTTTTAAATATAAATTAAATAATATTTTACGTGAATGTGAGTTATTTATACAGATATAAGTAACTGCGTTGAACGATTTTAATGATATTCAAACAATACGATATTAAGGAAAATTTTCTATACAAAATGTACATATTCTCACGCACACAACTGAAGTATTCGGAATAATGGTGGTCCATAGAGAATCATACATGTATATTATATAAATTTTACGTTCATCGTTTCCTTGAAAATATTATTGTTATGCTAATGAAATACTCGAGCTTTTTCAATTTTTCGTCTCAAATTGATTTATTTTCATACTAATGTAAGTAGACATTTAAAAACGCTAAAGAGAAGTGCTTGTTAACACTAAATAGTTTAGGTACCGTAAAATGGAATCACGAGAGAAAGCGATGTGAATAGGGACAAAACGACTAAATTCTTGTTATTATTATAATTAATAGTTTATAGCTTGAAGATGATTTTATTTATTATAAGCAAGTATTGATAAATAATAATAAATTAATTTAAAATAATGTTTAAATTGGTACGATTATTTAAAAAAATATGAAAATTAAAAGTGAAAGAGTGCATAACGTAGCTTAAGTTCTTTTAGAATTTAGTTAAATCGTATTTACGTTCAGAAGGATAGTGAGATTCATATCTTACAAGGAAAGGGCAAGATCGGAAATTCAAAAAAATCTGAAACTTTGTCAGTATGTAGAGAGTGGCTGCCTAATAGCATAAAAAATATCAGTTGCTGCTAAAAAACGCTTTTAAGGGGTGAAAAATCCCCTCAAAGTTGGAACTGAAAAATTTAAAAATCGATGAAATTTTGTTTATAGGTACCTTAAAAAGTTCTAGTAACAAATATAACATTATTTTTTGCATATACACATTTTTAGGGGTTGAAACCACCCCTCAACTGTGTAGTTAAAAATTTAAAAATTGAAGATATTTTGTTTATATATACTATACAGAGCTCTAGAAAGAAATATAACATTATTTTTTGCATCGGCAAATTTTTAGGGGTTGAAACCACCCCTTCATAGGTGTACTTAAAATTTTATAAATTGACGATATTTTGTTTATATATACTATATAGAGCTCTAGTAATAAATATAACATTATTTTTTGCATCTATAAATTTTTAGGGGTTGAAACTACTCCTTAATATGTGTACTTAAAAATTTATAAATTTATGATATTTTAAATTATTAGAATCCAACTGCAGGTAAAATGAATAATGAAAAAATTTTTTAGCGACAGCCTGCATATAAATTATTAAGAACGAACTAAAAGAAAGAAAATTGTTCTACATGTTTCAGTCATTTAAATGACCATCTTCAGGAAAAATCAATAATTCAGTTGTGAAACAACTGAGAAAAATAATATCAAAAGGACATAACCTCCAAATAAGAAATGGATGTTAAAAATGACAGACGAAATTAAAAGAAATTAAAAATCAAAGAATCAAAAAATAAAAACCGGTCGTAAAAAAAAACCGGTATGTCACAAAGAAATTACCGACATACCGGTTTTTTCTACGATTTCGTTGGAATTTTACATTCTTGATGTTTCCTGATACGGTAAGTATTTGGTCGCATCTCGTCTTCTAATATTTTATCATGATTTTGACTTTCCCTAACATACTGACAAAGTTTCAGATTTTTTTTTGACAAAATTTCAGATTTTGACATACTGACAAAGTTTCAGATTTTTTTGAATTTTCGACTTCTTGCCCTTTCCTTGTTAGTTACTTTATTTATTAAAAATTAAATTTGAGAATTTATATTTTTTAGAAACTTTGAAAAATATCAACGAAATTAAATTCACTGGAGACTACTAATAACGTTCCATCATCGGCCAGTGGTATTTCAACTTTCATAATTTTATACATAGGATAATTTATCTTTCTGTTTGAACTCATTTAACTAATTACTAGATATATACATAGTCTGAATATTCTTTTTCAAATTCATATTCGTTTTAACGAATACTCATTAGTTTTCAAGTATTTGTATTCATAATAACTGTATTGTAAGCGACTAATCGAATATTTGTAAAATTGTTAAACCTTTCTTTTGCATAAAATTTTGGTACAGGTACGTGGATGATATAATTACAGGTACGTGGAGGGTTCGATGGATCAATTTGCCAATTAGAAAATTTCATAGATTCACTAAATTTAATAGACCCAAAAATACAATTTGATTTAGAATTAGAGAAACATAATAGAATCAATTTCCTGGATTTAACCATAACGAAAATTAACAATAACCTTGATTTCAATATTTATAGAAAACCATCATATTCCGAAATTACAATACCTAACGATTCAATAAGTCCATTTCAACATAAAGTCGTAGCCTATAATCCTATGATCCATCGCGCCTTTAATTTTCCATTATCAAAAGAAAATTTTAAAACAGAAATAAATGACATTAAAACAATAGCAAATAATAACGGATATAACTCAAAATATAAGCAGCTAAAAAAGAATTTAAACAAACCTTAAAACCTCCGTTAAATCAGACACCAAATAAAATCTCAAAACTTTAACATATTTTGGTAAAATTTCAGATAAAATACATTAAATTCTAACTAAATAAAATATAACTACTGCATTTAAATTGAGCCTTAATTTAGGAAATTTAATATATAACAATAAAACAAAAATAGACAAACTTAAAAAATCGGGCATCTACAAACTAAATTGTCAGGAATGCGATAGTTTTCACATTGGTCAAACTGGCAGAAGTTTTGATACCTACAGAGCCCAACAGTTCAGATGCTACAGAAACAAGAAATCTGACTCCGCTTTTGCCAGACATTTAGTCGACACATCCAAGCGACATTTATCCAAGCGATAAATGGCGTTTATCGCTTGGATTGCATGGAGTGTAATGCTTCCTATATAGGACACACAGGCAGAAATGTTGAAACTAGATACAAAGAACACCCATACGCATACTTCCAATTTTGGTATCCACCTATTAGAAACAGGCCATTCAGTTAAAACTGATCAACAACCTAAAATACTGCAAATCTGTCCAAAAGGCCTTAAACTGAACATTTTAGAGGCTCTCGAAATCAATAAGCTAAACAGAGACCCTAAACAAATAATTCTCCCTATTAAATATTTAACTCCAATTCGTATTGTTTTTGGTCCGTTACACTAACGATCCACCCACAATTTTTGTCTAATCCCTAATTTTCATAATCAATTTCTTCATACATTGATCCCTTCAACTGATATTTAAAGTTGTAACAATATTTTCAGGTATCGAAAGATATACTCATAAGTTTATTTCGATTCATAAAAATTGTACTCTTAATTCCATCTATGCGTGGAATTGGTAAGTTTGTATTTTCAAAAATTAGATCTCTGTAAAATTTAAATTTTCAAAACACAATTCGAAATTGTTTGTCTATTAATTACAATTACATAATCTGTTTATTTGAATATTATTTAAAAAATAAGAATATCGATAGGTATAAATACGATATGCAAAAAAGGATCACTCTCTTTATAAAAACGGATTTCTACTACAAAGTTTCCTCGGGGAGTAACTTTTTTTTTAAGAATGGCACTCTCGCGTGTCTTTATTATTGTAAAACCGCCGTAAATTAAATATTTGTAAAAAAATAAAATTTTTAAGTGTAAAGTTTAATTAAAAAAAAAAATATATTCTAGACGTTCGTACAAAACCAAATTTAAAAGATGAGTATTTAATTTTTTAAAATTCTTCAAAAATATTTCAAGGAAAGGACATAGCCGGGTAAGATAGGGAAAACGGCCCTTGACGCAAAATTGATTGTTCTTATAGGAAATAATACTTCTTAGCCCCAGATACATTCCTGCCAAATTTCAGCCCTCTGAGGCTAATAGTTTTCGAATACACAAACAGACAAAAATTTTCAAAAAAATTTTTTTTTTACGAAATTACTGAGCCGATTTATTCGAGTTTAATATATATTGTGTACCCACTTTAGGCAAAGTTATAAAAAAAAAAATTAACGTTATATCCCTTTATTATACTAATTTTTTTAAATTTTTAAATTTTACTAAATTTTTTTTTGGCACTTACGCGCTAGCGACACCCACCATTTTTTGTTAAATAATATGTCTCTTAGTACTCTATAACTCTATAGTAATATTTCAATACAAGTGCATACCATGTTAGGTACTACATATATTACTTATGTATAAGAAGGGCTATAAAGTAAAATATCTACCCTATTTCTAAAATAATACAATTACATACGTTCATAACTACGATAAACTAGTTTAAATTTACTCAAGTCCAACATTTTCTGCCGTTTGTCTTTTTTTATTAATAAAACAAAATGGATATTGATTTCTCTTTTGTTAGAGTTGTTTTCTTTGTAAGACGTCAAGTGAAACTTTATTAGCTCATACACCACGTATTACGACGTCAACAATTTCATACAAAGCTTTTTAGCTGTCAAAATAGTATACCAGTTGGTCATTTCGTTATAATTCCCCATGACCCGCCATCGTGTTAACAAAAGAAGACATTTGTCTAAGCTTGTGTGTCGTTGTTATGAACGTATCTAATTTTATTACAGAAAAAATCCACTTTCTGCACCTCCTTAAGAAGTGCAACAAAAACATCAAGTGAGAGGGTCTGTTCAAGTTAGTTATATGTACCTACATGTAATTTACCTACATATTTTTATAACTACAAGTTTTAGCCGGACTGTTGTTATTACTATACATTGTTGAAGTTTTTTGTTCCAATCTATTAAGTTAATGTTTATTATTATTAAAACAATATAACATTTAAAAGTATTATTGTTATTATTATTATCTTTATTTAAATAAAGTTTCTAAAACTTATAATTTTTGTTGAGTTAGATGTAATTTTAATTAGTAAGTATGCTGAGATAATTTTACTGATTTCATTCAAATATTCAGATTCATGGTAAAATTAACCTTGAAAATTATTTTTTAACAAGTAGAAGCATATTTTTTATAACAAGTCAAAATATAAATTTTTTTAGACCACAGGAACTCCAAGAACTGCAACTCAGGGGGGAAGAGAACATTTTATTGCACTCCTCAGAGTTCTACTGTGTTTTAGAAATCAGGCAGATGCTTTACTTTATGGTACTTTTTATGCATAAGTAATATATGTAGTACCGAACATGACATGCATTTGTATTGAAATATTACTATGTTCTACCAACTAAAATTTTTCCGTAAAAATATATGTTATAGAGTACTAAGAGACATATTATTGAACAAAAAATGGTGGGTGTCGCTAACGCGTAAGTGCCAAAAAAAAATTTACTTAAATTTAAAAATTTAAAAAAATTAGTATAATAAAGGGATATAACGTTAATTTTTTTTTTTATTACTTTGTTTCAGGTGGGTACACAATATATATTGAACTCAAATAAATCGGCTCAGTAATTTCCTAAAAAAATTTTTTTTTTTTAAAATTTTTGCATGCTTGTTTATTCATAAACTTTTAGCCTCAGAGGGTTGAAATTTGGCAGGAATGTATCTGGGGCTAAGAAGTATTATTTTCTATAAAAACAATCAATTTTGCATCAAGGGCCGTTTTCCCTATCTTACCCGGCTATGCCCTTTATTTAACTTTGTAAACTATGGTAATATTTTGAATTCAAAAGAAATTTCTATTTTAATTTAAATAAATTTCCTAGACACAATTTTCATTTTTTTAAATTAAGGGGGGGGGTAAGGTTTTAAAAGCGAAAAAAAGGCATATTTTCATGATTTTTTTTTTGGAGATATGAATAATGTTGGCTTATTTATTTCATATACACGATATAGTATAATATCTGAAGTATCTTTGAAAAAATTATCAATTACAAATATCGATAAATAAGTCCGTGACAGCGAATTTCCGGAGGCACCTCGAAAAAAGTTGTTTTGCGGTGAACATCATAACTTGGTACCGGATCATCCGAGACAAAAAAATCGAAATGCGTTTAAAAGGCGATATGTTTCCCTAGGGAGTCAGGAAGAGTTTTTTGTATTTTTCCGATTTTTTTATTTGTGGCATCATTTTGAAGTGAAAAACGCAATTTTTGCTAAAAATTTCGGTTAATTTGTTATTATAAACTGGGAAAAAATCGCAAAAAAACAGTAGAAACAGTGTAGAAAATTTCAACAAAATTGGTGAAGTAGATTTTGAGTTATGATGTTCACGAACTTCAAAAATGTTGTTTGCGAGAAAATGGATTTAAAGTTTTTTATATTTAAAAATCCAAAACTAAACATCAATAAAATGATATAATTTTTTTATACTTACGCGGGTAATTATAGTAAGTATTTGTTTTGTATAAGATTTGTAAGTATAAAATTAAAGTAAATTTTATACTTACCAGGTAGGCGCGTCGCGCAGCTACCAGACAGGTATAAAAATCGAGCATAAATCGGTCGCTTGAAACGCTGTATCTTCATTAGTTTTGCTCGGATTTACTTAAAATTTTGATACAACACGCTCGACATGTTGTACATTCAGAAAAAAAATTTAAAAAAAAATGCAAAAAAAAAGTTTAAAAACCTTACCCCCTCTTAACGAACAGTGATTTTTCTAAAAGTGCAAAACAATTTTAAATGAAAATGCAAATTGTCAAATTTAATTTTTTTAGTGATGAATTTTCAATTGTTAAGTCTAGTCGGTCTAGTATTTTCCTCATATTTTCATATTGTCATTTCACATCGCATTATAAAAATTTACGTAAAATTTGTATAGTATTATATTTAATATCAAGCCCTAAGCGTATGTGTAAAAAATTGTGGATAGCAGTGTGCCTGAGTGTGTTTGATACCGGTTAAGGCATTTAGTTAGTCGATGTCCGTCACCGAATACACAACGCATTGTAATGTATTGTTAGACCATTGTTAGCTTGGACCCCACCTTGCTCTGTCCGACAATACGTGTTTTGTAATTGTGTGTGTGACAACTGACACAGTTGCAAATATCAAACCAACACCACTATAAACAGTGTATACCTACACAACATAGTGGTGGGAACTGGAGGGGATTTTTTGTCTACACTGGTATCACTAGTGCAGAGATAGCAACTTGGCTTCTGATTATTCTGTGTTTAGTATAGTATAGATTCTAAGAATTTCTTCAAACGTTGTGCGCTGGAAACATTCCTGTTCAGGGTAGAACAATACTCGTCTCGAACGCTGGCAGCAACTAATTTAGTATTTAGTTTATTTCGGTCGGAATTACTATATTATGTTACGGTATCGAATCGTCCTCCGCGACACCTTGAGTAAACCCTTAGTTTAGTAATTTCGTACCATATTTTCATTTAGTGATAAGTTATTTTCGGTCGTTTCATTATTGTATATTTAACATATTTCTTTCATATATCATGCGTCTTATCTTTTGAAAATACTAAACTATAAAATTAATATTTTTATAAAACATTTGAGTAATGTTGAATATCATTTATAAAATTATCATATCTCAATTTAAATTTATTTCGATTATTTAAAAAACTTGCACTTTTCTTCCCGGTTTAAAATTTAAAACTATCTTATCTACATTGTATAGGGTTCACCATAACCCAAATTGAGCACGTGTCGTCTGAATATTCTATTTTCTTTTACGTAAGGTATTCAGCCCTCACAACCGTTTAAATTTAAATAAAAAAAAATTATACATATATGTATACAAAGCTACACACGTGTCGTCTGAATGTTTTCGTTAAAGCATTCAGCCCTCACGAAATCTTAAAAGGTATTTTCACTAATTTATTTCAAATTCAAATGTTCTCGAAATTCATTTCTTGTTAATTATCACACGAACATTTTGTTTAACAAAGTTGTAATGTCAGAAATAAATTAATGAACATCATTTAAAAACAAACCAACAATTATTTCAATTTTATAAAATTATAAAAAAAAAATAGAAGTACAATGGAACTTAAAATATTGGGATGTAATTTTTAAATTCAAAATTAAACGAAAACAATTTACTGTAATCAAAATTATATTTCATTTAAATCATTCTATTTTAAAATTATGTATTATATTATTTAAATGGTACAAAGGACCCCGCACAAATCTTATGGTGGTCCCGGTTAATTTCTTCGAAACTTTGGGAAATAATAGTTCTTGACCTGTAGAACAAAAGTCTCCATAGGCGCAAAGCTCAATAATGGACAGATTTTGAGATATATGTAGCTTTGAGATATATAAATATACGTATACTGTCAATTGAATATCTATCACCTATCAAATGGTGTCGGCAAAAAACTTGCAGAAAAGTAGAATCGACTGTCGACACCATCTGATTGGTGATAGATATTCAATTGACAGTATACGCATATATGCCCATGGAGACTTTTGTTCTACGGGTCAAGAACTATTATTTCCCAAAGTTTCGAAGAAATTAACTGGGATTAAATTTCCATAAGATTTGTGCGAGATCCTTTATATTTTGTTACATTATTTCCAAAAGCTACAAATTTGTCGTATTATACTTTTAATTTCAACATTGCATTTGCAAAAGAAAGTTTTACCGGAAAATTGTTACGTCCGAGATTTTTTAAAATGTTAATAAATTGTAATTTTGTTTGAAAATTAGCGAATTTCTATTTTCTAAAACTTTTTCAACCTTTCAGGGGAGTAAATTCGCTCATTAAACCCAATATAACTCCAGTACAAATCCCCAACAAAACAACCTTCTTCCCATTTTTTCATTTTTTATTTTAATTTTTTTCGCTACAATGTTAGATGCGAAATTATAAAATTTCTTAGTTTTTCCATAATTTAATGTTTGTTTATTAGTATTTAAAACAGGTAACGCCTTACGTTTTAATCTTCCGTAAATAATTCTTTATCTTCGAACACTGATACCTTCAACATACGAGTATATTTAAAGTTGAATGTGAAATCATAAAATCTTTTTGCGGATTTTCATAATTTAATGGCTATTAATTAGTATTTAGAACAAGTAACGCCCTACGTTTAAATTTCCCGTTTTTCAATTAAATTTAATACTGAATACAATAATAAATAATTCTTGAAGTTCTTATTACTAAATGTTTTTACAATGGGTATTCTTTTTACCTGTCTCATGAATACACGTGTTTCTATATTAAATTAAATTTCTGTTTTCTTCTTTTCAATTTATTTTCTGCCAAATTACTAATGGTCAATCATCACACGTAACACCACCATATTTAGTTTTATATAAAGAGTTGTAATCCAGAAGATAACCCTCAATCTTGTTTGATATCTGATGATGAGCTAATCGCTCGAATACCGGTTCGTAATTTAAACAATTAAATATAGTGAAAAGTTGACAACGAAAATTATTTTCATATTTATTTATAATATGGATTTTCGCAAAGTAAATCTTTCTAGTGTTAATTCTATTTAAAGTATATTAGTTGTTAAAATAGTGTGTTAGTTGGGCGTTTCGTCATTTTAAATTATAACCATCAACGTGTTAAAGTGTCGACCATTAAAATTGAAAAAGTGATAATTACTGTAATTGATAATAGTCTAATATCTAATGGATATTAATATTATAAAGAATAGATGTATATGTAAAATTTAGTAAAATTGATTTTTGAATCAAGAAAAAAGGTAACTAAGAAAGGTAAGGTAAAGAAATTAGTTTATCTAAATTTTAAGCGCCGCCCACAATATATTTAAAAAGGCTTTTGTGTGTTAAAATCTTAACGGGAGAGAAGATGTCCGATCAGTTTTTCATATTTTTTACTATTTCTGTTCTTAAATATCAGTACCTGACACTAGTAAAAGTTTATGTTTTTATGTACAAAAATATGAGGATTTCTTCACACACTACATATTTTTAGGTAGGCCCTTTTTAGACAGGGTGGAAACATAGATTTTGAATATGAAACCTATCTGTCATTTTTGTTTATCTTTCAAATTTACATATTAATTTTTAAAATTTAAATTTGTGCAAGAAAAGTGCACGGATTGTCAACATTATTAGTCTGTATTTAACATTGAGTAGAGTGGTGCCAATAATATTTTGAATTTGGTAGTCATAGATGAAAATGTTTTACCATACATTTGACGATTTTTAATCTTGTATAATTATTGAACTTATTATTTAACTATTTTAATGTAAAAAATGTTTGTTTCGGCATTGCTGACATCAAATACGAGCCTAATGGGGATTGTTAATGCATAAGTCTCGAACTGCTTTTTTCAGAAACTTAAGACCTTATACAATATCCGTAAATGAAGAATAGACGATAATTCTTCAAAAAGAGAGTTCTAATTTTTAATTTTTTTTTAAATTACTAGCCGTACCCGCGACGTCGTTCGCGCAAAGCATTGTTATAAACTCAATGAGAAGTATGTAAGTGTAATAATTATACAGAACTTGCAAAGAATAATAATGTTTGTGTAATGCAGAGACATGCTGAAAATGGTTTTTCTATTTTCCCGTGGGAATGAGGAATTTTCCTGGAGTAAAAAGTATCTTAAATATTGACCCAAGTAATAGGTTATCACTGCACCAAATTTCATCAAAATCCGTCCAATAGTTTTTGCGTAATACGTGCACATGCACAAAATGGTTTTTCTATTTTCCCGTGGGAATAAGGCATTTTCCCCGAGTAAAAAGTATTTTAAATGTTGCCCTAGGTAACTAGTTATTGTTATTTTTTCACTTTTACCATGGAATGTTTACAACGAAAAAAATGGTACAAAATATTTCATTGTTCATTTCGTTGTAGGTAAACACGATAAAAACGAGACAAAAATTCTTCTTGGTAAATTTAAATGATTTCAGAATCATGATAACAATGTATTAAATATTCGTTAAATTGTCTTACCGTATTACACTTTAGATTTATATTTTTTCTGAATAAATTTGTGTTTTCTATAACTCAAATTTCTTGCCTAAAGCAATTTAACTCGAAGAACTGTCAACCCAATAACGCTTCAGCTTCGCTGTCGCGTTTTTGTTAGTTGACAGTTCTTCTGGTTAAATTGCTATAGGCAACAAATTTTCGTTAGACAAACCCAAATTTATTCGAAAAAATACAAACCTCTCGTGTAATAATAAGTAAATAAAAAATTGGATAATGTATTTTATCTAAGGAGTTTTTATTCCTGATTTGTGTAATAACTGAAAATATATAAATTGGTACTTAGTGGCTTTGCTACTTCTACGCTTCAATTATTTTTTACAAATTAATATTTTAAACTGGTTCAAATTATAGGCACAATAGGTGACACAATAAACAAATTAAACTTGTAAATAAATAAAGTTGCATGTCGTACAACCCTTCAGTATAATCTACAATAAATTGATCCGTAATATTGTATAAGATTAGATTTTGTGTAATGCTATTGAGTGTGTAGGGGCCACTTTACTATTTTGTTTACAATTAAGAAAAATAAATGTTTGTGTATGAACCAATATGAATGTATTTGTACAATACTAAAAGCCCCATGTCATAACAAACTCGACAATATCTAATATCAACCAATCAGAATCAAGAAGAAAATAATGTTGATAAGATCTTGTGAGAACCATGTCTTGAATTGACTCAGTTTGTTGTTTAGTTGTGTTAAATTTACACACTATATTGTTAACTTGTAAATTTTATAACAAAATAAATCCATCTGTAAAATGCAGAAATTACTAATTTTTTCAGAAAACTGAGCATTATTACTGTAATCATTTTGTTTCAATTCCGTCACTTTTGATTAAAAGTATGTAAGTAAACTATGAATTCCTTGTGATGAAGAGTATGGGATAGAGAGGAAACAGTCCATAAGAACTAATGTAAAATCGTAGTATACGAGTTTCAGCGCCTCTACCGAGTAAGGCTTTCACGAAAATCCGAAACCAGGATATTTTGTTATAAATGACTGTGGAATTTATAACAAGATATATATTAATAAATGTATGTTAATCTTTTTTGTTATAAGTAATTCAACTGCCTCGTCGCGCGTCGCCCTCGTAAAGGCCGACAAACTTTATAGTTGGTAGCCACAGACTCAAGATGTCACTAAAAACTTATATTTCAGTTTCTCCTCTATCCCGAAAAGCTTCTTCACAATTTTTGTGGGTATCACAAAGAGCGTCATGATTTTTCTAAATCCTTAATATTATTTTTTTTTACTCTAGTAATGCCGCCACTCATACAAGCATAACTACTCATTAGTCTTCACAAAGTATGAGTGCACCCCGGACATTCAAAGTACAGAGTAGAAAATCTCTATTCAGTCGGGATTCAAACCTAGGCCTCCTGTATGCTAAATTAAAAGTAATCTAATTTGCAGTATGTATTTTCAATGTGGTAAGAAATTTATGTGTGAAATAAAACTAAAATTGTATGACTATTTATATCGAAATAAGCAAAATCCAATTCGGTTTGGAACAAAGGCGGTAATATCCACTAGTTCAAATCATAATCTGTTATCTCCAACATTTAGAGCTGGTTAACTCAGAAAGTTTAAAAAATACGTGGATTTTGACACCCGAAATCTTTTTTTATGGTCTAAATCTATAAGCGTACTAATTTTTGCTAGTATATTCGAACTCCAATAGTCTAAATAAATTTTTAGCGATTTCCCAAAATTTGAGCAAGGTGGAGATTGCAGACTTTAGAATGACAACCCTCTATATTACTAAAGCTATATTGTATGTATATACAATTTATTGTAGATTATACTGAAGGGTTGTGCGACATGCAACTTTATTTATTTACAAGTTTAATTTGTTTATTGTGTCACCTATTGTGCCTATAATTTGAACCAGTTTAAAATATTAATTTGTAAAAAGTAATTGAAGCGTGGAAGTAGCAAAGGCACTAAGTACCAATAGAGAATATGCATATAGTCTAAATAAATTTTAAATATTTTTTTTTTTATATTCTAGTAGAATATAGAAATTTAATGGTGACAGATTTTTAGAATTTTTGTCTGTCTGTGTGTCTGTTCACGCATCACGCAAAAACTATTGGACGGATTTTAATGAAATTTGGTGTGATGATAAGTTATTACCTGGGTCAACATCTAAAATACTTTTTAGTCCGGGAAAATTTCTCATTCCCACGGGAAAATGGAAAAATCATTTTGAGCATGTGCACACATTAGGCGTAAACTATTGGACGGCTTTAATACAATTTGGTGTGGTGATAACTTATTACCTAGGGCGACATTTAAAATATTTTTTACTCTGGGAAAATGTCTTATTCCCACGGGAAAATAGAAAAAGCATTTTGTGCATGTGCACGTATTACGCAAAAACCATTGGGCGGATTTTGATGAAATTTGGTGCGCTGATAACCTATTACTTGGGTCAACATTTAAGATACTTTTTACTCCGGGAAAATTCCTCATTCCTACGGGAAAATAGCAAAACCATTTTCAGCATGTGCCAGCATTACAAAAAAATTATTATTCTTTGCAAGTTTTGTATAATTATTACACTTACATACTTTTCATTGAGTTTATAACAATGCTTTGCGTGAATGACGTAGCGGGTACGGGTAGTAAATAAAAAAAATTTGTAAATTAGAACTCTCGTTTTTAAAGATTATCGTCTATTCTTCATTTATGGATATTGTATAGGATCTTAAGTTTCTGAAAAAAGCAGTTCGAGACCTATACATTAACAATCGCCATTAGACTCGTATTTGATGTCAGCAATGCCGAAACAAACAATTTTTACATTAAACTAGTTAAGTAATAAGTTCGATAATTATACAAGATTAAAAATCGTCAAATGTATGGTAAAACATTTTCATCTGTGACTACCAAATTCAAAATATTATTGGCACCACTCTACTTGATGTTGAATACAGACTAAAAATGTTGACAATCCGTGCACTTTTCTTGCACAAATTTAAATTTTAAAAATTAATATGTAAATTTGAAAGATAAACAAGAATGACAGATAGGTTTCATATTCAAAATCTATGTTTCCACTCTGTCTAAAAAGGGCCTACTTAAAAATATGTAGTGTGTGAAGAAATCCTCATATTTTGGTACATAAAAACAGAAAATTTTACTAGTGTCAGATACTGATATTTAAGAACAGAAATAGTAAAAAATATGAAAAACTGATCGGACATTCTCTCTCCAGTTAAGATTTTAACACACAAAAGCCTTTTTAAATATATTGTGGGCGGCGCTTAAAATTTAGATAAACTAATTTTTTTAAACACATATTATTTAAAGTCTATTCTCCAACTGACTTTACGGGACGTATGCGGGGATGTGTAAAAATCAAGATTTGATTGGGATATAGAAAGAAGTTATTTTTCTGTTCGTTTAGACTGTTTTCGCTAACTTTAAAGCAAATTTTTAATATTCTTGGCGCGCAAAAAAATACCTTTTTTCTTGATAAAAATCCGAAATTCCTTCTATATAAATAAACAGTGACTTTAATAACATTTTTAAATTACATAATATTTATGCATTGCATTTGTTACAAAAGTAAATTCATTTTTTTTTAAATTTTTAAAAATACTTTTACGCCTACTTGAATTAGAATAAAAATAAAGCATTTAAAACACATTTAAAAATACCGTTGAATTCCGATGTAAAAATGGGAGAAGTGGGGGGAAAAGTAATGTGGAATCCCTAAAAGGCACTAGCTGGATAGTAAATACACATACAAAATTTCAGCCCTATAGGTTTCCTAAGAGAGTCTCTAGACGTGTTAGAAGAAAAGCAAAAAAATCAAAGAAATATTGGCGTAAAAATCGTGGGGGTAAGGGTTAAAAGTTGAAACCTCCAAAAGGCAACCCCTTGATACGAACTCAATCCGAATACAAAATTTCAGCCCTCTTGGTTTATTTGGGTGACCTGTGCGAGTGGTACAAACTACGAAAACGTCGAAAAAGTATGAAATTGCAGCTTAAAAATGGTGGCGGTGGGGGTAAAATATTAAAGCCTCCAAAAAGCAGACCCAAGATACGAACTCTAAGATACGAACTGTGGGTGTGTTAGATCCAACCATAATAATTTTTTCCCCTCTACTCTCGCCAAATCATCTTAGGAAGCTGAATTTTGGATATGTTGTAGATAATTGACCGAAACATTATTTCCAACCGGTTTGGAATAGTTTTATTGTTTTACTGCCCCCTTAAATGTTGGGTCGGATCCAAATTTTGACCTCACTTACCAAATTTCAGCTCTTAACTTCCATAGGGGGGCCTTACACATGTCAAAAAAAGATATATATATATATATATATATATATATATATATATATATATATATATATATATATATATATATATATAGCACCGTTTTAGAAACCGTAATTAACATTATTACTTTTATGCTTTTAAATTTTTCAATATTTTTAGTCGAATTTTTCTTTAAAAAAATTAGACTTATACAGCCTATACGATAACAACGGCGAGAGGCGAAAGTAAGAACACTATCCGTTTTCGGACCCGTATACACGATTCTGTAGAAAAAAATACAGTACAGAAATACTGCTCTGAGAAAAGAACATTTCAAAGTTTGGGTGCCTAGTATGAAGGTGAAAAATGAAAAACTGGTAATTGTCGTGTTATACAAATGGTAGCACTAATAATACACTATGCATTAAGATTAAAAAAACAGTAAAGGTCGGTTGTTATTGCATAATTTTTTGGATTTTTCAGAACAATGACTTACGCCCTTTTTGCAGATAAAATTTTGATTGAACAAAAACATAAGTTGTGTTTCCTTTTTCTGAAATTCTAATTAAACTTTGTCAGTACATTTATTAAATTCTAAACCAAAACATTTGATTCACGTTAATTTTATGAATATTTATATGTATACTTGTAGTGTCCGCCTGAAAGTTGGTTATATGTGGGAAACTATTTTATATCAAATTTTTCAGAAAATTTTATACTTGATAAAAGTTAGTACTTGGTCTTAGGCTAAAAAAGCACGCACAGAAATTTGGATATATCTGGTTGTATCGAGGGTGGGCTTAAAAATGTAAATATGGCTTAAGAGTAAAGTACTATAATTAATGAAAATATAAGAAAATATAATTTGAAAAAGCTGTTTAGAAGTGAAAGTTAATTCAAAATACAGAATCACAGCTAACTGCTCAAAAAAATAAATTTAGATTTTTTCTTTTTTTTCTGTATCATACTGTACATCATAGGACCAGAAATATCTTTTAAAGGCTATTATGTGTCATGTACTGTAAAAATTCATTCTTAGTTGTAAGTTACTAATTATATATCTAATTTTTTGCAAATATGGCTTATACGCTTCAAATTATTATCGTAGCGTAGGGGCATTAATTGATTTCTGGTCATTGTAAAAACCTGTTTACTATAAGTAGACACTCTAAAGAGAAAATCAATTCTAAGGAAAAAAGGCGTAAAGCGACTTACGCCTTTTTTCCACCCAGCTCCTCATATATATATATATATATATATATATATATATATATATATATATATATATATATATATCAGACTATTTTTTTCTACAGAATCGTGTTCTACGGGTCCGAAAACGGATAGTGCCCCTACTTTCGCCTCTCGCCGTTGTTATCATATAGGCTGTATAAGTCTAATTTTTTTAAGGAAAAATTCGACTAAAAATATTGAAAAATTTAAAAGCATAAAAGTAATAATGTTAATTACGGTTTCTAAAAAGGTGCATTTTTTTTAATAGCACTTTTATAATGTGAAGCCACTAGAAACTTAGAAGCCGAAGTCTTTTTTCTAGTGGTCCTGACTGCCTAATTTTGGTAGAAATGAAACAACGAATTCAAGAACCTTTAATTCGTTTCCATTTTAATAAATCGGTGATTTTATTTATGGTTTTTAAATCATTGAAAATTCTAGTAAACTTCTTCAGATAAACAACGATAACATTTAAACTAATCTCTTCCCCCTGCGTATCTGCTCTTGCTCACAAGTATTATAGTTGAAAAAATATTCCCAGACACTTTTGTAGGTTTTCTTCTTTCTTGTTCTTGTCGTACACTTTTCAACACTACACCAGTGCCCTTCATCAGTGGTCTTTATTTAGTTTTTTAAATATTTGACATAATAATATTTCATCTTCACAAAGTTAAAAAAATGATGCAATACTGTAAAGAAAAGTGAAATATGTTATTTTCAATTAGAATAGACTATTTTCGTTTGATTTTAGTTGATTTGAAATTTCTAAGCAGTACATATTGACATCCACTGATTTTTTTTTTTCAAAATTATATTTTTAATAGTATTAAATATTTTGCAATGAATCTAGTCATTCAGTTATTTTATGTATATGCTTAAGGTAAAAGACCCGGTAATTGACCCTGGCCCAGTTTCTGAACTTTTCAACTTTGTTATAAATTACTAAAAAAACTATATTTTAAATAAGAAAAAAAATAAATTCTTAATTTAAAGTAATCTATTCTGTGTCTAATGAACAGCAATTTAAAAAGTTTAGAATATATTAACTAAATAAAAAAAATTTTTAAGTTTAAAATGTGTGTGAAAACAATTTTTTTGGTAGTTTCCTAACAGTTTATGTTACAAAGTACTCATTTTGATCTGTGCAATATTCATCATGTAAGTATGAAAACTTAATTAAAAATATATGAGCAGGTTAATATTTGTTTAAAATTTATTTTAAAATATTTATAAAATACCTTAGAATGGTTTTTATTATTGAAATATGAGGGTCAATTACTAGGCTCACTTCTAAAGTGGTATGGCCCAATTAAATTCTAACCAGTTTTTGTTAGTTATTTTGTTATTTATAGTTATCTTCGATTAGTTTTTGTTATTTTTCATAACGTATATAACATTAAACATTCATTTTTATCAATAAAAAATTATTTATAAATTAAATTTTAAAAAACTGTATTTTTAAATTTAAGGATCAGAAACTAGGCCACTGTCAGGGTCAGAAACTATCACATGAGAAATTTTGAAGGTCAGAAACTGGGTCCTTTTTGTCAATTTTTAAAACATTAATTTAAACTATTAATTCAATTCAAATAATTATTTTACTTATATGACTTTATTTTGAAAGTCATAAACTAGTTGATAAAATTATTAATTGTCTCTTAAGTTGAAACTTATATTTATTACTGTTGCTTAACCTCAGCCATCACTCTTAAAAGGTCAGAAACTAGGCCCGTTACCTTACAGTTCAGTTATAATATATCATGAATGTCATGTATATCATGAATGTTATTTGTTTTCGATTGCTTTAAGAAATATTCTTCTCCAATCAAATTATTATTGAATAAACAGAATTTACATAAAAATATAAAATAGTGTTATTATTTATTATTATTTCGTAACCTAATGTTCAATTAGTACCCTATGCACTATTTATTGGTTTGACTGGAATTAGAAAAAGATAATCATACGTTGACAAAGAAACTATCAAAAGTGTCTGGGAATATTTTTTCAACTGTAGTTTACAAATGGTTGTTCACAAACGTCGTTCTCATTTCGTCAAAATCGTGAGTTATTCTATATTTTGAATATTTCAAATAGTTTAGACCTCAGTTTCGTATAACCACATATGTTCTTTCCTAATATTCGTATTATATTTTGTTTATTGTGTTTGGAATATGAATCTGTTCTGCAAAACAGAGAAGGAAATATGGTGTTCATATTCCAAACAAAATAAAAAGCTATAGGTATATAGGTATATATATATATATATATATATATATATATATATATATATATATATATATATATATATATATATATACCTATGAACACCATATTTCCTTCTCTGTTTTGCAGAACAGATTCATATTCCAAACACAATAAACAAAATATATTTTAGAATTCACATTTGAATGGCGCTTAAATTAAATTTTATATTACATACATATTTGAAATATTTGTCTAAGGGCGTTTTCGCGTTGGGGCTACCGTAGCGAGGAGCGACGCTACTTTATGATCGTGTACTCGCAACCATTGATTCCGGTGGTCATTAGAGCTATGTTTAAAAATATTTTAAAATGACTAACGCAATATGGCTCCCGTTGACACATAACCGTGCACATAACTTGAAAAAAATTTAAATTTTTCAAACTGCTTATAAATGTTTTAATAATTTTTGTATTATGCCACGTTAATTTTAATACTTCAAACATAAAATTTTTCTTCATTACATTAAAAATTGTAACCATTTTAAGAGATTGGCAAAAAAAATTTTTGAATGACATTTGTATGCTACTCGAACAACTATAGCGCGTATCCATGGGAGCAATGCTTATGCAACGCGAACATGAATGCTACGTCGATCCAAAATGATGCCCACGGAAGCGATGAAAACCACAACGCGAATACGCCCTAAATGACATATTTGTGTTAAACAGAAGAATTGAAGAGATAATCTTACATACTTAGAACAAAAATTTAAAGACCATTTTATAAGAGTGGGAAGCGATTTTCCGTAATCATAAGTATATTCCTTATTACTTACAAATTTATTTAAAAGTGTATTGATATTATTTAGTTTTCCTTAAAATTATCTTACCCGTATAACTTTTTGGGTTTTTTTGTTAACTATAAGGTTAACTATAAAGTTATGTATGAAAAGGAAGCCTACGAGAAGCCTAAGGAAATTTTGAAGGGGATCGTCATAATAATAACCATTAACGGGATATCGTGCTCAACAACTGTGAATTTTTAAAAAATATATAATTTCAGGGAAAATTAAAATTTTTATGTGCAGTTAACTTGCTCGCTAAAGGCAATTTAAAACTCTTTTGCAATTTCGTCAATTTTATTAGAATTGACGCAATTTTCAAAAAATATTTTTAAGGTTATATTATATTAAAGGAAATGGGAAAAAAATGCGAAAATCAAAATCAAGTTTAGATAGATATCTTTTCCATTAAAATAATTAAAAGTTATGTATAAAATTTTGTCAACCAAAATTTTTAGTTAGGGCTGGGTGAACAGGCATTTTTAAGTACCTACATTTAATTTCATAGTTCCGTATAATTAGATATTAGATTGAAGGTAACATAATTTAGGTAAGAGAGTACATTGGTGAATAAATTTGTACGGAAATGTAGCTGTCGTAGTAAAGATGGTTAAACACCCGCGTATTATGAAAATAGCTAAAGTTACAACGAGCAATAATATATAAAGTCTGATCAAAATCACGCTACCTATCCATTTGACGCCATTTTGTTGTTTTGAAGTGTACATCGTAAGTTTATTAGATTACTGTGTAGAGCAAACTAAAAAGTTTTCTTTGAAATTTCACATTTTATTTAAATGTACCTACTTATATCTTTATCGAGATTAAAAAACTAATTTATGAAAGCTATCAAGTAAAATAATAAAATGATATTAATGGTGTAGGCACTGAGAAACATTTATTTTTTTCCTTTCACTGTTGTTACAACTTTATGTACTGCGTTATAATATAGCTATTATAATTTTAATTCTAAAAAATTTCGATTAGGCACAATGTTTAAAACGAAAAATACTCAGATAATTCTTAAATCACAAAATTCACGAAAAAAGTTTAGAAAATCACGAACAGGAACTAATAATTAATTACACTCTCAAAACGATTTCTTTGTTCACAGAATAAAATTTCTTTACAATTTTTTTCTTTGATTTAAAGAAATATTTTCCTGACATTTTTTTTAGTAGTCAAAGAAATATTTCTTTGAATCCAAAAAATAATTTTTTGGATTCAAAGAAAAAAAAATTTAAAGAAATTTTTAATTTTTGAATAAAGAAATCGTTTTGAGAGTGAACCAGTTAGTTTGTAACGTCCAATTTTGTTCTGCATTATTTTTAGTAAAATATTTCGAACAATTAATCTTAATCGAATAGCTTCCGGAAATATAAATTTTTTATTAGTCCATCTAAATTTAAATAAGAGATACTAAAACAATCTAATTGATCTCAATTTTTAACATTCTAAAACTTACGTGGGAACCCCAGCTTATTTAAAATCAAAACAGACTATTTTTTATCCAATAAAATTTATTCGATAGCTGAACTTCCACCGTGTGCCTTCTCTATTATAAAAATTACATAGAAACTTATTTTGGTAATAAATAACGTTACGTGTAAGAACAATAAAATTTTAGGAAATATGAGTAAAATTGTGGGATTAGTGAAGAAATTTAAGCACATTCCGGCCGTTTTAAAACATTAACTGGTCTTAAATATGTAAATACACGTACTGCGGAAAACATAACTTAGAGTGCTACGAAAATCTCAATAAGTTCATGGGGGCATAATGTAATTTATTTGCTTTACATAGACACTTTTATTGTGGATTATAAATTATGTGCATTATTCAGAAGAAGGAAATTTAGAAGAATCTCGAAAATGCGAAAAATGTTTATCAGATTACAAAAAAAAAAATATTTACCTAAGTAAAATACACAATTAACGTTAATATTTAATGAGACCACTCAACAAGTTATAAACTAGAAATTATCACTTGAGCTATGTAGTTGAAAAAATGTGTTGTATTTACAGAGATTTTATGTATTGAATTACGGGGCCATAGGTAATTTAACTTTATAAATACATTAAACAAATTAATAATGAAACTTACAGTCTTATAAAAAATCACTTGTACATTTACATATTTTCAGCGTTTTATTAAAATTTAAATAAAGTCACAGTATAAATAAAAATTAAGAAAATCCCATTTTGTTGTTCCTTGTGTTCTTCGGTTTGAAATGATTGTTTTGAAATCCAACATTAAGAAACAGAGACGAACGCCAGCATATTTAAATTTGTTTTTTGAGTACATTCGATAGTATGTATTAATTTATCTTAAGATATGATATGTTGTGGTACAACACATCATGTAATTCATTGTAAATTTTTTTGGCCGAGTCACATTTGCACACACAGTCAATAGACGTAAATATTGAGACGTAGCAAATAATCCTGCGATCGCACACTGATGTGTACAACTCACGTCACAATACACACTAAAGCTCCTGTTATTGCTCCTGCCTTTTACTACGTACATGCATACATACATATATACATACAGTAAATTTCTCACTGTGTTCCCTGTATTCCAGTGAATATTCTCCTCCATCCAGTTTCTACGCAGCGTTGTTGGCGTTTGGTCCATCACCACTTGTATTACACGTACATATGTAGAGTTGATTGTTCAAGCTCTCTACAAGTCTAAAGACAGAGATAGATATGATGATGGTTAATAAAATAACATGAGTTAGAGCTAGCCCCGTTGGTATGGTTGAAATGTTTGTATTGCTAAATGTAAAAGTGTGGTGGTGTTCCGGGTGTTGCTGCAGTAATGTTCATTTGGAATTTTTCATAAGTGGTAAAAAAAATCCTAATCTGGTCAAAAGGGAATAGAGTATCCATTTTTGTACTCAATACTTACAAGGAAAAGGCAAGAGTCGAAAATTCAAAAAAATCTGAAACTTTGTCAGTAGGTAGAGAGTGGCTACCTAATAACAAAAAATATCAGTTGCTGCTAAAAAACGTTTTTAAGGGGTGAAACATTCCCTCAAAGTTGGAACTAAAAACTTTAAAAATCGATGAAATTTTGTTTATACGTACCTTAAAAAGTTCTAGCAACAAATATAACATTATTTTTTGCATTTACACATTTTTAAGGGTTGAAATCACCCCTCAACTGTGTACTTAAAAATTTAAAAATTGATGATATATTGTTTATATATACTATACAGAGCTCTAATAATAAATATAACATTATTTTTTGTATCTACAAATTTTTAGGGGTTGAAACCACCCCTTCATATGTGTACTTAAAAATTTAAAAAGTGATGATATTTTGTTTATATTTATATTTATATTTATATATATTTATATATATATATATATATACATATATATATATATATATATATATATATATATATATATATATATATATATATATATATATATATATATATATATATATATATATATATATGTTACTGTGAATGTCCGAAACTGGTGAATGTTAAGATACACTGGTGGCTGTTAACATACACCAAGACGATTCTGTGAATCTTAGATACAACGATTTAAAAATTAAGTGAATGTTAAAACACGTCATTGTTTGTTTAAAAAGAAGTTATATTGTAACGAATAGATAATGTTTGTTTAAAAATGATTCATTGTTACAAGATTTAGTTTGTGAAATTTCATCCTAAAATAAATAATGTAGTTCGTTTGTATTTCGTTTGTACGCGTTTGTACCGCACTTTATTTTGTTTGTACCTCGAAGGGTAAACAGACAGAAAAGGGTTCGGAAAAACACGGTAGGCACTCGAAATTCTAGGTAGAATGAATTTGGTTGTTTTTAGAAACATTCAAAATTTGTAAACGGTATTCGATACAGATTTGTCTGTACCCGGTTGTAGTCCTTTTCTTTTCGTTTGTACATCAAAAAGTTGGGAGATACATGATACTCGAAATTCTGAAGAACAAAATTTATTGTTTTTGTTGACATTGAAATTTTTGAAATTCGCATTCGAAAGAGTATGATTTGTACACGTTATAGATCTTTTAATTTCGTTTGTACCGTTCTTTCAATTTTCAATCTGTTCGAAGATATGCAGTACTAGATATTCTAGGTAGAATGAATTCGTAGTTTCTAGGGATATTCAAAATTTGAAAACAGCATTGGAAAGATTATAGTTTGCAGCCATTTGTACAAGTAATTTTTAAACTTTTAAAAATCGCCAGATTATTATATTACCGTTAAGTCGAAAATTAGAAAACGTACTTTCAAAATGGTTGAGGTACAAATGAAAAGAAGAGTAGTACAAACGAATATAAATGAATCTTTGTTCAATGCTGTTTTCAAAATTTTATTAAAATGTCTCAAAAAACAACTAAATTTTTTCTACCTAGAATTTCGAATACTGTGTTCATAGTAGACTCAGAAATGCCTATATTAATAATTTTATTTACTCTAACAATTTTTGTATAACAATAGCAAGTTTTTTTTTATATCATTTATAGCCATAAATTCACTCATAGTGAACATAAACCAAGGCGTCGTGGTGCATGTTAACATTCACTGGTGTATGACCGAAATCGCCATGAAGAGAATAAATAACGGACATACACCAACTAGCTTGGTGGTTGTTAACATACACCATTGTATCTTAAGATACACTGCATTTCGGACATTCACAGTAACATATACAATATAGGGCTCTAGTAATAAATATAACATTATTTTTTGCATCTACAAATCTTCAGGGGTTGAAACCACCCCTTCATGTGTGTACCTAAAAAATTATAAATTTTGATATTTTGTTTTTATACATTATACGAAATTCTAGTAATAAATATAACATTTTTTTTGCGTCCACACATTTTTAAGGGGTGAAACCACCCCTTCAAGTGTGTGGTTAGCAAATTTAAAATTGACGAAATTTTATTTATACCTATATAACGTAAAAGCCCCCATTATCTAACACTATTTTTAGGTATTTCATTAAACTGGCTTACAAAAATTAATAAATAAATGAAACACCCATTCTTTTTTCTTAATAAGCATGAAAACAAGTTTTTTCAATCCAATGAATATGTTTTCAAAAAAATATAACCCAAAAATTTTGAGATATTAATGTTTTTCTCTTGTAAAATGTTGACATGTATAAAAAAACGGATAAAATATGTTAGTATCTTTAGAAAATCACCACAGACACCTAAAAAAAACACGTATGTAACCACAGAGAAGTAGAGACAATATATCTATCTCTATACTACCGGAACCAGTGTAACCAGTAAGAGAGAAAATATGTTATATCGCGCGTTTTTTGTCTCAACCTCGTATAAGGTTTTTTGACGGTTTTGAGTTAGAAAGTCATACATGTACATAATTCACTTCACCATATGATGCACTAAGAAATATTGCAAAATAGTTAATGGATAAAATTTCAATCCAATAAAATTCAAACTCGTATAATAATGACCTAATTTAGTTTACTGACAAAACCTAGTATAGTTTGTGTAAAATTATTTTTTGAAATAGTAACATTTTTATCAGCATATCCTCGTACTTGACCAAGATACAACTATCTGACACTAGAGTTCGCAGGTGCTGTACACCACAAATCCAATAGTACGTAGTGGTCGGTGCAAATTTAAGGGGAAGTACGTAAAATCGGAAGATCAGGAGCGTCGGTAAACGTTTATTTGAGGGATTGGTAAATATTATCTATTATATAAACAAGTACATATTATATACATATAAATAAGTACAGTACGCTTCAAAAAGTGATCGAACACTCTCACCCAGGGGAGAGGGTGCCCACACTTTTAACGCCGCACTATACTAATGTTGTGGTACACTGCCGTGTCAAAAGTGTGCCCCCCCCCCACCCCCCCGGTGATCACTTTTCGAAGCGTAGTCGATCACGAGTTCGATCACTTTTTGAAGCGTACTCGCTCGTGTTCGCTTAAATAAGTACAGTACGCTTCAAAAAGTGATCGAACACTCTCACCCGGAGGGGGTGCCCACACTTTTAACATAGCAGTGTACCACAACATTAAGTAAAGTGCGGCGTCAAAGTGTGGGCACCCTCTCCTCTGGGTGAGAGTGTTCGATCACTTTTTGAAGCGTACTGTACTTATTTATATATAACATATACTTGTTTATATAATAAATAATATTTACTAACCCCTTAAATAAAAGTTTACCGACGCTCCTGATCTTCCGATTTTACGTACTTCCCCTTAATTTTACACAAACTAGTATACCATATTCCATGTTTTGTCAGAAAACTAAATTTTAATTCGAGTTTAAGCGTAGCAAATTTGAAAAATGTAGTTTCGAAAAAAACGCGTTTAAAATTTAAGTTACTGGTTAGACTATCGGAATATGCAAAAAAAAAATCGTTTTATTTCACAAGCTCGTATAGTTATTTATAATATAAATTTTTGGTCATTTTACGTACATAATTATAGTTACATATAAAGGTTATATCTGTACTCCATAGAAATACACATATATATATATATATATATATATATATATATATATATATATATATATATATATATAAATCATATTTAAACCAAATAAAAAGATGATTTAGCTCTTATAATCTCTATAATCTCTATAATCTCTATAAATAGTTTGATTGCGCTAACTTCGAAAATTAACTGGAAAATGTTGAAATTTATAAGGCATGTGTTTCTATAAATAAGCATTGATCAAACGCAAAAGAGACACATTCAGCAAAAACTGTTTAATATATATATATATATATATATATATATATATATATATATATATATATATATATATATATATATATATATATATATATATATATATATCGCTTCAATTAAGTAAAGGGATGCGAGATGAATTCTATTAATAATAGTTTTTGTTATCAGACGTTTCTTTCAGAAATAACTTCATTAATATGTAAATGTCAAAACTGTTTTTTCATTGGATCGTGTTTCGGTATAGGGGATTTTACGTTAGTTACTATTAAGAATTTTAGTAATAAATATAATATTATTTTTTATACCTACACATTTTTAAGAGGCTGAAACCACCCCTTCAGCTGTCGACTTGAAAATTTGAAAATTTCGAAATTTTATTCACATAATATATCAGATTAAAATGGATTCATAATTTTTTTTTTTTTTTGTTTCCATACATTTATAGGGGTGAAATATCCTTTCCAAATTAGAAATTAGAAACAAAAATTGACGAAATTTTGTTTACATCTACTACACACTATTTAAAAGCTATTTGTATTGCTAATTTTACACATTATTATTATATTTATTGTAAGATTGTTGTGTTTGTTGTATATGTAAACAAAATTTTGTCAATTTTGAAATTTTTAGTTTACAACTTGGAGGAGATGTTTCACCGCCTAGAACTGTGTAAAAGAATATATTTATAATATATTTATCGTTAGGTCTCTATGAATTTGAATTGAAATTTTAAATGAAAATGAATGAATATGAAATTTAAATTTTTAGGTACGCATTTGAAGAGGTGGTTTGAAAATTTGTGGATGCAAAAAACAATGTTATATTTATTACTAAAGTTCTGTATAAGTAGTGGGTTTTGGTGCGTTCTAAGCCATTCCTTTAAGGAATAAGATACGTATAGCATACCCTTCATGTATACGTACATATATATATATATATATATATATATATATATATATATATATATATATATATATAGCGTACTCTGAGGTGGTACATACAGAGTACATACACCTAACTTTCGTCAGAATGAGTGATGCAGTCTGTTGAGTTTTCCCTGAGATCAAGTTACAAAAAGGATTAATTATAGTAAAAGTTAGAAATTTTAAGTGTCAATTTCAATTAGTGAACCGTGAATCGTTCTGCATTCGCAGTAAATGTAAGTAAATTTGTGTTGTAAGTAAAAAATATTGCTTAATGTTACAAAAAGGATCAATTATAAAGTTAGAAATTTTAAGTGTCAGTTTCAATTAGTGAACCGTGAATCGTTCTGCATTCGCAGTAAATGTAAGTAAATTTGTGTTGTAAGTAAAAAATGTTGCTTAATGTTACAAAAAGGATCAATTATAAAGTTAGAAATTTTAAGTGTCAATTTCAATTAGTGAACCGTGAATCGTTCTGCATTCGCAGTAAATATAAGTAATTGTTTTTTAAATATTAGAGTTACATATTATTAGGCACTGAAATGTTTAGCCATCGATAATGTACTAGATTACAAATTAAAACGATTTCTTTCTCTGTAATAAAACTAGCATATTTTTTATAAACTGAGCACTCAAAATTGATACGAAAATTCTGGTTTTTCTAGATAGTTTTTATATCTAAAATATTAGGTCAACTGAATTTTATGTTAAATTTGTATTATTTACTTGTTTTTTCTAATAATAAACATTTTTTTAAATATAATATTTTGTATTTTAATGTGCAGCCTTATTTATTAAATTTAAATTAAGAAGATTATTCTTTGAATGTTTTATATGCTTTCTAATCAAAAACTATTTTTATATAAAGATTTCTCTTCGATTTAAACAGCAGCCCTTTAAATATTATTGGGATTACTGCTCAATTTTAAGTGAAAACTTTATAAACTTTATTCATAATTCTAAGATGATGTGTTGTTGACTTAGGTGAAGTTTTTCTCTGTGCAGATGCTGGTGGTTGTGGTCAAACTGATTCATTTTCAGAGTCATTTTCACTACTAGCTGACATTGACGTATGACGTAGTACAGAATTACGATGAGCCAATTCAAATGCATTTAATCTAATCCGCATAAAATTTAAGTGATGCTGTAATCTATGTAAAATTTTAGGCTGCAATCCTGAAAATAATACAATACTCGTAAATATAACAATTAGTGAAGTCGGCGGGCCCTGCTTCACAGGGTCCTCATAACACGAGAGAAATCAAAACTAGTTTTCCGATTGTCCTAACTAAAAAAACTTTGATCTAAGCTAACCTAACTCGCTTTTTCAAGTTTATAGTTCTTTCATACCTAATTGCATCTGATGTATGGCTTGTGGAATAGGTACCCATTTCCTGCTTGTAATATCATAATATAACAATTTTTCAAATTAATTTGAATGTTCCATTAAACTATGATTATGTTCTTCACAGTCAGGAACGAAGGAAGAAAAAGGAGCACAAACATGTCTATTTTCATCCATTTTTGTTTCTGAAATAAAAATTTTTAAAAATTACAAACAATATTCCCTTGACACTGTAAAATATAAAGTAATTTTAAAATACAAATGTTATTTATTTGTACCACGTATTAATGATATACCTAAATTATAATCTTAGACTTATAAAATTAGATTTATTTTTTTTATCTCGAATGTATGTCCCCCGTTACAGGATAAAATATCTGCTATTTTATTAATAATTGTTGCATCATATTGAATTGCAAATATTATTGCATCATATCACAACCTGTTGAGACATGTTTAAAAGCTGTAGACGCAGGTGGTTGAAGTGGGGAGGGGGTGGGGGTACCCGCTATATATAGGAGTGGCGCATCGACGCTGGTTCAGTTATTTGCAAGAAATTGTGGTGTAAGCATCAAATTAGCAGCAGCAGCAATAAGCTTGAGCTAAGCAACAAATCTTCTAAATAATTATCAAAGGATACAAGGAAGAGCAATTGTAAGTATTAAGTTATTACAGGCATCAACATTATTGACCTATTATCATATCCATTTTCATTGTTGTATTCATTATTGTAGCACCTATCCTATTGTAAAACCTATATTGTTGTATCCCTCCTATTGTTGTATTCATTGTTGTATCTCTCCTATTGTTGTACCTATTGTAGTACCTATCCTATTGTTGTATTCATTGTTGTACTTATCCTATTGTTGTACCTATTGTAGTACCTATCCTATTGTTCTACTTATCTTATTGTTGTACCTATCCTATTGTTGTATTCATTGTTGTATCTATCCTATTGTTGTACCTATACTATTGTCGTATTATATTGTTGTAACCGTTTTCTAATACCAATATTTTATTTTCAGATAAAGCATAATGGAGGCGTTCAATTGTGAAAAGTGTAACAAATCGTTCACACAAAAACATAATTTAACCCGTCATATTAAAAGCAACCATTCAGATGTGGAGTTCCAGTGCCATGAATGTGGGAAAAAATTTAATCGTTTGGATAATTTTAAAACACATTTAAAACAAGCTCATAATTTGGAAACTCAAAAACGACCGGCAGCAACAATGGACAACGAGCATTCACCGAACAAAAAATTTAAACTGGACAACAATGATGAACTGGCAACGGAAATGGAAACTGATAATTCTCTAATTGAAACGAGACGATGTGATATATGCGACCTTGAGATACCAACGTCACGCTACTACGGGCATTTACGGAGTCTTGAACACAAGAATCGTGCAAGTTCTCAAGTGGAAAACGACGAATTTGTTGAAAAAGTAGCAAGCGCATATAAAAATCGAATTATCAGTTATCGAATACGAGCTTCGGAAAAAATTACAAATATCAACGAATTTTTAAAACACATTGAACTCAAAGTGATGCGTCTATTAACACACGAACTGGGACGACATGCAACATTCAAGATAAATATGGAATTATTTGGACTGTACACACTTGAAAAGGCTGGAAAAACTCGAGCAGAAACAAAATCGTTCAACACAAAGAACAAAATAATGACCGAGGCAACGGATTTGGATGAAATGTATACTGATTTTTCTCAAACCCTCAACACCAAGAGCGAAGAGTTTGAGCACAAAGAAACAGGATGGACGTTGCAAGAGGTTAAGTACTTGGAAATTAATATTAACAAGTTTACTCCTCTTCGTGGGTCATCCTATATACAACTACCGGCGTGGATAGAAAAGAAGAAAGCGGTTGTAAACGTTAAGAATATGTGAATGGATGTCTTCAGTTTTTCAGAACAGAAGATCGGTTGAAGGAACACGAAAAACGAGATTGTAATCATGTCTAAACCGTACTCCCTTCACCGAAAAAGTCTGTCTTGAAATTTGAAAAATATCACAAACAACTGAGGATGCCGTTCGTTATATACAGTGATTTTGAAACCATTTTGAAGCCAGTTGACACTTGCAAACACACCAAATGACACCAAAAATAGACCAAACAACAACAAAATGACACCAAAAATAGACCAAATAATACCAAAATTACACCAAAAACACACCAAAAATACACCAAAAATACACCAAATAACACCAAAAAAATACACCAAAAATACACCAAATAACACCAAAAATACACCAATAATACACCAAATAACACCAAAAAAATACACCAAATAACACCAAAATTACACCAATAATACACCAAATGACACCAAACTTACTCCAAAAATACACCAAATGACACCAAAATTACACCAAAAAGACACCAAAGAGTCACTCTCAAAAAGAGTCACTCCCCAAAAAGAGTCACTCCCAAAATGAGTCACTCCCAAAATGAGTCACTCCCAAAAAAGAGTCACTCCCAAAATGAGTCACTCTCAAAAAGAGTCACTCCCAAAAAGAGTCACTCTCAAAAAGAGTCACTCCCAAAAAGAGTCACTCCCAAAATGAGTCACTCCCAAAAAGAGTCACTCCCCAAAATGAGTCACTCCCAAAATGAGTCACTCCCAAAAAGAGTCACTCCCAAAATGAGTCACTCCCAAAAAGAGTCACTCCCAAAATGAGTCACTCCCAAAATCAGTCACTCCCAAAATGAGTCACTCCCAAAAATAGTCACTCCCAAAGAGAAAGTTATTTCTAACGGTATTATAGTAAAATATAGAATGAATATGTAAGATTTTAGATTAAGATTTAACCTTTTTTTTTGTTTTAACGGTACGGCGTTTAGTAAAAACAGGTAAACTAATATTGATTTTGATGCAGTTTTCATATTTGGTATTAATATTTTGATTGGTCAAACCATTTTCACCCTATTTCAAATTTCACCCCCCAATTTTATCGTCAAGGCCCCTCTAATAGATCCGACCCTGGATTTGAGTATGCCAATAGAAACGTCTTTAAAAATAAAGGATTATACCAATTTAAATTTTTCTTCTAGTTGTTATAGTTTTCGAATAATTTTGATAAAATTAAATTTTCACCCCAACTTCGAAGGTCGATTTCACCCCTTCAAACCATTTTTCCGCCGATAAAAAAAAATACGTGTCTGATATTTTTGTTTGTTCTACACACCAGTTAACTCTCATCAAAATCGGGAATTGTTACTTGAAGACCTAGCCCTCTAAGTAGGTATGGGGCCACTTGGCAACGCGGTGTAATTGCCTATATTGCCTATATCTCGTATAACCTAACGAGACCTAAGCGAACTTAGCTTAATCTAGGAATCCAAATTTTCCTACCAGATTGGCCAAGTGGCCATTGAATATAGGCAATTACACCGCGTTGCCAAGTGGCCCCATACCTACTTAGAGGGCTAGGTCTTCAAGTAACAATTCCCGATTTTGATGAGAGTTAACTGGTGTGTAGAACAAACAAAAATATCAGACACGTATTTTTTTTTATCGGCGGAAAAATGGTTTGAACTTCAGCGTAAAAATCAAGCTGCAACATGTACTTTTTCTGTACTTTGTTTTGAAAATTTTTCTTAACTGTCCAATAACTATACCATTTACCCTATTATAAGCTTTCACGTAAAAAAAAAACTATTTCTACCAGGACAGGAAATTTTTATGAAATCTCACCTCCAACCGGAAGCTATAACAGACATTTCGAACAGGAGTAAGTTTGTCATACCAAATTTTTCTGAAAAACGGTATACTATTTTATATATACATACAGTTGAACCTCTTTTTATGCGGGAACCTCTTTTAATAAGGGACCGCATAAAGATAATCGCACAAAAAAAGTATTCAAACACTTCATAAATAACTATAAAAAGTTCGCTCCAGATTGTAAAAAAAAAAAAAAAAAATTCCAGCAATTTTGTATGTATAGACAGTTGTCTATAAAAATACATCGCTTACAAGGAATGTTATGGAAATGTTACCCTGCGATTTCGTTCATTTCAAAAGATATTGTAGTACTTGATAAAGTAACAAACATATTTTAATTGTACGTGCCAAATCCCATATTTAGGGGGTTAAACACCCCTTCCGAATATGAAGGAATCTTATCAAACGGTTTTCCGATAGCATAATGCTACTTAATTACGATATCAGTCTTCATTCTTCATTCTTCATTCAACAACGTAATAAAGCTCCAATCATTTTCTTCTCCTCTATATCAAAACTTATTCTGTTATTCATGGTACAAAAGTGGATACATAACAAAGACCAGAAAAATTTGAAAATTCATTTGCATTTGCTCCCCAAGTGTCCCTTAAATGCGAAATTGAGGGTTGTGAAGAATTATCTTTTATAAGATGTTCTTGGTGCAAAAAAACGCTCTGATTAAAACACTTCTTTGAAGAATATCATTACTGCGAAAATTATCATTTATAGTTCTAATCAATATTTTTTTAATACCTCTATAAAATGATACAATTACATTGTCAAATACAGTCATACTGAAGCATTTTAACGTCTGTTTATTGTACCACTATTCAACATCTCAAAATTATACTCTATTCATACTTAAAATGTAATTTATATTTTTACTTGTATTTTCTTCCACTATTTTATAATAGCTGACAATTAATTACAAATTGCAATCCTAAATTTTTTCTCATAAAGCTACTTCAGTGTTTCAAAATTATCTATTTCAAGTCAAGGAATTAACAATTAACTTGATTTTTCCTGTATTTTATAAATTTTATAATGGGAGAAATCCTAAATATTTAACTTTTGTTAAAAATTTCGTTCTTATATACAGCCCCCCATAACCCCCCAGTTCCACCGCATCGCTACAGTGGGTAACACGTATTATTTATTAACTAATAACTTGTAGCCTTTTTACAAAATTTAAAAGAATTTGAGCTATGATCTCCCTAAAAAATTTTTAATAAACCCACTCTTAGGGGTGTTTGACCCCTTCGAAATTAAGTGACCCCAATGAAAGAAATTCTATAGTAATGTAAATCTTTTGATAACTTTTCCTCAAAATTGCTCAAGGGCTAGTATGAGAAAAATACCAAAATATGATTTTTCAGCAAATGTTTGAAGGGGTGTTTTACCCCCTAAATATGGGATTAGGCACGTACAATAAAAATATGTTTGTTACTTTGTCAAGTACTACAATATATCTTAAAATGAACGAAATTTCAGGGTAACACTTCCGTAACATTCCTTGTTAGATATTATTATGGTATACACCAGAAATTTTTAAAGTGTGACATAGTCCGGACACACACATGAAATGCACACTTATCGAAACACACATTGGCGGCTCCCAAAAGTCTATATTATAAAAATCTAATGTTGTAGACCAGTAAAATATAAGCGACACGTATTTTTTACAACTGCGGAAAACGGTTGGAAAGAGTGAAATCGCACTTCGCAAAAATTAGGGTAAAAATTGAATTTTTCAAATATGTATCTTGAAAACGGTGATATGCCAGTATGTAAATATTATCATTATCACAATAAGAACTTCCGAATTTAGATTATCTAAATGATTAATGTAAATGACTTTATTGTGTTTGCTTTTAAATGATAGATACATACTTGTCATTATCGAAAATTTTGATCGTAAATATATCGTAAGCGGAGCGTCATTCGTAGCGAAAAAATAACGAAATTTTTGAAGGATTAAGCGAAGCAAGTTGTGGATATTCCAAACATATTCGTTTTGCGACTGTCAAAACCTACTTTTCGTTATCGAAAAATATCGATACCGAGTTACGTACCATAAATTGGTTATAATTGGTCACTTTAGGCTACATTAGTCTCATTGAGTTAGTCAGCAATAGAAAATTTTCTAAAAAATCAGTTTTCGTTACTTTTCGTAATTGTAAACTTTTAATCGTAAATATGTCTCTCGTAAACGGTGCGTCGTAGCGAAAAAATAACGAAATTTTTGAAGACTTAAGCGAAGCAAGTTGTGGGCATTCTGAACATACTGTGACTATTAAAATGTGGTTTTTATTATCGAAAATTATCGATATCGAAAATAAGGATATTTCACTTAGTAAAGATAAACGGAATTGAATGCTATCTTAATGAATATAAGTGGTGACTTTTAGAAAACTAGCAAAGATGTCGAAAAACCAACTTCACTATTGAATTCATCAGCGTAAAAGACCCCAAACAGTGAAAGTTGACAAAAGTTCTAGAATATTCTACTCGTCAACTAGCAGAGATATAAAAAACAGACTTCACTATTGAATTGGTTACTAAAAATTAGATTAAGCAGCGCAATTTGACAAAAATTCTAGAAGGTGCTATTCGCCAACTAACAAAGATATCGAAAAACCGGTTGCACT
Source organism: Brachynemurus nebulosus (assembly GCA_035578155.1). NCBI lineage: Eukaryota > Metazoa > Arthropoda > Insecta > Neuroptera > Myrmeleontidae > Brachynemurus > Brachynemurus nebulosus. Next base: position 294,424 of record JAPWDM010000011.1, on the reverse strand, counting down.
ATTTAATTGTTCATCCCAAAAAAGACGAAATATCACAGTTTGATAAATGTTCTAGAATATTCGATCTTGGTTGAAGAATTTTTTTTAGAATGTTTGCCAAAATGGGACATTTAGTTTATATTAGTTTAATTTTGGTTGGACAATTAAATGGTGCAATCGATTTCTCAATATATTTGTTAGTTGCTAGAATATTCTAGAACATTTGCCAAAATATGTTATTTGGTCTCATTTTAAGTGACCAATTTAATGCCGACGACATTATTTATATGCATTTTGAAACTGACTCTTGCGTTATGCGATTTTATTATACCACGGAATTGTTTATTATGGATATACAATAAGGAGTAATTTAATTTTATATATTTATGTTCAATTCTTGAATAATTTTTCTAACGAACTTACAACAATTCTTAAATATATTATTATTTTTAATTTATCAACTTATCGGTGAAAAATTAGTGAATTACTGTTAAAAACTCTAGAGAATTTTTTTAAAGTTTTACCTTTTTACCAGTACTACAATACCAAATCATATTTAATTCAGTTTGCCTGTACGCTGTAAAAACCATCAATTCTTATACAACTTTTTTTAAATGCACAATAACGGAATATTGGAAAAAAAACTTCAAACAATTTGGATAAGTAAACAGTGGCTTGTGCAAGTTAAATAAACTGTTGAAACACTTTTTGAACCAACTTATACTGTTACAACTTTTGCAAGTGACTGAACTTGCGGAAGTTCACTTGCGGGTTACTGTTTCCATTATCAAATACTTGCACAAATTAACTTGCGGCAATTTAATTTCAGTTGATGTTACATATTTATGTGTAAACACACTGTTTACACACAAAGCAAAAAAGACTTGCTCAATTTGAAAATAATTGCAGAAGTTAATTTGCAGTGCCTGTTTCCACATGAAAAAATACTTGCAGAAGTCGACTTCTGCAATATTTATTGCCAGTGGACATTTAGCTTAAGAATAGCCATCTACCAAACCACGAGAAGACCACAGAAGTCAATTGACATTACGTATTGAAAATATCGTATAATATCCAGTTTATTTGTTTTTCTTAACAAAACTCGGTACCACCTAGTAAGATCAATAAAATATTTATTGTTGTGATTTTCATAAATACTAGCATACTTATTTATAAGAAACTAACCGTATTTAGAACAATAAATAAAATATATAACAAATACAACAGACAGTGCGAATAGAACATTTGAAAATAATTTATTTACATATCGCGAGCTTAGTGTAACACTGTACTATGTCGACTTTTTTGAGATTTGCACTTTTTCACATATTTGCGTTCTCCACTTTATTGTCTACCTATATAAATTTAAATTTAATCAAAATTCCTTAAAGTACGGTAGAAATCAACAAAACATCAAAGTTCCATCTGCTAAAAGTACAAATAATTTTATTAAAAGTTCTATGTTTCACATAGAACTTGGATGTTCTAAATTATTTTTTCGTTTAATTTGTTAATTGTTTCACATAGTATTTTGATATACTGTAATTTGTCTATATCTGCTTTTTTGGAAGTTTTATACATATTATTATTAAATTATTAAATACAACATATACAACAAATATTGTGTTGGTTGTGTTGGGTGTCCATAACGTCCATAATATGTTGTTTTTTTTATTATTGTCAGTTACAAGTAAAGGTCCCGAGGCCGGACCTATCGATTTTGATGAAACTTAGAACAAGAGTTTTTAGTGTTCTGCAAGTTCCACAAACTTGTAGAACGCTAAAAACTAAGGAACACGTATTTTTTTTATCTGCGGAAAAACGGTTTGAAGGGATGAAATCGCCCTTCAAAAATTGGGGTAAAAATTTAATTTTACAAATATCTCGAAAACAGTAAAAGATCGAGCAACAGTTTAAACTGACGATATTGCTCTTTTTTAAAGAGCTATCTATTGATATGCAATTTGTTCAATTTACATCAGCAGGGGTGGTTGGGGGTTAATTTTGCAAAAAGGGGGTGAAAAATAAACAATGTAAAAATTTTGTTTACAAATTTGAAATCTACGTCAAAAAATCTAATTGACTCGTTTTGCTCAATGTCCTAATATTTAGTCTAGGGGTAGTTAACAAGGGGATGACTGTGTCGAATAGTTGTACTACTTGGGTAGTTCAAGAAGTTCTTCTTCATAGAAAATAGTTTAAGACAATTAGAATAATGTAGAAATGAAATTCTCGGTTTCAAAATTCACTGGAGAGGGGGTGAATCACCCTCTTAAATTACATACTAGTTTACATACACTCATTTTTACTATTAACACACTGACAGTGAGTACTAATGTCACAATAAGTGGTTCTGAAGTTGGACTATCGTATGTAAGGTTTTTATTAGGTTTCCATTCATTTTCAAAATATCGTTACTTTTGGTATCGATAATTTTCGATAACGAAAACTATAATGTCCATTAAAAAACAAACCTTATAAAAACCTTACATACGATAATCCAACTTCAGAACCACTTATTGTGACATTATTACCCACTGTCAGTGTGTTAATAGTAAAAATGAGTGTTAGTAAACTAGTACTTATATAATTTAAGAAGGTGACTCACCCCCTCTCCAATGTTGCTCAAACTGAATTTTGAAATCGAAAATTTCATTTTTACGTTATTCTAAATATCTTAAACTATTTTCCATGAAGAAAAACTTCTTAAACTACCCAAGTAGTACGACTATTCGACACAGTCACCCCCTAGTTAACTACCCCTAGACTTAATATTAGGACATTGAGCAAAAACAGGTCAATTAGATTTTTTGACGTAGATTTCAAATCTGTAAACAAAATTTTTATATTGTTTAATTTTCACCCCCTTTTTGCAAAATTAACCCCCAACCACCCCTGTTGATGTAAATTGAACAAATTGAATATCAATAGATAGCTTTTTAAAAAAGAGCAATATCGCCAATTTAAATTTTTGCTTTGCCTCTTACTGTTTTCGAGATATTTATAAAAATAAGTTCTTACCCCAATTTTTGAAGGGCGATTTCGTCCCTTCAAACCCCTTTTCCGCAGATAAAAAAAAATACGTGTCCTTTAGTTTTTAGTGTTCTACATATTATTTAAGTTTCATCAAAATCGAGATAGGTTCGGCCTCGGAACCTTTACTTGTTAGTTACATGTTAGTGTTGACGATAGATTGCCACAATAAATACTTAACAAAAATGGAAAATACAGAGAATAATGATAATAAGTCTAAACCAAGTAAAGACGATTTATTTTTAAGAATATTTACATATTTATTTATTTTTGTAAGAAAAATTTATACTTTATATTATGTATCAAAGTTCTATGTTAAAATTGATAATTTTTTCTAATGAATCACGTTATACCAAAGTGCTATGTTTTTTTTATTTTCATTTTCCAAGAAAATTTTTCAACTATTTTCATTTTCCGCTTCAATTTATTAATTATTAGATGTATATAGTACAATTTCATTACTTAAAATTAATCCATATTGTATAAATTACATTTTAAAATATGTCAAAACTTCAAACTCATTTTTCTCGAGATTTTAAAAAGGCGACATGGAACAGTGTTACACTAAGCTCGCGATATGTCAAGATGCAGTGCACGAAATAGAATATTATACACTATATAGAACAAAAAACTCCTGGAATTATTTCCACCATTTGTTGGAATTATTTTAGTTGGAATAAAATTTAGTAGTGTAATATGAAATGTCGTTTTCCGACCACTTCGTTTACCATACAATTCAGATACATATTAACATTTTCTTAAGCATAAAAGAGATAGTTAAAAGCCATTCTTTAATTTTAAAGAGAATTCTTCTAACCCGGAATCATTTCTGCCATTAATTGGAATAAAATTTGGTCGTGTAATCTGAAATGTTCCGACCACTTAGTCTACGATGTAAATCAGATAAATATCGATACTTTCTTAAGCATTAGCCAATTGTTTAAAAGTAGTTCTTTAATTGTAAAAAAATTGTATTGTACATTTCAATACAATCAAAAGAATCCCCTCAGTATTTTATTATATTGTATGAATTTTTATGCACATTGTTGTATACATTAGAGTTTGAACAAATGATTTCACTTTGAAATAGAATATTGTGTTTATCTTTTACTATAAACACAAAACTTTCTTAGTATGATGATAACACGTAAACAACGAGACTCCTCGGTGCGTTTTCTGTTTAGTTCAAAGCATTCTTTATGTATTCGTATCTTTTAACTTTCAACTTAACTATCATAACGGTTCTGCACAAAGCACGATATATCCAGTTTTGTAGACATTTTGTGAAAAGTTTCGTATTTCTACTACTTAACAATATCAACATATAATTATCATACTCGAAATGTTTTGAATTGCAAAAAGATCATCTAATAATTTACCTCAATAACAGGGCCGTAACTAGGTCTTCAGGGGTCCCGGGGCAGAAAGTATATTAGGGGCCCCTACGCCACCCCGGGCAAAAACAAAAAATTCGGCCCCCTTCGCTGATCCTTGTTTTATTTTTTTTTGCTCGTCAGTCTTTTGCTGCCCTAATTTTACAGAAATACTCTTTTTCTTGCTTGTCAGTCGTTTAATTTTACAAATACCGCCCTTACAATTTTCTTGGTGGCCCCTTTGGTTGGGGGCCCTGGGGCAATGCACCGGCTGCCCCAGCCTAGTTACGGCCCTGCTCAATAATCGTGGGATCAATGCGAATAATTAATTTATTATACAAGTATTTTGATCCAAGTTTTACGAAGTCTCTTAGAGGAAGTGGCTATTGTTTTTCGTATTAAACATTTTTAAGATGAAGTTTGTTTGTGAGAGTTAATAAGTATATAATTTTTGAATCGATGATTAAGTTTTACTGAAATCCCATTTTATTTGCTATTCATGTTTTATTGGAGTGTTGGACTGCTTGATTAGCACCTATTCGGATACTCGTTTAGAATAGGGTAAATGTGAATACGAATATTAGAAAAGTGTCATATATTCGCCAAAATACCCCTACACAACGTCAGAGACTGTACAAGGGGTGGGCGAAGTAGGCGACCGCCTATGGCCTTGCGGTGAGGCCTCACATTTGTAAAAAAGTGGTAAGAAAGCTGACAGAACTCGACTAAGAGTATTGTCGGATTGTTGAATTGTGTTTTTTTGCTTGCTACTTAATTTTTAGGGAAGTTGTTTTGAAAAATCATGGGGAGAGAGGCCTCACAAAAGTGATTAAGGCGTTTTTTTTTTTGCAACTTTACACAACTGTCAAATGTATTGTCTAACACATTGCATAAAACGTATCTTTGAAAATATTAATTGAAGTTCGTTATTTTTACTGTTTATGAAAATTGTTTTGAGAAATTTTCGTGGAAGATTTCCCAGCACCTGTAACGGCGACGTTACAATAACCTTGTAGGTTCATAGGTTCTAGGCACATTGCTTATAGTGTTTTTTTTTTGATAAGACGGTGCTGCCAGCATAGCAGTCAAGGATATAAAAATAAAAACGCGGTTGTCCAAAAACATAATTATTTGAAATTTTTAAAAATTGATTAAAATGGTTCCATAAGCTTTGCTTTTGTTTCAACAAAAACATTACGTAATTTCCAAATGAGAAAAAGTCTAACATAAGTTGAAAAGAAGAAGTTAGAAAAAGTTAGAAACGTGTAAAGTAGTGAAAACATTTTAAATAACTTTTCAATCAATAACGATGAGAAACTTTTTCATTAGTTTATCTCTAAAAAATGATCACAGCTTTTTAAAATTAGAACATATGGTTAACTTGTCACGTACTTTCCAGTAAAAATCTATTAGATTACAAAAAATGTCAAATGTTAGTTTTAACGAATTTCCAGAATGGAATTCAGCTATTACAGCCACTGTCATGACGCGACTTGAGCCCGGGATATGGCAGAAATTTGTTTTTAGGTCCCTAGAAACCGAAATTAATATTCACTAAAATTTATATATATATATATATATATATATATATATATATATATATATATATATATATATATATATATATATATATATATATATATATATATATATATATATATATATATATATAAATGTACCTCATTTCAGAGCCAAAATCGGGTATATTTTCAAGTACAAGAATACTACTATCAGAATTTGAATATATACCCGACAATAAATTAGTGTAATCTTATACAGTTACTAATAAGGTATATTTTCAAACTTATTTCATTTAAAACAAGACCTACTTTGTTGCAAATAAAAAAACTGTTACAATTTTTTGAAATAATTTTTAGCTTCTTCTTATCGTAGTTCTTAATTGTTAGTGTGTGAGTTAAACGTGTAAAATTTGTTTAAAATTAAATAATGATTAATAAAACAGATTTAGAAGGGTTCTTTACAAAAGCGTATGAATATGGACAATATTATTTGAATTCGAATCCGCTGAAAAATATTTGGTGCAATTAAGGTAGTAGTCTGGTAACTTGGATTGAAAAAATCAAATTTTTTTTTGTTTAATTCGAAAGTACAACATATTGAGAATATACTGTGAAAATTTTAGACCAAAATTCAACGAACAAAACGAAAAATTAATGTTTAACTAGTTTCCGAAAAAAACTAATGTTTATAAACGGAAATTCGCTATGTTATGCAGAATGCTGCGTCAGGGGTATTTATTTTTATTTCAATTTATTACAGAACGTGAAGCATTTAGATATATGTGTGTAACGAACAGGTTGTTCAAAAATAACATATAATATATAGGTCAAAGAATATTCACGTGATTTATAATGTACCCTCTGTACCCAATTCAAGTTCCAGGAAAAAATGTTTGTGTTCAAATTCAAATTCGTTTCTGAACCTAGACTAACAAAATATGTATTTATGACAATATTAAATCACGTTACCTGTTGGCAAAAGGACAAAAAGTTTTAACAATAGTCTGTAATAAAAATAAGTAAACAGTCCCTTTTCTATATACGTTTATTACTTGGACATACGAAGATTATCTATTACAGGCATCTTTAGATGGTCAGTTACACTTCTCTGTAAGTTATAAATATCATGTATTTTTTACATGATCATTTGACCTATATTATCTGTTATTTTTGAACAACCTATAGTTTATATAATTAGTGAAACAGTTGACCACTGCACTGTTTGTTTGTAACTCTAAACGTCTATAAATGTGAATCAAAGCCTGTTTCAGGTAGATTATTTTAGATTATCTATGCAGTAATATGTCAGTATCATCGTATACATACATAGACCGTAGGTAATTGATAGGTACTTGGCAGGACCTAGAAGCAGACATTTACGAACATTACGAATAATATCTTTTTAAGGAATCCCTATTACTCGGACTGTTCAACTAGATAATTTTAAATATCAAAACTACCACTACTCAATTTGATCACTGTCTCATAGATGTCGCCTTCCAAAAAACATTGTCAGATTCACAGAGGACAGAGGTACTATTCGTGTCTCTATACTATTGAAACCAGTGTAACCACAAAGGATAGAAAATATCCCACCAATATGTTATATATGTGCACTCGGTTTAGTGTGTATTAGTGAGAAGTATGTTGTGTGTATTAGTGAGGTACCGTAACATGGGGTAAGATTGGCCCATTTTTTGCGTTTTTTTTTTACGTAAACTGCCTTATATTTCTCATATATATTTAGGTAACTTCCTCTTACTATTAGCTATTGAACTCTGCATATTTCAAAGTATACATTGACTAGTTATTAGAACTCAGAACTTATTTAATTTCTATTTTAAGATGTTCTGAAAATTTGGGACAATCTTGCCTTTATTTGGGGTAACATTGTCCCAAATACAAAATGTCATAGTAATTAATGCCAAATATTATTTTTGACAATGTTCGACATTTTTAATTGTGGTTGTACGTAAGTAAATAGTGTACAATATTTTAGGGACAGGGCCCGCTCCAAGGGCGGGTAACCCGGGCATTTGCCCAGGGCGGCAAATTTTAAGGGCGGTGTAAATTTTTGTAAAAAAGGGTGGCAATTTTTCAATTTTACGAGTAAAAAAAAGAGATTTGCTCGGGATAGAAAATTTAAAGGGTGGTAATTTTGTAAAAAAAGGTGCGGCATTTCACAGGTGACGAGCAAAAGAAAAAAAAGGTCGCCGGTACAAAAAAAGAGAAAGGAGAGCGCGATTTTCACACCCAGCGACCAAAGTAAATGTCACTAATTTTCGTGCAGGGGCGGAATTTTTACCTCTTGCCCGGGGCGGCGTAAACGCTAGTGCGGGCGCTGTTAGGGATCAAATAAAGTGACACTTGGAAAGTAAACTTTCCGCACGCAAATTGACAATCAAACACGCAAAGCCGCCTCCTGATTTTTCATTTAATAAATATTTCATAATTATTTCTATAGAAACCACCAACAAAATAATTTAAACTTTTTTTTAATTAAAAAAAAGACAAACACTCAATAATATTATTTTAAAAAGGAATAAAAAATAGTAATAATAATGGAAAAAAGTATGTGAAATTCGTAATAAAAAATAGTATATGCAGCTCGTGCAGGATTGTCGATTGCCCACTTGAGCGAATGAGCGCACTCACTACGATCGTGCGCTCAACTTTGCTCTCGTGGGCAATCGACAATTACCCGCACTTATTGCATAATATACTGTTCTTTTAATGGAAATTTAAAAAAAAACAGGTTGGGCCAATCTTGCCTCAATACTTGGGCCAAAGTTACCCCAGCTTACAAAATCACATTTTACAAATAAACAAGGTAAGTGTCAGAAAAAACAAACTTAAAATATTTTGAATATATATTAAATTAAAGCTGTTATACACTTACCAATCAAAAATCTTAAGTTATTCTGGATGTGTAAGCAAAAGTTGGTTTGCATCAAAACATTCACAAGAAGTAACGGTGAAGTTGGAGCAGCACTGAGCAGTGGCAAAAGGTGGAATTAAATCAATCTTAGCAATCGAGTATAGTCAGTGCTGCTACCTGTCATTTACCACAAGAACCAAGTTGATAGCTGTATTTGCTAGCTCATAGTAAATCAAACTGTCTTTTTCCAAGACTTGAGCCAATCTTACCCTTAAGGGCCAATCTTAACCCAAGTTACGGTAACCTATCTTGCATACGTATATACATAATACTATGCACGTATGTATGTGGTACGTACACCGTGTTAATACGATGGTGACAATATGACTATACAAAGACAACAACTTAAACACACGAAACACACTCATCGAGTGCTACCGAATGAATGACAACTAAGTAGCCTAATGTGCCCAGAAATGCCCATGAGTGATTACAGAAAAGAGATAGTTGTATTCCTTCTACTGTTTTTATGGTCAGATTCCTCCAACGAACCAATTAATTAAAATAATGAATAAAATCCAAATTTCGATGACTATACTTTCTCTAAAATTGACTCTAAGCAACGGAGATGAGCAAAATTTTTATACGAAGTGATAACTTTTACTTTCACGACGCACGATGGTTATAAAAAACCGTAAAAACCCCAAAAATTATCCCCTGTGAAATCTACTTGGTTGGGTCTGTCGGACGGTCAACGTAACGACAGATACGTTCGGACGGTCAACGTAACGACAATGTCGTTTTAAAGTTTCAACCCAAAAAAAAAAAATGAACTTAAATGTGTTGTATACGAAACGGACCCTCGTGAATTAAAAATATTTTCCTATTCACACAATTTTCTACAAAATTTTTACAATAATATGTGACCGACAAATCGATATGTTTCTTACAAAATTTGTTAAATATTTCAGCTTTTGGATTGAGGAATTCATAATAAATATTTTTAAGAAAGCTATTGAGATCATTTGCAAAGTCATCTGATTTCTGTAAAATATCCGAAACCTTATACATCTATTTTTTCTAATAGGAGATGATTTAGAAACTTGGATTTTTGAAATATTAACATTATTTGATTTAGAAAAAAGGTTAACAATGTCCGAATTTACTTTTGGTTGAATATTTTCTGTTTCAGAAACTTTTTCAAACGTTCCAGAGTTGTTACTATTAGATTGTAAAGTCTCACTACATAAAATTTGATGAAGAAAGGTATTTTGCAATTCTATTTGCATATTCTTTTTAAATTTTCTTAGAATTTCATCAAGATAAATAGATAATACCGACTGACGAATATCTGTCAAAGAAGGTTTATTTGATGTAGACGGAAATTTTTGTACAATATTTTTGTCATTTTCATTGTTAGTTTCATTAATTTCATCAGTTTTGTCACTACTTTCATTAATTTTGTCAGTTGTGGAAACAGAATTGGTTAAATTAGCTGATTTCGTTGTGACATTTAAATTTTCATTATTAATTTTTTCAATTATAGGAACTGAATTGGTTAAATTTTCGGATTTCTTTTCTATATTTGACACAAGTTGATTATTATTTACATTTGTTTTAGGATTCGGTTGCGAAATATTTGTATTATGATCTAAAATGTTATCGGAACTGTTATTTTGAATGTAATTTGAGTTTTTGTCTGAATTTGAACTGTAATTCATATTGCAATAATTGTTAAAATTTTGGCCATAGAAAATTTCATTGAAATTACTATTATTTCTATTTAATTTTGCCCTACGTCAACAATTGGATTAAAGGTTATCTGAAAAACTGTTTAAATTCGAATTTAGTTCAAAGTATCATTGCTGAAATTTCTACTAAAATTGTTATTAAAATAATTATTGTGGTAAATACCTGTTACTAGTAAAACTATTTCTATTTGAATTATGAAAGTTGTTTCTTGTTTTGTTTATATAATTTCTATGAAAACTGTTATAGTTATTTTCGATACATATGCGTAAAGAGGAGTACTCTAATAGACTTAAATTAGGGCACGATTCTAAGGTACTGACGTATTCACTACGAGATCGAGTGCGCTGTATACCCCCACGAGCCGTCAGGTGAGTGAGGGTAAGCGCACGAGATCTCGCGTCAGTCCTTTTAGCGAGTGCCCCAGTTTAAGCCTATTGGATACCTCACTTTACGCATACGTACCGAACATAATTTTTTATAACGACAGCTTCTAAAGTTCAATATTCGAGCGTTATGTAGTGGGCGTAAAGAGCAGTTTTCATATCATATTTTCTAAAATTACTTAAAATTAATTAGTTTTTTCTCTCTATTAAACTTTAGAAGCCGTCGTTATAAAAAAAATTATTTCTTGTTTGACTGTTTTAAATATCCATAATAATCTTTTTATTGGACAAATATACATTGTATTAAAAATTTTTCAGATGGTGGATCTCTCAAATTACTAGCGACTTCAAATGTATTACAAGGATATTCTAAGGGTGTTTCAGGACCTTGGTGTCTACGATTGAAATTTAGAATTTCTGATCTAATTCTATGTTCATCTCTTTCACTATAAAATGCATTAATTAAAAAATTTTCTAATTCCTGAAAGGTATTACAATTCGGATTTGAACTTTGAAAAATAAGTCTAGCCGGTCTTACTAATCTACTTTTTACAATTAGTATTTTAGTACTATCATCATTTATGTCTAAAGATGTGAAACAATTTTTGATTTCCTTTAAAAATCCAAATATTGTTAATTGACCATTAATGAAATCAAATTTAATTGAATTTAAGAAATCCATATCTTCATTTATAAAATTCAACATATTTTTATTATAATTATTTAATTATTTTACCTATTTATTGCATCATGCGGCTTCTTGGGATCATCGTTGGGTTTGTTGTTAATATTTCTCAATTTGGTGGGGGTATTCCTTGATTTCTCCACCAACTGCCACTGATGTTAATGTATCTGGATGGTTTTTCTGGATAATGCTGCTCCATGATGTACTACGATGTCTTTGTTTGATTGTTCCTTTTTTTAAATACATTTTTTGTAGATTTGTTGTTTATATTAATTTTGAAAAAAAATTCAGTTTTAATTTTATTTATTTAACTTTTTTGTAATTGTTTTTGCTTAATTTTTTTTAGTATAAGTTTTCTTTGTTTTATTTTATACTTTCGTTTATTCACTTTTAATTTTAATTTGTTATATCAGAAGATTTTTTCCAGCTTTCTCACATTCAAAATCTTTAATTTTTATTTAACTTTAGTTTAAATTAATTGTTCGTAAAATCCTGCTTGGTTCGCCACTGGCACTTCGGTCATCAGAGACAGGTCACACACCACCCCCGTTGGTCCGTCGTTTGTATTTGTAGCGCCCCTAGTATGTTCAACGTCAAAGTCGAAGCGGGCCAGCGACAAAAGCCATCTAGTTATATTCGGATTCGTCCTATTAGAAGATCTTAAATATTTAAGAACAGCCGAGTCAGTCAACTTTTCCAAGGCCCACACTATAGCTAGTGCCTCGAACCCATACGTCGCATACCGGGACTTAGCACCGGTTAAGCGACGTGACGCATAATAAATTGGGCGGAGGCCACCATCTTGATGTTGTAAAAGGACAGCATCTATGGCAGTCTGGCTCGCATCGGTTTGTACTATAAACGGGCGCGAGTAGTCCGGATAAGTGAGTACCGGAGCTTCTATTAGAGCATGTTTTAATTTGTTAAAGGTCTCAATTTGCGTCGGTCTCATATAAAATTTAGCACCTTTCTTCTTTAAATCGTTCAGTAGATCAGCCAGTGTAGCAAGAAATTTTACCTGCGTCAAAGCAAATTGCGATTTTTTGGGGTTGGTGGTCACGCCTACATGACGCAATCGTCCAAACACCTCCTCCAAATGTTTAAGATGCTCCTCGTATGAGGAGGAGTGTATCAGTAAGTCGTCGAAGTAGCAGACTACGAAAGAGTACTTAAGGTCCGAGAATATATCCAACACAATTATATTTAAGCTAGCCGGTGATAGTGAGAAGCCGAACAGAACAGATTTAAACTGATACGCCCCCGATGATGTTATAATGTGGTGACCGGTTGAGAATCGGGGGCCAAGGGAATTTGGTAAAACCCCTTGGTGAGATCTATGGTAGAAATAATCGGCGTATGATTACGAGTTCTACCGCTTGTAAAAAGTCCACTAATTGTCGAACACAGGCACCATCACACGGCGGGATATTGTCCAGATATTTTGCAGCGTTTATAGTGTACGACATATCTACTTTTGGAAAATGAGAAGCGTAGTGATCATCAACAATAGGAACAGACGCGTTGGCGGTAGTGTCGTCATCCTTAGGACGCAATTTTTGGACTTCGTATCGTATGCCTTTTAGCAATTCGTCAAGTACCGACAGACGCTGGTCGAATTTTGGCGGCATGGTACAGGCAGTTGATGTTGATTGTGTCTCTCTCAGTTGGCGCAACGAATGTACTTGAGACGATAAGAGCTCCAGTTCGGTAGTATGTGATTGCTAATGGCGATCTGCTCTTGAATATGTTGGCCGTTCTACCGGAACGACCAACCCTCTTCTTCCGGAACACTGACCGTTCCGGTAGAAGAGGGTATTGGTCCACCTTCAGCAGGCGGTGCGCGTTCCGGAGGTTGATCGAACGCATCTCAACGAGCACCTTGAGTCTTGGTTTCCGGTATGATGTGACTTTTTTTGTACTTTGTGCAACTGATAATGTACTGGGTCGTTGAATGAGAAGTGACTCCGCCTCGTGTGTGTATGTAAAAAAATGGTATATGTAACAAAAATCAAAACAAGTGAATTAGCTGAGGATTAAAAATATATAACAGATTGTTTTAATGTTTTCAGATGAATTAAATCCGTCCGAACCCGATTAATTAACTCTAATATTTCCTAATTACACGCTGAATCGACTCCAATTCTCGAAGCTTGGTTCAACTAGGTTCTGCTACCATTTAATTGTGAGACCTATTTTGAACAATCGCTATTAATTGTGAAGAAGATGGAACGCAGTATGTCCGTCTGGCGCGCAAAGTTAAATAGAGGTTCTCACTTCGGGCAGTGTATTTGCGTGGTACTAAACTCGACCTCATGTCGATGTTACATACAGCGCACTGCAGATTTGTAAACAACGGAGTTAGGCACACACAAATCGGCCACCTCGTATAAATGTAAATTAATATTATGCAGTGGAAGCTTAGCGTATTTAAAATTGAACCTAGGGACTGATGGTCGCGTGTGCGTGTTTCCCGATGTTAACACAACCACTATCGGACCGAGTGCAGATAGCTAGGTAAGATATTGTTTATTATTGATTGATTATTGATTCTCAATTAATTACAGAATGTCCCAGGTCGATTTCACCTACCGCGCGTTTCGTAACTTTTTTTTCTCCTTTTTTTATATATAATATTTATAGTTTAAGGAATGTAAATAGGTAATAAATCTAAATGGTTCATCTAATGATTCTTAGTAGTTTTTTTTTGTTTTTTGTTTTTGTTTTTATTATTTTTTTTTTATGTTATTAATAGGGCTGGAGTAACGTACTTCGTTACACCACTTTTACGGCATGATTAATTTTTTCGAATCCTTGTATGTTCAACACTTTATGTTTAATTTTTTCAACATAACATTTTCAACGTTTTATGTTTAATTTCCTTTTATGATACTGAATTTCTGAACTCATCAAAACACTTAAACACTTTTTTACAAAAAAATTTGAATTGTTTAAGGGGGACCACTAGTGTACTGCCTTAAAAAGGGTGATTTTTGGAAATTTTTTTAAAGAAAACTACTGCATGGAATATTTTAATATTTTAAGGATATATTTGTTCATATGTAATAAATTCATGATAAAATTTTTCGACCAAAAAAACTGAAAATTCAGGGAGTTATTAGCGATCTTCCAAGGCTCCAAAAAAAAGTTCCTCCACTGCTGCAGTGATAGCGACCTTCACAGTGCCTGAAATCAAAAAAACCAAAAAGCCTATTAAGCTAGAAGGTATTGCCCGTACCCTGAACCTAAATTGAAAAAAAAGTTGAAATTTAACAAAATGGTGGAGCTTTTTAAAAAAAGTTTCAAAATTTGCGCGAAAATTTGATGATTTTTGGCCTGCAAAAATTACATTTTTTATTCGATCGGAAAACTGGAGATTCATGGTACAAAGAAACATGGTACGAAGCTGCAATAGAAATCAAATCGATCGGATGATTTATATTCGAGTTATTACTACAGCAAATTTGAAAAATGTAGTTTTTCTTTACTTTACCTTTTAGTTTTAATCACTGAGAATTTTTACTAAAATTATTTACGATGTACCCACTATAACGGTCATAGTAAAACTATATGAGTCGTTTAAATGTGCCAGAGTCTAGCTTCTGCACAATATGTGACTGGCAGCTACGTCCAGAAACTCCCGAACTATCAACCTTCATACATTTCTCAATACCTCAAAGTTAACAATGAAAATCAGAATCCGCTCTTCGGATGGCTGTAATTCAAAAACTATTTGAGAAATGCACTTGAAATTTTAGTATGTTATGTTTAAAGGTATAGACTGTCGAAAAATCCAAAAAAAATTTTCCAATTTTTTGAAAACGTCACACTAGTGCTTCCCTTTAAAACAGTTTAACACATTATGAAGCTACATTGAATGAAATTAACCTTGAATACATAATAAATAAACTGCATACATGAACAACCCAACTCAACTGACGCCGTTAATTGCGCAGAATCAGTCACGTGATACCGGTAATTTACATTCAAAAGACCGGTAATTTACATATAAATACAGTAAATTTTCGTTTCGAAATGTAATTTTACTATTTTAGCATGTCAAATACCATTTTTATATGTACTTCTAGTATCAAAATATTTAAAATTACAGGGAAATTTATTTTTACACAAAATTTCACATTTTACCGCTAAATTATTTAAGTTTACTAACACATTGTAATTTTCAAGACACGTATTGTAAAAAATTACCATGTTTTTATTGTAATAATAGATATTTTTTTAACAGTGTATCCGATCATTTTGAAATCGAAAAACAGGGTTTACTTTAGCAATAAAATTTATTCATTAGGAAGAACATTTCATTCACTTTCATATACCGTTACAAAAATGTTCATAAAAACAACTAATTGTACGAAACACTCTTAGCGCAAGTACAACTTGCACTTGACGACTTTTTTCTTTTTGCGTTCAAAAGGATCTTTTAGTCAAAAACAACTTTTCTCTCTCAAAAGTTTGAATACCGTGATTATAACTAAATTTATTTAAAAAAAGGTAAAAACAAAATTCACTTTGTTCTACATCTTCATCCTCTAGGATGATTGAGTTCATAAAGTTTTTTACGACTAACTAAACAAATTTAGAAAAATACACTTAAACAAATTCTTTCGCATACTATGTAAAAGTTTTGATGTTCATTTCATATTGAGTTTCATCAGATTCATCATATTTTCTCTATTTATACAATCAGGGATATCAGATTATACGTATGCTATGCTTCACTCTTGATGGTTTTACAGGTAAAGTATTAGTCCAGTAGCATTAAATTTTATCTATGCATTAATTTTAGAATAGAGATAAAAAAAATTTAAAAAAAAGATATATTAATTATATATTAATTTTTACTAACTCCAGCCCTTCATATATTGTCCAGTAGCACTAATTTTAAGCCCTATCTCACTAAACATTAATTTTAGAATAGGTATAAAAATTTTTTTAAAAGAGATTCTTGTAGGGATTGCCGAGGAGAACATTTGTGCAAAATTCCGGACGGCACACCCTGCCGGAACGCTCGAAAAAGTGGATTTTTGATTGCGCGTTTGGAGCGCTGTATTTTTTCAGCTGTACGAGATCGACAGGTGCTCTCACGGACTTTTTTGTAGAGAATTCAATTCTCTATAAAAAAGGTCTCAATACTTTTAATGTATCTATCACCGTTTTCGCTACGTAAGCGGTGAAAGGTCAAAAAACGCTATTTATGAATTTTCAGTTTTGTTTAAACAATACAAAAAAAAAAAAAACATTTCCGGAAGTTAACATATTGCACAAATGTTCTCCTCGGCAATCCCTACAAGAATCTCTTTTAAAAAAATTTTTATACCTATTCTAAAATTAATGTTTAGTGAGATAGAGCTTAAAATTAGTGCTACTGGACAATATATGAAGTGCTGGAGTTAGTAAAAATTAATATGATGTGTGTTTGGTGACGAGGGGTGCAACAACTACAAACATATCTGTAGTGGGAATTCCGATACAGAATTTAGGTAGCCTAGATCGTAAATTCAGCTTGTGTCACAATTTCATCTTCGTGAGTAATAGCTATCATTACCTGCTCATTAAATAATATACTATGTATTAAACAATATCTGTGCGACGTTGTCGATAGGCCACTCGAGTGAATGAGTGCGCTCAATTTCGCTCTCGTGGGAAATCAAGTATACTATTGCGTGTTTTATTGTCAACTTATATGTGCAAAGTGTAAACTCTGCACGCAAAAAACATACGAAATATGCTTAAGTCATGTGGTAACAATAGAATAGGCCAATAGCTATTTGTCGAGTCAGTTACCACACTTCGATATTAATTTTCGGATAATTTCACTTTTTTATGTATTTTACCTACAAAGCCATCAAAACTCTGGCACATTGTTCATAAATACTATATGTACATATTATGTGTACACTGTACAGAAAAGAAAATTTTCTCTTCTTTTATACAAAATTGCGATGCTGATTTCTTCGTTTCGTATTGAAATATGCAGATTGTTGAAATTTAAGAACGTAACTTAATGGGGGTCCAAGGTTCACTAGATCTAGCTAATAATGTTGGATAAATTTTTTGATAAAAATCAAGAGCTCCCTAGTATTTACACATATATTGCCTTCCTAGAATGAAAGTGGGATATCTGGGAATTTTTCAATTTTCATTTTTAGTACCACGTAATAGATAAGTCAATTAGTTATCGAATAACATATTTCACAAGTTCGTAGGATATATAATTTTTGAAGGGCATTACTTTAAATCTCAAGGTCACCATTTAAACTAATGTATTATTAAGATTTAAAATGCAGTTATCTCAAAACTAACACTTCCCAGATATCTCTCTTTCATACTAGGAAGGCGATATGTAAATTTTTCTCTGTATATTGCCTATTATCTTCGGTTTGTTTTTTATATCCCAACTAGATAAATAAGTATATCTATTTTGTTTTACGAAACTAATAAAATTGAATAATTTGCTGTTGAAAGATTTACTCTGTGAAATTTCATCTTATACTTACATTTAAGGGGGTTACATGGGTTTCTTTTTAGCAAAAAAACACTGTTTTCGATTTTTTTTTGCAATATAAGAAAATATGATTTATTCCAACTTTTGGCATATTATAGATTATTTTGAGATGACGACTGTAAAAAAATTATCATGAGAACAAATGAAAATTCGGCCATTGGCAGCTAGTTGTCGAAAATCGCCAATTTTTCGCCGTAGGCAGAGTAATATGTGAAATTTTTATCTGAAATCAAAAAGTATAATTTTTCTATTAGTAAATTCTTATAGCGTGTACTTGAGTGAGGGGTCTTAAAAAAATGAACCTCTTAATATCTCCGTTACACTACGAGTAAAGATTCTGAAACTGAAGTACAAAATAGGTAGGTACTAAATGGTGGTATAGTTTTCATGTTGAATTTTCGTCATAGTCGGGCCAGCGACATGCACCTTTACTGATGTACAAAATTATTGTGTTCCTAATGTACAAAACTAAATAGAGAATATGCGTTTTTTTTTTTTTTTTTTTTTTTGTATTATCTAAATCGTTAGAGGAACTAATAATAACTCTAAAAAAATATTTTAAAAAATATCAGTATCCTTAAATAATTTTAAAAAATTATTTTTTTTATTGTTATAAATTAATACAGTTTAAACGAAATTGCGCCGGGTATGACGTATTTTGGCATGTTATGAATTTTTGAAAATAAAATTCCTATTTCAAACAGACAAATTAGGATAGAGGGAATTCATTAGAATTGTGCACTTTGTGCCAAGTTTTTGAAATTTGGTATAGTCTTAGGTATGGTCTTAAGATTTTAGGGGACCATCGCAAGCAACTTGTGGTTGTTATATGTTCTAGGATGCGAAGAATCCATTTCTTAGGGCTAATTTGTTTTAGAATCAATTTCAAGCTCATTACGTATTTTGATATGACGCATTAGACCATACAATGTAAGGTAAAAAAAACAATTTCTTTTATTAATTGTATGTAATTTATTAATAAAATTACAAAATATAAAGAAACATGAATTGTTGACACAAATGCGATAGCATCTGACGTAAATTACAGCTTTCCAACATGACACGACTTATTATTTTCATGTGTTGTGTGAATTATTTGTGCAACCTTCTTGCACAATGGGTTGCAGCGAATCTCAGCTCGATAACATTTACATTTGCCTGTGCATGAGACCACATAACAACAATTAAATAGCAATGAACATCCATGACTTGCATCTGGAAGATAATTTCAGTAGGAAACCCATTCTTTGGTTGTGTCATTCCATTCTCAACCCCATTTACTGTAATCAGGGATTTCAGACGATTTAAACAGATTACAGATTTGATATAGATTTAACTTCAGTACAAATCCAGCGTCCGTTATTATAATTTACGATAAATAAATTATAAATAAATGTTTAAAGAAAATAATAAAAAGATAAAATAAAGAAACTTCAAGCACAATTAAAACAATTAGTATGCACAATTAATTATTTGACATTTACAAGTAAACAAGGAAACGAAGCTTTTTTTTCTATTTTCGTGATTACTCTTAAATGGGCATTTCCATGCCGAGTTACGTCATGGCGGGTTCAGTTTCGTTTAAATTCATTTAAAATATTATGTTTTAAAATCTTTTTTTTTATTAAAATTAACAAATTAAAAGATTTTTTACTGTCACCATTAAATTTCTATATTCTACTAGAATATAAAAAAAAAAATATTTAAAATTTATTTAGACTATATGCATATTCCCTATTCCAGCCGTTATTGCTAAATTATTATGTCCGATTTAGTTATTTTTAATTATTTAGTAAACGAGAATATGATTCTAGTTAGTGTGAAAAATTAACTTTTCCTATAAGTTTAGAATTAATCTCTATAAATTAATATCCTGTATACCAGTGTTTTTCAGCTTGCGGGTCGCGACCCGTTGGGGTGGTCGCGAAGTCTTTTTAAGGGGATCGCAGTTATACTTTAAAAATAAAAGCACTCTAGTTTAATTTAATATATAATAAAATATTTAATAAAGAAATGGTTAATTAGATAAAGGTTATATTAATGTTATAGTTTCATACTTTCGCGTGATAAAGTGTCAAAACAAAGAACTGCGGGTTATTTTCAATAACAGGAAATCCGAATTTTAAATAATTGTCGTCATATAGACGCTTGTTCTTTGGTTTTATTTTATTACTCTCATTGGAACTTGAAGTTGACGGTTGTGCATGTCTTTCCAGAAACTTATCCATTTTTATTAATTACAATGAGCACATAATTTTGAATATTAGACAATAAAAGACAGTGAGCAACTACTAAACAAACAGCAAGTCAATTCAATAAATTTAAACACTAACGCGAGTTCACAATTCATAGAATTCAAACTGATTGCGCTCGGAAGTGTTAGACGGCGACGACCGTCGCACGTGTACGTGTTACTCTGAAGCCGCGTGCGCGTTCAGGAGCTACTATAAGTCGTCAACTTTGATGTCGATATAAAAGTATGACTTGCCCATCGATATTTAATCGATGACCAACTATGAAAATAATCAGCAATAATGAACGGATTCGATATTTATAACATAAAAATAAATAAAAGTTAGAAATAGCGGAGGATAGGAATCGCGTAATATTTTTCCATACTAGGGAGGTCGTGCCATGAAAAAGGTTGAAAAACACTGCTGTACATTTTACAGCATATTATCAGAGAACCTGACTCTAGTAATCTATATATATATCTAAAATGCTTACCTCTCTAATAGTGAAAACATTTTCAAAATCGGTCGGTTACTTTATTTTTAATACTTTTAAATCCCACGGACCCTGGCGGACTTTACATAACGTAATCTATATCTATCTTAAATAGTTAAGCTCTCTAACAGGGAAAAAATTTCTAATCGGTCGGTTAGTTTATTTTTGTCACTTTTGGGTCCTATGGACCCTGAGGGACCTTACATAACAGAATCTATATTTATCTAAAATAGTTTAGCTCGGTAACAGTGAAAAAATTTTTCAAAATTGGTTTGGATCGTTTATTTTTTACAATTATGGGATCAGTGATCCCGGGCAGAACTCATACAACATACAGTCGTGCCTCAACTTATTGACAATTTAAGTTATTGACGATGATCGTAGTTTACCTTAAGTTATAGACAAATCATATGTATGTACCCAAGGTCATACGTGCTGTGTCGTAGTGTGGCAGTGCGTACATATAGATAGTTTGTCTATAACTTGAGGTAAACTACGATCATTGTCAATAAGTTAAATTGTCAATAAGTTGAGGGACGACGGTAATCTTTATTCATCTAAAATAATTTTAGTAAAAAGTCTATCTCTCTAACAGTAAAAAAAGGGTCCTAGGGATCTCATATAACTTATGGCAATCCGTGAGTTTCCTTGGGACATCATTTAATAACTTAATTAATTCAAATACTTTAAATTACTGACGGTGAAAAAATTTTCAAAATCGATTGGGTAGTTAATTTTTGGCGTTTTTAGGTCCCCAATACCCTGACGGATCTCACATCAGTAACCTTAAATCCATTTAAAATTGTTTTATTATATCATGACATAAATTTCAATATCTTGTTCTTTTAACATTTGACATTTCCTGTTGGTAAGTATTGTGACATAGCCCATCCGTATAAGTTGTTCACGTCATAGTACATCAGGTACTTTGATTCCTCGTCCGGATCGTAGGTGTTCATATATTTATTATTTGCTGTTGCATATCGGTTACTACACTGGCTCAATCTGCCTCGAATACCACGTTCAATGAATAATAATTGATCCACATCGGATAACAGTTCTAACTCTACTTTTGTATATTTTAAGATTGCATCCTACGTAAGGCCCGGCGGCATGTAGTAATGAGCTGGACCTAATCCGTGTGTTCGCATGCACGTATCTCGGAAATTCTCAAAAACATTTGCGAGCAGTAGTATGTCCGTTTTCATATATAAATACGAGTATTCTCCAAGCGTTTTATGTTAATGTATCCCAAACTTTTTGTGCATGTGTGTCGTCCACGGTGATATCGTTGTCGTTGAGTTGATTATAGAATTTCTCAAGTGATGGTAAACGTGTTTCTTCTAATTTATCCCAGCCTGATATGTAGTCGTACGGAAAAACACCTTTGCGCGTAAGTAATTTGTAGTCGATATTCGGAAATTGCGATCTAACTATGTTGAACTCGTTGAGGTATGAAGATAATCCAAACTTGATGCCATAAATCGAAAAGAGTCGATGAATCTGAATGTAATTTCACTGCCGGCAACATGTTTAGTAAATGCTATGCATCATTCCTTGTTGATTGGTAGTAAGTCGACACGTCCCTCGAATGCTGTTGCTATATCCTTGATCACGAAATGTGCATCATAACCACTCAAATTGTGGAATACAACAAGAATCATATGGAAATCCTTATAATTCAAGTTGCATCCCATGTGCGCAGGTCCATTGTACTAGCCGGTGAAATGGTTATGGTCACGAACAACAATATCCTCAGGTTTGAATGGTTTTTCGCAGATGTGGCACCCGGTACTTCGTTGTTTAAGTTGTTGTTGTTCTTCTGGTGTTAGCTCGTTCATTGGTATAATGTTCTCAAATATTGGTTCTAAGATGTTTTTACGTAACGTTGCCAGTTCTTCTGCGAAACATTTTTCACAATTTGGTCCGCGGTATGATCATAGTAGCTTAGTTGATTGTTGTAGGAGCAGTGAAAGTAGTAATCGATACTGTATGCACGATGTTGTTGGTACGTTGTTGTATTCTTCCGATTTCCGTTATCCGTCACAGGTTATAGGAACGATTCCACGTCGGCGTAAATTATAAATGGAACACGTTTTTTGTTGCTATAATTCTTGAATGATATGTATTTGCTTTCTTGAATGATATATATTTTTTTAAAAAAAAGTTTCAATTCACTTTTTGAGGTCCTTTTTTAATACTTATTTAAATAATAGAAATATAAATTTCAATCACATTTAGATATCGTAAAAATATAAAAGGTGAGAGGAATTCGACTCCCGTGATGGCCTTCTGCTGCTCACGGTTTTTTGAATTTTATTTTATTTTTTAATTAAAATAGTATATTGTGCAATAAGTGCGGGAAATTGTCGATTGCCCACGAAAGCGAAATTGAGCGCACGAACGTAGTGAGTGCGCTCATTCGCTTGAGTGGGCAATCGACAATCCCGCACGAGTTGCACATGCTATTTTTTATTACGAATTTCACATACTTTTTTTTTATTATTATTACTATTTTTGACATTTTTATTACTTTTAAAATATTTTTGAGTGTTCGTCTTTTTTTTTCTGAATTAAATATTGTTTAAATTACTTTGTTGGTGGTTTCTATAGAAATAATTATGAAATATTTATTAAAAGAAAACTCAAGAGGCGGCTTGGCGTGTTTTGATTAAATTTTGCGTGTTTTATTGTCAATTTGCGTGCAGAGAATTTACTTTTTCGCACGCGGAAAAGTATGTGGGAAGAATACAGTGGGAAAACAGCTATTTTGCGTATAGAAATGTGTGCGCCAAGTTAGTATTTCTCCCGCATGAGTAATAAAAAAAAATTAATATATTCAATATGGGCTGCTCTATATTTAAAAATTCTATAACTAGGTAGGCTGTTGTTCTCATTTCAATACAATATTATAGATCAGATCAACTAAAAATGGCCTGACGTCATTAAATAAACGTAATAAATGAAGCAAAATTAGATGAACATAGATTTTTGTCTCTTTTTCGTCTTGTTATTTATTTTGTTATTAAAGTAGTTATAGGTCTTAAAATTGTAGGTCTAATTTTGGTTCATTTGTTAATGACGTTAGACCGTTTTTAGCTGATTTGACTTATACCCGATTCCATTATTCAAATAACAGAATATTTGCCTAACAAATATACATAAAACATTATACATGACCAACAGTGTATTTACTATAGATATAAGCATATGTATTTGTTTGTATTCTAACTCTAGATGTAGGTAATATGCATACTAAATATGCATTTCAATTAATATTATAAATATATGTATAACTGATATTAAAAGGTACGACTTACATAAATAATATGTAAGTATATGAATTTTGACAAGAAATATAACAGTGTAAAACTACTATTGAAAGTTGTTATGAGTGATAGGACTTGAGTTGTGCTTAACTAGAATCAGTCATATAATATCAGGTTTACATATAACGAACGAACGCGAACGAATGCGAACAAACGTAAACGAACAAATGTGAATGTAGTCACGAAAGTGAACAAATACGAATGAACAGCTTCGAACACTCACGAATGTTTTCCATTTTTTGTCGGTACATCAAAAGAACAAGACTCGTCAATGTTAAGAAATGACGTGTAAGAACCTTTGAGGAAAAATTTGATCAACAGAATTTGCAACATGTATCTAACACTAAATATTCCTTTAACAGAAATTTTTTTCCGAAAATATTTATTTTGTTTAAATATTTTTGGTTCAACCATTTCAATTAACTTTTCAAAACCTGATAGTGACAAGTTTTCTTGGTTCTAGTCAACAAAAAAAAAAAAAAAAAAAAAAATTCTAGTCATTTGCAAATTTAATTTTATTTTAGTACAATAACTTAGTCACCATTTGTGATAACTTATTTTAATTTTAAATGTTTTTATTTAATTTTTGAAATGTTTACTGTTTATTTATCTGATGATAACCGATGTAGATCGAAACGTATGTCGTATCTAATAAAAAATAGGAAATTAAAACTTATATATTTAATAGTATATTTAGTGGGTATTTTTCTAAAGCTATCCTTATTAAAACATTTACTAGATACCTAAAACCCCTTTTAGAATAATAAAATATTAATACTTGAGATTGTTCAACATAATTGTGAATTTGATAAAATGCAGTAAGCATGATTCGAAGTTTGATGACTACCAGCTTTCATTTGAATGGTTTCATTAGCGAAAATGAAATCCATATTGGACAGGGTTCCTAATTTAAGATTTCTTAACTAAACACGTAGATTATAGTGTTTGCCATATTTACAGCCTCACCTATACCATCATTAAGGTGGAACTTTTATCTGCGCAAATTATCAATAATTGTGAAGTGAATGGAGATCATTAATAAATATATGAAAAGAAGTGGCCCGAGTGTACTCGCTTATAGTAGGTACTGCTAGTTTAGTAGGTTTAAATTACTACAGTACCATTTCGTATGGTTGACTCTTGGAATATACCATCTTATCTAAAAACAAATTAAAAAATATTTCCTTTTAGAACAATTGTTTCGTTAATGAAAAGTCTTTAATTTTTTTAGTCGAATTTTTCCTTGAAAAAATTAGATTTATACAGCCTATACGATAAGAACGGCGAGAGGCGAGAATAGGGGCGCTATCCGTTTTCGGACCCGTAGAATACGATTCTGTAGAAAAAAAACGTCTGATATATATATATATATATATATATATATATATATATATATATATATATAATATTTTCCCGCTACCTTTTGACATGGGTAGGGTCCCTCTATGGAAGTTAAGAGCTAAAATTTGGTAAGTGGGGCTCATTCCAATGCGCAACAATACCATCAAAGTGGGGTAAAATTTTTGACAAATTTTGGATCCGACCCAAATTTTAAGGGGGTGTTGGGAAGCAACAAACCAATAAAACTTCTCCAAACTGGTTGAAAATAATGTTTCGGTCAATTATCTACAACATATCCGAAATTCAGCATCCTAGGATGATTTGGAGGGAGTAGAGGGGAAAAAAGTATTTTGGATGGATCTAACACGCCCAGAACCCCCCATAATTAACGTAGAGGGTTGAAATTTGGTGTGTTGGTAAAGTTCGTACCTAGGCTGTGGTTTTTGGAGGTTTTAGTATCTTACCCTCACCCCCACCATTTTTAAACTACAATTTCATGCTTTTTCGACGTTTTCGAAGTTTGTACCACTCGCACAGGTCACCCAAATAAACCTAGAGGGCTGAAATTTTGTATTCGTATTGAGTTAGTATCAAGGGGGTGCCTTTTGGGGGTCTTAACTTTCAACCTTACCCCCACCATTTTTATACCAAAAAGAACATGATTTTTATTGTTTTTTAACAGTTTCGTTCGAGTCAAAATCTCCCCAAATAAACTCTGATTCTGGCTGAAATTTTGTGTACAGGTTAAGTTAATAGCCAGCCACTGCTTTTTGGAAGTTTCAACTTTTAACCCTTACCTCCACGATTTTTATGCCAATATTTCCTTGATTAAGAACATAACTCATTACATCATTTAATTTTGTTAAAGATGTATTTTTCAAAATTTTCACAATATTATAAAATTGAAATAAAATGTTTTTCACATGTAAATTAATGCTTTATCTTGTTTATAGAAGAAACTTCTAAGGAAATTTCTAAGTTTTGAGCGTTTTGAGTGATGTTTTTTCGATGAAACTTTTTTTTAGGCGGTCCTCACCAACCGCACAAAAAGAGTTTTTTGTACAATCTGGATCGAACTATACTTTTTATAGCTATTTGTGATGTTTTTAAATACATTTTTTTGTGCGATTTTTTTATGCGCCCCCTATCCACCGCACAAAAAAGACTTCAGCTGTATTAAGTGAATTAAAAATATTATTAGTTAATGTTTATTTATAAAGTAGAAATTTTGGATTCTTATTTATAAAATAGAAATTTTGGATTTTTTTGGAAAGAAAAAATATCTTGATAAAGGCCTTCCAGTTTATTATTTAAGGTCCTTTTTTAATATTTAAAAATAAAACACAAAGGCAATTGGCGGATAAGCATGGGTAGGAATGCCCTCGTATGAGTACGAATTGTGTTGGCTCTTTTCCTGCTAACTGCTATCGGCACAAAATTGAAATTTATTAAGATTCAGCCCTTAAAAACTTAAAACCCTTTTTTAAAGCCCCGATCAACCGGACACTCATCATCAGTTTTGAAACCACCAAAATGACAAATCGCTTGTAAACTTTCAATCACATTTCGCTTGTAGACATTTAATACCGAAGATTAATGGAAAAATTCGACTTCCGTGATGGGACCCTGCTGCTCACGGCGTTGTTTTTTTTATTCAGTGATGATAGAAATTATTAATGAAAGAAAATATTTACAAGTCTGATAATCAGCGAAACAATTGACAAACGCTAAAAAGTTGCTAATGACATAAATATCTTTTTTCTTTACATAAATCATCATTATTTTGTGTAACGTTGTCTCCATCAATATTAACGGCTGATGATGATAAGGGGAATACAGAAGGCAATTTTTATTTTTTATTTTTAGTAATTTGATAGGCTGTCACTAACTACACACACACACATACACACACACACACACAATATTACTGACACAACTATTGTGAATACAATGAGTATTGTATGTTCATAAAGTGTAAAGAAGTATGAGAAATTTCATATATTTTTTGATTTCTTTCGAAAACCAGTTTATATAGGAACAATATTATAATTGTTTAGAAATCTATATTATGCGATTTTTGCTATTATTTACGATAGCGTAAAAAAATTCGGAAAGCTTTTGAATTTTGGCAAAGAACTTATTTTTTGATGAAAAATGCCCACAATATCCGTTTCTGGGCATTGAACATATCTGGCTAACAAACTTGAAAGCGTTTGACATTTCTTAAGTTTTCAGCCAATTTCGTAAAAACTGAATGTTTCATTCGAGAGTTACTGTATTGATGCATATAAAAATTAATAACTAATTGTAAATATCCTTTAATTTATGGTTCCGCGACAAAATAACCGCGATCAAATAACCGGGACAAAATAACCGTGGACAAAATAACCGAATGACAAAATAACCGCACGACAAAATAACCTTATACAAAAAAACTGTGGACAAAATAACCGATCGACAAAATAACCAAACGACGAAATAACCTTACAGTTTATTTAATTATTATTTTGTTAAAATATTAAATCTAAATTACAAAGATAAAACTGTAGCAATATCTTGTAAATACTTATGTCTTTGTTCTGCGTTATATTTAATCACAAAATATATTGTCAAAACTAACCTTACTTTCGGGCAAAGGGTAACCTTAACTAACCCCACTACCTAGTTTTTATATCAAAAATCGAAGTATATTGTCAAAACTAGCCTAACCTTTGGGCAAAGGGTAACCTTAACTAACCTCACCACCTAGTTTTTATGTCAAAGTCGAAGTATATTGTCAAAACTAACCTAATCTTCGGGAAAAGGGTAACCTTAACTTACCTCACTATCTAGTTTTTATATCAAAAATCGAAGTATATTGTCAAAACTAACCTAACCTTCAGGCAAAAGGTAACCTTAACTAACCTCACCGCCTAGTTTTTATGTCAAAGTCGAAGTATATTGTCAAAACTAACTAAACTAACCTAACCTTAACTAACCTCACGATCAATAACCTTAACCTAATTAGTTTTTATATTGTCTAAACTAACTAAACTAACCTAACCTTAACTAACTTCACCACCTAGTTTTTATATCATCTACATAAAATTTAAAAAAAAAAAAAACTTATACCCTTAACATAACTAACTTAGAATTTTACTACCTAGCCTTTATATAATCTACTATTTAAACTTTCAAAATAATTTTTCCCAAGCTTAACTCTTTAAATACAATAGTTTTCACCCATTAACGTTCGTTTTTAAATGCAATAGTTTAAATGCCAACATCTAACGTCTGTTGCAATTTAACCATCTTTTATATATTGGGAGCAAAAAAAAATCTTAATCATATCACAGCCGCATGTACCCTAACTCAAAAGAATAATTAACGATGTTTATTTTGTTGTTCGGTTATTTTGTCGTTTGGTTATTTTGCCCACAGTTATTTTGTCTAAGGTTATTTTCTCGTGTGGTTATTTTATCATTCGTTTATTTTGTCCACGGTTATTTTGTCGCGGTTATTTTGTCCACAGCTATTTAGTCGCGGCACCTTAATTTATTTAGGTTACCCATTTTTCTTAACTGACGTTTTAACTATATTCTGAAAATTGCTGGGATATGAAATTATTCTTATAAAAATGTACCGGTTCACAGAACCATCTCTAGGATCGAGCAAGCACGATCCCTGTTGCGGACTCAAAAGGGACCCGCAATACGTAATTTCTTTAAGAGGAGTATCGCTAAAAAAAAGAAATCATTTCTATTTTCTTCATAATTATGTTCTTTATGTATTAGAAATATTCTACTCAAATTTTATTTAAAAAAAAAAAAAAAAAAAAAAAAAAATGAAAAATCGAAAAGTTATGGACAATTTAGTGCGCGCATTTTACTATAGTTCAATTTAAAAAAAAAAACTTTAAATGCTTTTTTTCTCGAAAGTATGTTTGTCGACATGGTTCTATGTGTATCTCAAAAAGTATTTGAGGTATCGACATAAATCAAAGTGCATATTATTCCTCGATACTGTTATTTTGGCAGGAATTAGGATCTTCTGGTTCCGTAATATATTTTAAAAATGGTGGCTGTTTATAGTCGAGAAAAAACGGTGATTGTTGAAAACTTATTTTCAAAATGCGATTTTTGGCTGGTATTTTATTTTTTTCTTAGATCCTAACTAGTCAGTGTCATAACTGTATATGTATATTTTCAGAAAATTTGAGTTTTTGAGTTTAGTTCACTGGGGATTTCAGAACGCGCGGAACCATCAAGGTGGAAAAATTTCGCAGTATCGACTTCAACGCCATTTATACTCAGCTCATTTTTGAATTTAAAAAAAAAAAATTGTAATATCAATACAAATGTAGAAATAATGTTTTATATTTAGTTTTTTAATAAAATATTTATTTGTATAAAAAAAAAATAAAAAATAATAAAAAAGATAGATTTTTAATGTTTTTTAGCGCATTCCGCTTAAATCAAAGTATTGAAACAAAGAGTGTGGGCAGGGGCGTATTTATCATAAGGTGGACTAGGCGCGCGCCTAGGGCGGGAAATTTTAGGGACGAAAAATGGTAAATTTTTGGGGACGGAAAATTTTGGGAAAATATAATTTTTGAGTATTTACAAGTTGCTTTACTTTTTTTTTGCTCGTCACTTCCTTTTGATAGGAAAATAAGAAATGAGGTATATAAGATACTGAACGTATATTTTTAAAAAATCATTTACATAATAAGAAAAGGAAATAAAAAAGGAAAAGCGAATATTATGAGTGATATACATACTAATCTAATCAAAATCAAATATTTCTGTATTATTTCAAACAATATTCCCCTCCCCACGCCTCTCAAAGAAAAGGTAGCGACAAAAAATTTCGTTTACTATTTCCTGGACCCCTACCGACCACTATGGGCTCCCTTTTTCATCCCGGATCCCGGGGCTACAACCTCGGCTACCCTACTCTCTCGCCGGGCCTTGTCAAAAATGCCGTTTTAAACCAATTAATCGGGTTTTTAGAACAGCCTTAGCCGATCGATATCCTATTCATAGTTAGGGTTTACCCGTTAACCAATGGGACCCTGTATAGTATTAGAATATTAAGTTTTAACATTCTATAAGTATTTAAAAAAAAAAGCATAACAAAATTATTAAACAATGTAACTGAAACCGAAAAATAAAAAATTCTTGGGGTTGTTGTTATAATATTTTTTAAATTTACTTGTAAAGCGATCTACAAATAAAGAATTATAGAGCGTGCAGTTAATGTAGAATCATAGGCGTAACTATAATAGAGTAGGTGGTGCAGCTACTCCAGGGCGCATGATAAACAGGGGAGTAAGAGGGTAAAATATATGACACAAGAAAAGAGATGAGAAATTAAAAGAACTTGGAAATTTTTTATTTAAAACTGCTTTTCTTTTGCTCACTTGGCTTTTAGGGGGAAAATGGTAAGTCGAAGTCGGCTAAGATGAAGTTGTTTTTTGCTTTTGTTCGCCACTTATATCTTTCGGGAAAAAGTGGACTCTTTTTAGGAAGGTGCTCTACTTCAGTCGTTCCAGGGTGCAAAATTTGTAGTTACACCTCTTTGTAGAACCCTTATAGTATATAATTATTAAAGTTTATTTGTTGTTTTATTTCTACGCATCTACATGTTATATATAGAAAATGCTTTGAATACTTGTGAAGATATGAATTTTCGGAGAAAGTAATGTACCTACTCGTATATTTGATAAAGGAATTAGCAATATATAGGTAGAAAATTTATATGAATATAAAAACTAAAAACTAAAAATTCATTTATAATTTGAAGGTCAGTCAAAATTTGTTCTGATAAATATTTTGGTTTCGGTTAAATTTTACGATAAGGTTTATCATATTGTCCTCGACCTGTGAACATGCAATTTTATTAAGACAATTTTTCCCTCTTAATAATTATCTTAACGAGAAGTCAAGTCAATATATGTAAATGAATTGAAAAAATTAGTATTACATTTGGTAGAGCATTTACATAAAATAATGAAGCACTACTTAACTCATTTGTGTTGTTTTCAACTAATTATTTTTGCAGCTGTAGTTTTATCGGGTAATATTTTTTCTTTGTTACAACTAAAAACTCAAAAATATAAAATTTTTTATTTTTAGTACGTTCTGAAAATGTGAAAGGGAAAGGTGCCGATGTAGACATTTATAGCCAGGAGGTACAAACTCCATATCCATTTTATGCCAATCTACTCGTTAGTAATTCTTACATTTGCGCGGGATCACTAATAGCTCCAAATTGGATATTAACGGCGGCCCACTGTATCAGTCATGAAAAGACGTCGGTCAGTTTATGCATACAAAACCTAAGAAATTACTATTTTAGCTAGAACAAATTTAACATTTTAGGATGATCCAAAATCTGTAAAAGCTTTCATTGGATCAACATATTTTGGTAAAGGACACATGGTACAATCCGAATTGGTTATACCACATGAAAAATGGAGTCGTTATAAAACTCGTTCATTAAACGACATAGGTTTGGTAAAATTAAGTGAGAATGTTCCTGCAGATGTTGGCAGCCCGATTCAGTTACCAACATTTGATGATGAACATACTGAATATACTGGTAAAGTTGGATTAGTGTTAGGTAAGTGCAGTTCACTAAAACTGTTTATAATTTGAACAATTTACGAATTGTTTATCAGAATTTTAAGATTTTTCCATAGTCGCATTATATCTATAATTAGAAGCGTTAGAAAATATATCGCAAATTTTTAAAAACAATCGTGTATAAATTTTATTGTCCAACGCAGTGTTTTCCAAACTTTTTCTATCGCGGAATAATTTTTAAAACCTGAAATTTATACAGAACACTGCCTCCAAAAAAAAAAGAAAAAACGAAGACAAGCCTGTTGACTTAGATTCTAAACCTTGTAATCTTGAGACATAATGGTCAACTAATTCTCACGAAAAAAAAAAACGAGCAAAAAGAAAATTTTTATGCATTCAAAACCGCACCATATTGCTTTTTCTGCCACATTCCATAAAATTTTCCGCAGACGCAATTTTTTAAAGTGTTTTCCCTGAATACCTGAGACTGCTCACGGAGCACACTTTGAGAAACACTGGTCTAACGTTTCATTAAAGTTTCTGGAGACTTATTAGAAAAATTTATTTTGGAACAGTTGATTCTAGTATTTTATAAAAAAAAATAGGCTCAAATATTTTCTGACTTTGAATGAAATTTCTAAAATTGATTTTTATAAAACATTTTTAGGTTTTGGTTTAACGGAAAATGATACCATATCCTCAAAGTTACGTGAATCATGGATTCCAATTGTTTCACGAATTAATTGTAAGCTGCCAATTGAAGAAACATCAAAACATCAAATATGCGCTGATGATGTTTTGACTCCAATTGCATGTAGAAGTGACAGTGGCGGTCCACTCGCTCGAAAAACGATAGACGATAAATGGGAGTTGATTGGCATAATCAGTGCGCCACCCTTACAAGGAGTTGTAAATTGCACAAATTATCCGTTATTCACAAAAGTTGCAAGTTATTTGAACTGGATTAATACGAACATAAAAAATAACTCTTAATCGTGGATATCAGATTTTCTTTGGAAGTGGATATAAAAAATATATTTTTTTATTATTTTTTATTTTCCTGTAAATAGCTGTATGTGACTGTAAGGCTGTGTCTAATTTTCTTTATTTGCAACTCTAGTTTTTCAATTTCACCCCACCTTGATGTTAAATCAGTAAATGAGTTAATAAAGAAAGTTATAATCAAATTTTATTCAGTATCTACCTTTTATTCACTTTCTATTTGCCTGAGATTTTAATTTACGCAACAAGTATTACGAATTTAAAATCGAATTTTATTTTAGTTTATTTGATGATATTTTTAATTTAGCATAATTTAATTAAATTTAATACAGATTTTCAATACGTTAAAAACCTGATAGGGTGACGAAATTAGAAGCGAATTATAGTTTTTCCAAGTTGTTTTTTCAATTTCAATCAAAACTAGGCTTGTAAGACTAAGCGTGGATACAAATAGGCCATGGACTACACCTGAACGGAGAACGGAGACGAATTGTATCGGTTTTCAAATTATTATAATATAGACCTTAGTCTTATTATAATATAAACCTTAGTCTGCATATAGTGGTCAAATTTAGATGGTCATTTCAACAGTCGTAAAATTAAGGAAATAAAATCTTGGATACCTACTTAACACTGAAACGCAGTTTTCCTAACTCCATTTGGCCGAGCTGAATTCCCCTAATGTTCGAAAAGGATAACAAAAAAGAGTTTCAATATAAACTAATAAGAGTTCTGTCATTTTAATGTATGAAATTTAATATTT
The DNA here is from genome assembly GCA_035578155.1 of Brachynemurus nebulosus. NCBI lineage: Eukaryota > Metazoa > Arthropoda > Insecta > Neuroptera > Myrmeleontidae > Brachynemurus > Brachynemurus nebulosus. The sequence goes on along the minus strand of JAPWDM010000011.1, from coordinate 260,570 downwards.
TTTTCTACTCCTGTTGAAGAACCCACTCATTATATATGCATTAATTGTCGAGAAAATTAGGTATTATTCAAAGGTGTGTAGTAATGCGCATTACTCATTACCTTTCGACCAATGAAATTACCGTATTAACCATTAATCAATGAGCTTGCTGTTATTTTATGAATAATGTATCTATCAAGTTTACATTTGATCAAATTTTCATAAGGTCATTGACTCTCCTACTTTTAGCATTATTACAAATGTAAATGCTTCTTATAGGTTTTGTATCAAAAGTATTCAAAACAATCTTTTAATACTAATTTAGGTACCCCTTTTTTATTAACCCTAGAATCATACGTTGGTCTACGAGTCAAGTTAATCATACATCGGCGTCGTTTCGACGAATGGACTTTTTACGGGGAGTTGTAGAGTTTATTTGCAAAAAACATTTTTTTTACATAACAATACTACAAAAGCCAACAAAATATTTAAAAAAAGTGGATTTGGAAAAATTTCTTAATGTAAATATTTATTAATTTTTTTTAATCTTTTTATCAAAGCATATTTTCATTATAAAAATTAAAAAATATATAAATACATCAATTGTAATAATTAATTTATGAACCAGTGAACATGTGTGACTCAGTGGACATGTGTGACTTTACAGAATGTGAAATTTCTCAGTCATAAATATTCCTATAGATATGTAGTTATTTCCCCATTAGGCACATTTGTAAATTTTCTAAAATTTGTTAGTAATTTTTCGAATAAGATCTCAAAAAATAATAAAAATTAAAATATTTTCCACAAAATAAATTGTTAATCTTTTATTAAGTCATTCGAAACGCATTCTTTAGTTTTCGATTCAATATATTCAAACCTCAGTATTATGTCGTCTCTATAAGTCAAACAGCTGTAATCATCTTTCACAATATCTTAATCATTGAATAAATTAATTATAACATCCATATATTTAATAAATTTTAGAAAAATTAGGAAAACTTTTATATGTGGAGTACAAAATCTTTAAAAAAAATATAGGTTAATCATACATCGTCGTCCTTTTGACGCACACTATTTCAGTATAAAAAAAACGACAACAGCTATAAATAAAATTTATATGTCTTATGTGTTATAATAACAAATAAATTAGATAACAGAAGTTTCACAGCGAGCAAGTACCGACAAGTCACATTATTGGAGCAGGTAGAGAAGTTCGTTCGTCGTTTTGACGAGTACGTATGATTCTAGGGTTAAAATTTACAATATCAAAACAAAAATTGAAAAAAATGGACGCTTCCTAATTTGAATGCTGGATCCGCTCTTCTATATTAATCACCCATTAGTCGAATTTTTCCTTGAAAAAATTAGACTTATACCGCCTATACGACAAGAACGGCGAGAGGCGAGAGTAGCGGCCCTATCCGTTTCGGACCCGTAGAACACGATTCTGTAGAAAAAAATGTCTGATATATATATATATATATATATATATATATATATATATATATATATATATATATATATATATATATATATATATATATATATATACTTTCCCGCTACCTTTTAATATGTGTAGGGCAGTTAAGGAAGTTAAGAGCTCAAATTTGGTAAATGGGTTTCATTCCGATGCACAAAAATACTATCAAAGCGGGGACAAATTTTGGATGCGACCCAAACTTTAAGGGGGTGGTGGGGGCGGAAAAGCAATAAAAATTTTCCAAACCGGTTGGAAATAATGTTTCCGTCAATTATCTACAACATATCCAAAATTCAGCTTTCTAGGGTGATTTGGAGGGAGTAGAGGGGAAAAAACCGATTTTCGCTGGTTCTAACACACCCCCAGCCTCCCAGAATTAACGTCGAGGGTTGAAATTTGGTGTGTTATAGATTTCATACCTAGGTTGTACTTTCTGAAGGTTTAACGTTTTACCCCCACCCCCCTCATTTTTAAGCTACAATTTCATACTTTTTCGACGTTTTCGAAGTTTGTACCACTCGCACAGGTCACCCAAATAAACCTAGAGGGCTGAAATTTTGTATTCGGATTGAGCTAGTAACAAGGGGGTGCCTTTTTGGGGTCTCAACTTTTAACCCATACCCCCACCGTTTTTATACCAAAAAGAACATGAATTTTCTTGTTTTTTAACAGTTTCGTTCGGGTCAAAATCTCCCCAAATAAACCTAGAGGGCTGAAATTTTGCGTACAGGTTAAGTTAATAGCCAGCCACTGCTTTTTGGAGGTTTCAACTTTTAACCCTTATCCCCACGATTTTTACGCCAATATTTCCTTGATTTTTTTGCTTTTTTTCTAACACGTCTAGAGACTCTCTAAAGAAACCTAGAGGGCTGAAATTTTGTACCTGTATTGAGTTAGTATCCAGCTAGTGGCCTTTAGGGATTCCACATTACTTCCCCCCCCCCCCCCCCCACTTCTCCCATTTTTACATTGGAATTAAATGATATTATTAAATGTATTTTAAATGCTTTATTTCTATTCTAATACAAGCAGGCGTATAGTAATTTTAAAAATTAAAAAAAAAATACTTTTTTAAACAAATGAAATACATAAATATTAAGTAATTTAAAAATGTTATTAATGTCACTGTTTATTTATAAAGTAGGAATTTTTGATTTTTAGTCGAATTTTTCCTTGAAAAAATTATACTTATACAGTCGATGTATAAGTATATGTAGAAAATATGTCAGAGTATATGTCAGAATATGTAGAAAAAAAGTGTATATATATATATATATATATATATATATATATATATATATATATATATATATATATATGTATATATATATATATATATATATATATATATATATATATATATATATATATATATATATATATATATATATTCCCGCCACCTTTTAATTTGTGTAGGGCCCCCCTATGGAAGTTAAGAGATGAAATTTGGTAAATGGGGCTCATTTTCGAGGCACCTCATACTATCAAAGTGGGGTCAAATTTTGGGAAAATTTTTGATCCGACCCAACCTTTAAGGAGGTGGTGGGGGGCGGTAAAACAATAAAACTTTTTCAAACTAATTGGAAATAATGTTTCGGTGAATTATCTACAACATATCCAAAATTCAGCTTCTTAGGATGATTTGGAGGGAGTAGAGGGGGAAAAAATCATTTTAGGTGGATTTAACACTGGTTCTAACACACCCCCAGCCCCCCAAAATTAACGTAGAGGGTTTACATGGTGTGTTGATAGAGTTCGTACCTAGGTTATGCTCTTTGGAGGTTTTAATATTTTACTCCCCCCCCTCATTTTTAAGCTACAATTTCCTGCTTGTTCGACGTTTTTGAAGTTTGTACCACTCGCACAAGTCACCAAAATAAACCTAGAGGGCTGAAATTTTGTGCTGGGATTGAGTTAGTATCAAGGGGGTGCCTTTTGGGAGTCTCGACTTTTAACCCTTACCCCTACCATTTTTATACCAAAAAGAACATGATTTTTCTTGTTTTTTGACAGTTTCGTTCGGGTCAAAATCTCCCCAAATAAACCTAGAGGGCTGAAATTTTATGCACAGGTTAAGTTAATAGCCAGCCACTGCTTTTTGGAGGTTTCAACTTTTAACCCGTACCCCCACGACTTTTACGCCAGTATTTCCTTAATTTTTTTGCTTTTTTTCTAACACGTCTAGAGACTCTCTAAGGAAACCTAGAGGGCTGAAATTTTGTACGTGTATTCAGTTAGTATCCAGCTAGTACCTTTTAGGGAGTCCACATTACTTTTCCCCCCACTTCTCCCATTTTTACATCGGAATTGAATGCTATTGTTCAATGTGTTTTAAATGCATTATTTTTATTCTAAATACAAGTAGGCGAATAGTAATTTTAAAAAATTTAAAAAAAAGTGAACTTACTTTTATGACCAATGAAATACATACATATTAAGTAATTTAAAAATGTTATTAAAGTCACTGTTTATTTATAAATTAGGAATTTTGGATTTTTATTATTATTTATAAAATAGAAATTTTGAATTTTTTTGGAAAGAAAAAATATCTTCATAAAAGCCTTCCAGTTTACTATTTAAGTTCCTTTTTTTTTATATTTAAAATTAAAGCACAAAGGCAATTGGCGGATAAGCATGGGTAGGAATGCCCTCGTACGAATTGTGTTGGCTTTTTCCCTGCTAACTGTTATCGGCACAAAATTGAAATTTACTGAGATTCAGCCCTTAAAAACTTAAAACCTTTTTTTAAAGCATCAACCGGACCTCCATCATCAGTTTTGAAATCACCAAAATGACAAATCGCTTGTGGACTTTCAATTACATTTCGCTTGTAGACATTCAATACCGAAGATGAAAGGAAAAATTCGACTTCCGTGATGGGGCTCCGCTGCTCACGGCGTTTTTATTTATAAAATAGAAATTTTGGATTTTTTTGGAAAGAAAAAATAAAGGTCTTCCAGTTGACTATTTAAGGTCCTTTTTTTAATATTTAAAAATAAAACACAAAGGCAATTAGCGGATAAGGCATCAGCCCTTAAAAACCTAAAACCTTTTTTTAAAGCCCCGATCAGCCGGACACTCATCATCAGGCTTGAAACCACCAAAATGACAAATCGCTTGTAGACTTTCGATCAAATTTCGCTTATAGACATTCAATACCGAAGATGAAGGAAAAAATTCGACTTCCGTGATGGGGCCCGTCTGCTCACGGAGTTTTTGTAATGTTGTAGGACATATTGAAAATATTTCAAGTTTTTATTACCTGGTCAGTATCACTATAAAAATAATTTTTTAATTATTTTTTATAGTGATGGTGACGAAGTAATTAAAACTTTAAATGTTTTCAATATTTAAAATGAAATTTCACCAAGTAAACATTTCAACAGTGAATTATTTATAGAACATATTTTTTTTTCAATCTAAACTTATTTGTATTAAAAAATTACTTATCAGTTATTTAACAGTAGATAATACGGACAATACTACAATAACAAAATAACATTCTTAAATTATATTATTTATTGGTTGCGAATATGAAGGGAAATATAGTTATTTACCTATTAATTGTACTTTGTACATTTCAAGTAAGAGAAGTTATATCGAAAAATGCAAAAGGTAAGTTAATTTCACAATTTGATTACTTAGACTGTATGTACACTTTAATACTTGCAATCACTATGTATCTATAACTGATAATTAGAAAAACTTACAGAAAAAAATTTGTTAAAATTTTTAGATACAGCTACATGCATTATTGAAGGAGTTGAATACCCATCGAATACAGAAAATTGGATACCACTTCGGAAAAGTTGTGAACTGTGTTTATGTATAGAAAATGGGATAGTCACGTGCAAGACGTAAGTAAATGTTGATAAATTTAAAAATGGTTTTAAAAGAGAAAGTACGAGTATATCTAACGCCGGCAAACAAAAGGAGTTAAGTCCAAAACATCAACTTTACAGTAGAGGAAAAACTAAAATAAAATGCATGTAACATCAGTTTATTTGTATATATCTTCAGGTTTACATCACATTTTGTGAATTTTAGTCGAATTTTTCCTTGAAAAAATTAGACTTATACAGCCTATACGATAAGAACGGCGAGAGGCGAGAGTAGGGGCTACATTTTAAAGATAATTACATGATTGAGTTTACTGAACTTAAACAACTTATTCAACTTATGAGAATGAGAATCAAATTAAAATGCTTCCCGACTGAAACTCAGTTCCTGCTTTTATGTCGTTCGATTGTGTGACTACGTGACGACTTATCACTATTAAGGCCTCTACGGTTTAGGAAGCGTCACTCATTGGGTTATCGAAATGACCGTCTGTATCCAAACTACGTATTTCCGCCGTTTCTAAGAAGTGGTACATATTACGACTTGTCGTCTGATTGTATATCGTTCAATAAATTCAATCGATAATTGATGTTTTTTTAAAAAATCAATACAGTGGTAGACAAAAATACATATACATTACAATATTACCCCACTCTCTAACCACTATTTTAAGGGTCACGGAAAGGAGGATGTGATTGTGACCCATTTTGACAATTAGGAGCAGTTAATCACCTACTTTAACTCGGTATTTTAATGGCTTAGGTCACATTTTCGCGGCTAGTGGTAGTAGCTCGTTATTCACTTCGGTTAGGAATGGCCCGGACAGACTTTTGGCAATTAGAAGTAGTTTGTCACTCACAAGGAAAGGTATCCAACTGTATCTCTCAAAAATTTTTGAAACTTTGGTGGATTGTAGATTTTACTAAAAGTATTCACGAGCCATATTTCGTTCGTGCCCATCAGCGGTTTAAGAGGTAAAATTCACCCCTGAAAATTTGAGTTTTTTTCAATATTCTTAAATATCTTGGAAATGGTACGAGCTTTGGTAGGGAAACTATATATATTTGTAAATGGCACTTTAAGATCTTTGTTAAGATACCAAAATTATAGTTATAAAATCACTGGCGTTTCAACCCCACCCCCAAACCCTAATTTTATCTGGTATATTATGGTAAAAGGGGAGGCTCTTATGTGTAAATAAAAGAATTTTTAATTAATATATTTTACATCGCACCAGTTTATTTCTTTTTTGCATAAATACACCCTTTGCTAATATTAACTTGGGAAAAATTTTAAATTTTTGAGTTAACAATTAGCAAATATATGGTCAAAAAATCTCGTATTTTAGTAATGAATTGTTACAAACTTACGATGTACTTTAAAGTATATAGTTTAGAAAGAAAGAATACACTGCACACCCCACCCCCATGTTTTACTGATATCTATACAAATCTTATTTATTTATTTACTTATTTGTTTTTTCTATTTATCTATGTATACAATTTTCAATATTTTAAGGTTTCTAATCTACACAATAATGATATTTTTCACAAAAATTTTCAAAACAAAAATATTGTCCACACCAAGTACATCTTATAAGAGCAGGGTTACCACATACACTACACTTTGGTGCTTCACTTTCTTCTTTTAAGAGGCAATATGTTACAGGATTTTCAAATCTTTCTGGTCGTTGGTCAATATATCCACTTTTATACCATCCATACTTGAACAAATTTTGAAAACGACGCGACAAAAACTGATTGTAGGCTAGAGAATATTGTTACGGTGATGTAAATCAATATCATACTCATTTAGAATTACATCATCCGAAAATACTGTGATGAGCTGTTTCCAGAGTCGAAATCCATAGATATCCAGAGGTTAAAATATTGAAAATTGTATAGATAAATAAAAATAAATAAATAAGTAAATAAATAAATAAGATTTGTATAGATATCAGTAAAGCATGGGAGGGGGGAGGTGCAGTGTATTTTTTCTTTCTAAACTATGTACTTTAAAGTATATTGTATGTTTGTAACAATTCATTACTAAAATACGAGATTATTTGACCACATTTTTGCCAATTATTAAATCAAAATGTTAACATTTTTTCCAAGTTAATATTAGCAAAGGGTGTATTTATGCAAAAAGAAATAAACTGGTGCGATGTAAAATATATTAATTAAAAATTCTATTATTGACACATAACAGCCTCCTCTTTTACCAAAATATACCTGATAAAATTAAGCTTTGGGGGTGGAGGATGAAACCCCAACGATTTTGTAATTTTAATTTTGGTATCATAATAAAGATCTTAAAATGCCATTTACAAATATGTATAGTTTCCCTACCAAAGCTCTTACCATTTCCAAGATATTCAAGAAAATTAAAAAAAAACTCAAATTTTCAGGGGTGAATTTCACCACCGTAAACCGCTTATGGGCACGAACGAAATGTGGCTCATGATTACTTTTAGTAAGATCTACAATCCATCAAAGTTTCAAAAATTTCTGAGAGATACAGTTGGATACCTTTCCTTGTCAATTCAGCTAGGTATTTTAATTGTTCAAAATGTCAGTCAATCAACCATTACATTTTTGGAAAAGTAGTCAGACAAGTGGCCGGGAAACGACATTTCATATTACACGATCTAATGTTATTCCAATCAATGACGGAAATGATTCCAGGTTATAGGAAATCTATTCAGATTAAAGAATTGCTTTTAAACATATCTCTAATGCTTAAAAAAGTGTCGATATTTGTCTGAATTATATATTTGGCTAAATGGTTGGAAAACGACATTTCATATTGTTCGACCTAATATTGTTCCAATTAATGGCGGAAATAATTATGGGCTATAAGAATTCTATTTAAAATTAAAGAATGTCCTTTAACAAGGGATGGCCCCCGCCAGGGGCGCCGAAGCAGAGGGGCGCCGCCGCGACGGTTTCGCTTAATCGTCAAGGTATAGGTATTACCTGATTTTAATACTAAGAACATTGAACACATAGACTGAAATCAAGTAACAATTAAGATATATGGCTACACTGGCTAGTCTTAAGCTAGGCTATAAGTTGAAAGTAAAAAGATCTCTAACATTTCTACAAGTCTAGAAAACAAAAGAACTGGGCGTCATTATCGCGTAATTCCGTGAAGTTCGATGAGTCATGCCCAGAAGCCCAGGTGGTTGTAGTTTGGGCAAAAGAGGAGAAGAGACATATTATCTGATTGTGGGTAGGGGGCGGATTTTTTTAAGTTACTGATCCCCTCCCCCTTTTTTATCAAAGAAGGGTACTACTTTCAATTCTGGCCAGGAGCGCCAGTTACCTCAGCTACGCCATTGGCGCGAGTACACCGTTAGGACACGTGTCTAGTATCCTCCTAACCAGTAATCAACTAGATGTCAAAGTAGTTTTGAACTTTTATCAATTATCAAACTATTATTATATTTGGAAGTTATTACGTTTTTGTACCTGGAATTTGCGAGTTTGTTTGTGATTTATGTATGACATATACGCTTAAGACAAGAAGAAAAATTTATCTGTATTAGGACGATAACTCGACAGCAGTGAAATAGAAGATGATAGTTATGAAGAGCATGATGTTCATGAATAACTAACTATGACTTGCAGCGTTACTGTAGGAATGAAAATTGCTTATTTACATTTTTTCATGCGTGAAAAAAAGTATCTACTTTTTTCACGCGTGAAAAAAGTAAGCCATTTTGGCACTATCACAGGCAACTATAAAGTTAACATTTTAATTCAGAATTGCAAAAAATTTTTTTATTAACGTTTAATTTATTGACCTGTCAAATCCTCCACAACAACCAAAACCAAATTTTTTCCAAGCTCAAAGTAAATCAACCTTTACAAGCAAAGAGCTTCACAATGCAGAAGCACAAAACTATTCATCACTTATAAAATATAGTTTTAAAAAATATACTTTGACCTTGTTCTATATTTTGGAAGTATCTTAAGCTCCAGCATTCAGCCCCGTATAACAGTGTTGATGAAATACTAGCATCAAAAAGTTGTATACGCGCATCCCAAGATTGCATTTTAGACTTTGTCATAATATCTTTTACACTAACAAGTAAACGTCCCGAGGCCGGACCTATAGATTTTGATGAAACTTAGATATGTTGTAGAACACTAAAAAATAAGCGACACGTATTTTTCTTTATCGGCGGAACAACGGTTTGAAGGGGTGAAATCGCCCTCCAAAAATTGGGGTAAAAATTGGGGGTAGTCCAATTTCAGAACCACTTATTGTGACATTATTACCCACTGTCAGTGTGTTAATATTAAAAATGAGTGTGTGTTAACTAATATGTAATTTAAGAGGGTGACTCACCCCCTCTCCAATGTTGCTCAAACTGAATGTTGAAATCGAAAATTTTATTTCTACGTTATTCTAAATGTCTTAAACTATTTTCCATGAAGAAAAACTTCTTAAACGACCCAAGTAATACGACTATTCGACACAGTCACCCCCTAGTTAACTACCCCTAGACTTAATATTAGGACATTGACAAACAGGTCAATTAGATTTTTTGACGTAAATTTCAAATCTGTAAACAAAATTTTTATATTGTTTTATATTGTTATACAAAATTTTCACCCCCTTTTTGCAAAATTAACCCCTAAATTTTAACCCCCAGCCACCCCTGTTGACACAATTTGAACAAATTGCATACCAATAGATAGCTCTTTAAAAAAAGAGCAATATCGCTAATTTAAACTTTTGCTCTATCTCTTACCGTTTTCGAGATATTTAAAAAATTAAATTTTTACCCCAATTTTTGGAGGACGATTTCACTCCTTCAAACCGTTTTTCCGCCGATAAAGAAAAATACGTGTCGCTTATTTTTTAGTGTTCTACAACATATCTAAATTTCATCAAAATCGATAGGTCCTGCCTCGGAACGTTTACTTGTAAGGACTGCGGCGGTAGCTTTTTTAACAGCATGCTCTGCTGCTTTAACAAAGAGGCCTGAGGATGAAAATTGGACGCCAAGATAACAATAGTTTGGTAGGATATCGATGTTTCTGTCGTTAAATTTAAATACTAACGAGTTTTTTAGTTTCCCGCCTTTTCTAAATATTATCATTTTTGTTTTGTTTGTGTTGACAGTAAGTTGATTTTGTGTGCAATAAGTTGAAAGTCCATTTATTGCCTTTTGTGCCGATGCTGGATTATCGGCAAGTAATACTAGGTCGTCCGCGTAAGGTATTTGTGCAATGTCAATTGTTCCTAGTCCTATATATATATATATATATATATATATATATATATATATATATATATATGCATATATATATATATACATATATATATGTATATATATATATATATATATATATATATATATATATATATATATATATATATATATATATATATATATATATATATATATATATATATATATATAGGACTAGGAAAAATTGACATTGCAATTTTTTTTAGCGAATCTCCCTTTCAAATAAAAATCCAGAGATAGCTTTGCGTGTTTTAATTAAATTTGGATGCTTTATTGTTAATTTGTGTGCAGAAAGTATGATTTTCGTACACAAAAAAAACAATTGAAATACGCTTGAGCCATGTGGCAACAGTAGAATTGACAAATAGCTATTTGTCGTATAGAAATGCGTGCGCCAAGTTAGTACTTCTCCCGCATGAGTAATAAAATAGTATATTGTGCAATAAGTGCGGGAAATTGTCGATTGCCCACGAAAGCGTAGTGAGTGCGCTCATTCGTTTCAGTGGGGCAATCGACAATCCCGCACGAGTTGCACATACTATTTTTTATTACGAATTTCACATACTTTTTTTTTTCTATTATTATCACTATTTTTGACATTTTTATTACTTTTTAAAATAATATTTTTAAGTGTTCGTCTTTTTTTTTCTGAATTAATTATCGTTTAAATTATTTTGTTGGTAGTTTCTATAGAAATAATTATGAAATATTTATTAAATGAAAAATTAAGAGGCGGCTTTTCGTGTTTTGATTAAATTTTGCGTGTTTTATTGTCAATTTGCGTGTGGAAAGTTACTTTCCACACTCAAAAAAGTATGCAGGAAGAGTACAATGGGCAAACAGCTATTTTGCGTACAGAAATATGTGAGCTAAATTAGTGCTTCTCCCGCATGAGTAATGAAAAATAATAAATGATAGTGCAGTTCGCTAAAGTCAGTTTTACAGGGTTTGCAAAATAATAATTTTTACTACAAAAAGGGAATAATTTTTTTCAGGTGTGCGTTGGCTGTAGCAGGAAGCAACTATTTCACTAAGTTCGATAAATGTGAGCCATTTAAGGCTATAGGATATCCGGAATGTTGCATAAAGTATATATGTACATATAAGAATGGTACGAAAGAAGAGGTTTATTATGATTATAATGGTGGTAATTAATATCGACTAATAAATTGATATCCAATAATAATCGATTAAATAATAAACGATCTAATTTCTAATGTATAGTTTTAAAAAAAAAAAAAATTGTAAAAATATATTGTACAATTATTGTAAATATAGTTCACCTTTTGTTGATGCCTACATTAATTTTTTTAAAAATTAAATTCTGAATCACAAACATCATTTCACTCATTTGACATGACTGTAATACATGTGTAAACCTTTAATATTTCGAATTTTTATTGACATCATAATCATTTTTGAGTTAGGAAATGCGCAATGCTGTGATTGTATAAGCTATAAGTAATTATTGTTAGATCAATAAGGTACCTTTTGCTTGTACTTGATTTATTGTTCTGAAATTCATAAACTATTAGTGCTCACGCAAGTTGATTTGAATATAAAAAATCTTTAACTGAAAATCGTTCATTATCTGACAGGTTAGTAGTCTACCATAATGCATTCGATACTAGTATAAGTTGTCAGGGCGCAGAAAATGAATTTAACACGTATACGTACTTGTAGATAATACAAGAGGGAATGAAAAAGGACAAGATTTTTGTTAAAAAGATGTCTCTTTTTACTATGATTTAAACCTAAATATTTTTAAAATGTTGCTATCTCGTACCTGTAATGTATTTTCAAATATATTTATTTTTATCTTGCGCTAGTTACTGCCAAGTAAAATGGCTTTTACTATACATAGATCAAATGGTAGTACAACTGAAAAATTGCACCTTAGCATCTAGCCTAAGATTCTTTTTTTGTTTAACTTTATCTTATTTTGCTTTGCTATCCATATTCGTCTCCAGTGTATCTCTTTTTGATTTTCTTTTGTTTTATGTCTAAAATTACCTTATTAATAATTCAGTTACTGTCATCTGTAAGTATAATAATATTATATGTTGGTATGCCTACAACTGCAGTCACTTCTCGAGTTACGACGAGGTTTGGTTTCGCTACAAAATTAAAGATGACATAGTCGATTGCAGAAATGCGTAATCAATCATCAGAAGTGTGTAAGGCAGTGGCGTAGCAAGCGGGTGGCAGGGATGGCCAGGAGCGCCGCCGCGACGAGTTCGCTTAATCAATATAGACATCATCAAATTTTGATACTAATTGTAAGAGCATTGAAAAAATTACTCAAAAACATAGACTGAGGTAAAATAACAATTGACATAAATATGGCTACACTGGGTAGTCTTAAACTAGACTATGGCTGACGAGCACCAAATAGAGAAATTTACTACTTTAGTTTTGTAAACTACTTTAGTTAGAACTAAAGAAGTATTATACTACTTTAGTGTTTTATTACATTAGTTTTGCTCGGAGAGCTCATTTACAAAATACTTCTTTAGTTTCAACTACTTTAGTTTTCTCCAAATACTCTTTTAGTTATTAGAAATGTGTGATGTAACATAAAAATTTTATCAGAAAAAAATAAAAATAATGATTAGGGTGGCATCCACTATAAACAAAAAATCTCCAAAGAACAAATTTTTAGTTTCTTAGTTCCTTTTTTCTAAAAATTTTGAAAATTAATAAAAAAATTTTATCTTTTTCATTTTTCCTATATGGTGCGCATCCCCCTCCCTCCAAATAAAAAGCTTGATTGTATATACGCCTGTCTTTTCTATCTTGAGCAGTTCGTACTACAGACTCAGACGTATTATCTTCATTAAAAACACCATCCATATTGTCAAAATACAGTGAACACCGATTACTCTGTATAGTAATGCTAAGAACAAGGACGGACAAATCAAAATCATGGTTAATCCAAAAATTAAACTGAAAAAAAAATTAATCATAAAAAAGTTAATTAAAAAAAATCAAAAAACCAGACTGCGTAAAAAGCAAATTAAAATGATGAAAACAAGATGAAATAAAGAAAAAGAAAAATGAATAAATAATATTTGTACCAAGTTAAACAGAAATGCTTGATGTCTCTGACTGTTTTACTTTTTAATCATTTTTCTTTTTCTCTACTTGACTTTAATTGTGTTTAAAAATTATTTAGAAGAAAAAATGTATAGGTACGCATGCAGCGGCTAGGTTTTCACATTTAGCCTGGTTAATTTTCCCCCAAATAATCGGAAACTGACTGTAATATTTAATATCATTTTATTACCATATTACAATATCTAATTAAAAACACAAAAAAACAGAGGCGTAGCGAGCATGACCAGCGCCCGGTGCGTGACATTTTATTTGCGCCCCCCCCTTAACTTCTAAATTTGTAAAAATTTTAGGTAGTGGAACGGTGTATTTTAAATTTCGAAAAAAATTCTTTCGCATAAATTAGTATTTTAAATTTTTCCCTAAAAGTTGCCTTAACGACCTTTTTTTGCTCACCAGTGCTTTGTTTGTGTATCTGTATATTTGAAGTCATAACCTGGAAGTAATTTCGTAATTTCCCTATACTTTCACGTAACAAAATTCTAATGACAAACACAAAAAAAAATTTAAAGTAATAGCGGCCCTCCTATTAGCTTTTTACACTCCTCTTATTAGCTTTGGGCGCCCCTCTCAAAGTGGCGCCCGGGTCATGATAGTACCCCTTGCACCCCCCCTCGTTCCACCACTGCAAAAAAATGTTCAAATACGAAAATAAGCCGAAAATAAGGCACAAAAATGCAGTCACCAATGTTTTTTAAAGATACTTTTTTATATACTCCTGCTAGTGGGTAGGAGTATATTTTGGCGTTGTTTACTCTCTTACTACTTAAGTATAATACTCCAGAGTTGTGCATACCAGCAATTGTTTACTCCTAAGACACTATTTTCAATACTTCTTTAGTAAAATACTCTACAACTGAAAATACTACATTAGTATAGAAAGTAATTGAAATCGTCAATTCTTCACTCTTTTAGTAAAATAGTAAGTTAGTTACAAAATCTCCTGGTTGGTACTCGTCAGCCTATAAGTTGAAAGTAAAAAGATATCTAGTATTGTATGTATAATTTTTCGAACTGCAGGTGAGAAAAATTCAAAAACTTAAACGAGGGAGCGACAACCTGCAAAATATGGGTAAGAAATCCAATTAGAAGTAGCGACTCTACATGCTTCGATTATTTAAATAATCATTTTCAAGAGGAAATTCAAGTAAGACATCAGAATGGACAAACATTAACAAAAATTAAGTATAAGTATCAATGACGACATGGCATCCCAAAAATATAAAATAAAATAAACAAAATAAAATAAAATCCGATAAAAACCTGAAAAACGAAAAAAGGAAAGTCCGTTTGGAAAACGGAAACAGTCAAAATTTATAAAACGAATAAAGTCAAAAACATTTCTAGCATTTCTATTATAAGTCTGGGAAACAAAACTGGGTGTCGTTATCGCGTAATTCTGTGAAGTTCGATAAATCGCGTCCAGAAGCCCAGGTGGTCGTAGTTTGTGCAAAAGATGAGAAGAGACGTATGATGTGATTGTGGATAGAGGGCGGATTTTTTATGTTATTAAGTTACTGAACCCTCCCCCCTCTTTTTACCAAACAGGGGGCCCTAATGTCAAGTCGGGCCAGGAGCGCCAGTCACCACAGCTACGCCGTTGGTGTAAGGTATACCTTATGGTTAGGAGAAAATTTAAAATCCCGGATTTATGCAATGAACAAATAATTATAAGAAACTATAGTGCGCTAAATAATTAGAGATATATTTACAGTATTGTTATAATTATATTACAGTAGCCTATGATAGCACGTATCATATTATTTTTAACGAACTACTTTCTCTTAAGATTTTTGTTCTTTACACACAGCCAGGATCCGCAATTTTTTTTTTTTTTTTGAAGGGTAGTAGTATAAACAGTGCCGGATTAAGACTACCTGATGCCCTAAGCAATCCGCGCCCGTGGGCCCGCTATCCATAAGTAAACTAGTATCGATCTTTTAAAAAAAATTACACAGTCCTACAACGAATTTCCTTCTTTAAGTTCAAGTAGTGTTTCTGCTAGATTTTTATGTGCTAATTACAGGAAAAGAGTCAAAAAATTCTATCACGTCCGAATTTTGAGGAAATAAGATTTTTATTTTTTCATTATTTTTTCGATAGAAATTTAATTTAAAGGCAATCTTAGTCAGACTTATAATTAGGATATAAAATTAGGATATAAAATGAACTGAATGAAAAACAAACACAGACAGTCATGGAGACTGCCGATAGAAGTGAAAACTTAAAATACTTTCAATGTTATTAGGACAGCAAGGTGGTTATACAAAATATCCATGTTTTTTATGTGAATGGGATGACAAGAACAGAGCAAAATATTGTAGAAGAAAAGAATAGCCAGCAAAAATTAATTTGGAGTCCGGAAGTAAAAATATAGTTCGACAGAATTTAGTCCAACATGAGAAAATCTACTACTTTCTTTGCACATAAAGCTAGGTCTTATGAAAAAATTTGTGAAGGCTTAGATTCAGTTATGGTGATGGGCGAATTAAGTTGATGGATTCAGGTGTTTCTAAAAAGTATTCATCTTTGTCTGAAGTTAAACTGAAGGTATTTTTGTTGGACCCGAGATACGAAAACTAACTAAAGATGAAAACTTCGATGGAAAACGGACTCCTATAGAATTGGCAGCATGGGTATCGATAAAAAACTTTTAAGGACTTCTTAGGAAATCATAAAAGCTCCAATTATGAAAATATTATAAATAACATGCTCTAAAATTTTCAAAGATTAGGTTGCCTCATGAGTCTCTTAGTTCATTTCCTTCATTCGCATTTGAACTACTTTCCTGAAGACTTAGGAGCAGTTAGTAAAGAATAAGAAGAAAGACTTCACTAGGATATAAAGGAAATGGAGCGAAGGTGCCGAGGAAAGTGGAATATTAACATGATAAAATCGGGCTTATAAAAGAAAATCACTCAACAAAAGTTTTGTAGAAAAAAAGGAAAGGTTCCATAAGCCTCTGTAGTATTTTAAAACGTTCATCTTGACATAAACTATTCGGTAAATAAAAGCAATACTAGCTACTTAATTACTTTTTTACTTCTGATTTTTTTCTTGAATACCTCAGTTTTTACATGATTTTTATAATATGAAAAACTCTGATGTGATAGAAACAAACCGATTTCAGATTCGTCATTAGGAGGTCCCAAAACCCAATAAAACAGCACTGAAGTCAAAAAAGGAAAAAAAAATTTCATATTTGTAGGTCTGTGTTACTTATTTCAAATATTACATACGTATTTCATATATCATTACGTACTTTAGAATATGTATGAATTTTTTTTTACCTGGAGTAGGAATTAAATACAATAGAAACCAAACGTGTGGATTTCCAAACAGCTTTACCTTTCATGTGCTAACAAATATTTTTTTGTGCTATTTGTGGTGCCCCTCAACACGTGATGCCCTAAGCAATTGCTTAGTTTGCTTATAGGCTAATCCGGCACTGAGTATAAATGTAGATGATATAAATATTTGACGAGAACTATAAAAAACTGACACACTTTTTAAATCTTTTCGTTATAAGTGCGAATGGTTTTAAATCTAGGTAGATAGCCATATAACGCAAGAAGTGACTGTATGTCTAAATTCGCGTCATGGGAACGTGCAATACATAAATGAGAAAAAATATAAAAGCTGATCACATACGACGTGTGTAAAGTATGTCTATTACTACGGGCAGGGTCGGATTTACCCTAACAATAAGTGTGGCCCTGGGGCTTGGTGAAAAATACCGGTCCATTACCTAAAGCCAGGGTCGAGAAAAATGTCGAGACACTGGGAAAAAATCCCATTTTTTATAAACTGTTTTCTAAAAAAAATAAGTGGCCCCTTGACCCTATTTTTTTTAAATATTTCCCTAAAAAAATAAGTGACGAGTTAAAAAAAAGAACTTTTTACTCTCTCTACGTTCTCACGTTCTAAATTTTGCCGCCCCTAGAAATTTAGCCTCTAGTGCCCCTAGTGTAAATCCAGCGCTGACTACGGGAAATGTTGTTAAAGTCACAATTTAATATATGCTGAGGTGGAATAACTAACTATTTTACTAGATGCAGTTTAGTATACACTTTTTAGCGATCAAATAAACTCAATAAGAAATCGACAAGCACTAGAGTTTCTAAAATCATAAACATTGCGACATACATTAAGATCTATTAAAATATAATGGCTATGATTTAAATGGTCAGCAGAAAATTACAGTTTTGGTCAGTAAGAAAATATAAACGGTAAGTTTAATAACAGATATGGCGGTAAAATGTGAGCAGTAACAAAAATAGAAACGGACAGTAGAATATTTTGAAATGAGCAGTTTAATATATACTTGGCTAGTTAAAAATTCAATTGGTCAGTAAAATTAATAATTGGTCAGTAACTTGTGAGCAGTTATTAAATCGAAATTGGTCAGTTAAAAATCTTGAAATAAGTGGTTTTATAAATACTAAAGTAGTAAAAAATATTTAAATAATTTTTATTATCAAAATTGAAGCCAACAGTTAATATTAAGAAAAAAAATGTAAACTTTTACAAACATAAAGAGTTGTATCCAAGTAATTTACCTAAAAAATGATAATTTAATATGTTCGCTTTCTTCCAGATTTTGGGTGAAATAAAGAAAGTATGCACTACGAAAATGATTTATTTAAATAATTTAAAATCGAAATACAGTTTTAACTGGAAAGAAACCTTAATTTAAATCATAATTAAAAAATGAATTTATTGAAAGCTACGCTGGATTACATGTGGAAAGGGGAGAGTCAAAATCGAGTTACGTAGTTTTATTTGGAAAAGTTAAAAAAACATGAATTTGAATGTGAAAATTCATGAATAATCTTGAATTACTTATGAGGTGCTTAATATTTTGAATATTTTGAATTAAACAATACTTTCTCAAGCGAATTATGTAACCATGTGGTCACATAATCTTTACATTAAAATTCTTACTGTCAGGGGACGTGGTTTTTAAGGAAATTGAATAAGCTGCCAAAAAGTGCCTTAATTTTCATATTTTGTAATAAAAAGGTTATTATTTTAATTGAATGTTTTTTGGAATTGATAAGAAAAAAACCTACGCTCCATTATTGGGGGGGGGGGGGGGGTAAGGGTAAAAGTCACTTGTAATGTACATGGAAGTAGTATTATTTATTAATAAATATTTCAATATTAGATTAAGATTCATTTACAATTATTTCAATCAATTTATTCAATCAATTTACTGTTATTGGTTTTAAATTATTTTTGAACATTATTTTGCCGTATAGCTCCCTTTGATTATAACAAGTTTTCCCTATGTTAAAATTTATGTGTCCTTAGTTGTTGGAAACACTCTGTATATGAAGTACTTTTCAACCATATTTTGTTAACTCAGATTTATAAAATTCTATAACGGTAAAAGAATTTGAATTTGAATTGTTGAAATTCAATTATAAAATTTCATTGAATATATTATAATATAATTGAAATATATTTCATTGAAAATTTATAATTCCTTTAGGATAAGTATACCTAGACTAGTCTTATTTTGTTAGCCTCCTAATTGCATGTTTCATAAAACAAAATAACAAAACATTAATTTTCGCGCTGCGCTATCGCAAAATATTTATATTTCTGACTCAAATTTCACACTATTTTCAACCAAAATAACGTTTAATTTTTTTGTATTCTGGGAACTGGCAAACTATTTATTTAACTGCCCGTTTAGATATTTTACTAACCATTTAGTTATTTTACTGACCATTTATTTATTTTATTGACCATTGTAGGAAAAATAACTGACCAAATTCATTTTTATTACTGACCACGTTTTACTGCTCAAGTTGACTTAATAATACTGCTAAAAAAAAAGACTGCTCAAATAATTATTTCCTAAATACAATAATCTTTTACTAACATTTTAAATATCTAATTACCGTGACGCTGACGTCAATTAGTAAGAGTTTATAGTAAAGTTCATTTAATAGTACGTATGATTGATTATTTATTTATAATTACTATGAGCAAACACAATGTACACGAATTTCGCGATTCTCTCTAATATTCACGATATTTAACAATTCGACGACTTGCTCTTCTACTTTATACTGACATATATATCTCTTCCTGTTTAACTGGCGTGTAAATACACTCGTACACGCTATGTATCCAATGGGTGTCGAGTGTCGATATATTATGTAGATGTTGAACCGTAAAGTTCATTTGAGGTTACTGGAGTGTAAAGTGGTGCCAGCTATTTTATGTACTTGACAAACATTTATTTATGAGTTCGTACTATGTACACATAATATATTTAGATAAATATATTTTATTACGTTCAGTATCAATATACAGTTGATGAGTTCTGAGCCTAGGACACTAAAAATCTAGGTAAAAATTGAAATAAAATTTTTTTGAAAGATGACTCGTATCCTTGGCTTCAAAATGATCATTTACGGCCGCCTTCTTAGTCGCAAAGGTATTTTTTCAAATTTTTAAATAAAAAACAATCGCTAGGAGCCAGATTTGGACTATAAGTGAGGGCGGTTTACTTTACTGAAGCCAATTTCTCCGATGTGCAACTTTCTTTGAACCTGCGCATTCCCCCGCATAAACAAAATTCTTTTACTAATTTTGGTTCTCAATTAGTAACTCGTCGGGTGAGTAATTAGCACGATTGCAGTTACTTCAGACTCAGAACTTATCAGTTACTAGCCGTATGCCCGATGGGATTTCCCATCGCCAACATCTTTTTATTAAGTACTCACTTTCTGCTTACTTTTAATGTTTTTCAAAAGCCACGTTTCTAACTTCAAAAATGACGAACTTCCCATATGAACTTTCATTTTCTGTTTTAACCCCTTAGGGAATAAATTTCCAGAAATAACTGACTTTTATTTATAAATAGAAGCCTAAACGCCAATTTTCATAACTCCTGTGCTTAATTTCATTCTTCTAAACCCAACAGTTTAGGTTGTGCGTTGTCTGTCAGTCAAAATTAAAGATTCATTAAATATTATTTATTTTAATAGCCATAGTAACATATTTTTATATAACACTAACTTCAAAAGTAACGAATTTACATACAAATTTTCATCCCCTATTAAACGCACTTAGGGGACGAATTTTCAAAAATCCTTTCTTAGTGCTCACCTTCGTTACATAGGGAACTCCTATGCAAAATTTCATTCTTCTAAACCCAACGGTTTAGGCTGTGCGTTGTCTGTCAGTCAGTCAGTGTTAGAAATTTATTAAGTAGATTCCTCGTATGTATTAGACTTAAAAATGACATAATTTTTAAAATTATTACACTTCCCTCTTTATAAATTAGATCGAAGTAAAAACATTACATAAAAAAATTAGCTTAAGTTAAAAAGTTTTGTTAATCTTTTCTTTTTTAGCGAATTTCCAAAACTGGAAATTCAGTTCTTACGCCCGCTTTATGGCGTAACCTGAGGCCGAGACTATAACAGAAGTATGTTTTGAGGTCCCTAGAATACGAAAATGATATTCACTAAAACATATATATATATATATATATATATATATATATATATATATATATATATATATATATATACATATATATATATATATATACATATATAATATAATATATATATATATATATATATATATATATATATATATATATATATATATATATATATATATATATATATTATAATATATATATGTGTTCCCACGATATCTCTCGAACGAAACAATTTGATGTGCGTACTGAAAACTGGATTGGCTCGACTAAGTTCGCTAGTCAGACACGTCGGATGCCCAGAAGTAGGTTTTTCGGGCATCTTTTGTCAACAAAATGAGTTCTTTGCCAGAATGTTACTCTAAGTTAATTACTTTTTGAGACAAATTAGAAAATATCTTGGAAGAAATTATTTTCCATTACACTCGCACTCACAATCTTTTTTTTTCTGTCTCATGTTTTGCGATGCAACATTCGTGGACAGCATTTTATTCATCATTTTTGATGAATTTATTTTGATTATAAAACAACAAATCGATTTCATAGATACATTCATAAAATGTATGAAGTCTCTACACTATAAATATATATTTATTACTTTCAGAGTCAACAAGAAAATTTAAAATATTTAAAAAATTAAATACATGTGATAATAATCAGGTCACAAAATTATTTGGACATTAATTAACTATATAAAAAAAAGCTCATTCAAGTAAAATTAATAGTATTAGTGTTTTGTGGCACGTCCTTTAGCCTTAATTACGGCTTCCAAACGTCTTGGCATTAATTTAATTAAATTTTTGGTTACAACCGGACTTATCTTCTCTTATTCTGACCTTATATAAGTAATTAATTGGTTCATATTCGAAATATAATTTCTCATGACTTTAATCTTTAAATAATGTCATAGATGCTCTATGGGATTTAAGTCAGGAGACTGTGGAGGTGTCTGAAGCAAATGGGGTACATTATATGCTGTCCACTGTCTTACCACGTAGGAGGTATGTTTTGGGTCATTGTTATTTTGGAACATGTAATTATTCTGTATTCCTACTTTTTGTCTACTAGCATGTAAATGCTGTTTCAGAATGCTTAAATACACAAACCTGTCCATGATACGATCTAAAACGTGAATGTTCCCTACCCAATTTGTCGCCATACATCCCCAAATCATTACGGAACCACCTCTGTACTTAACAGTTGAATTGGATTCAGCGTATCTTTTCGATTTCTTCACACAAATTGGGGTTTTGTTTTCCTGTGTTGAACATTTCAAATTTAGTTTCATCGGAGAAAAGAACCCCCCTCAAATGTAATAATTCCTCAAATGTAATAATTTGTTTTTAAATAATTTTATGTTGTCCAAATAATTTTGGGAGTGACTGTAATATAAATATATATATATATATATATATATATATATATACATATATATATATATATATATATATATATATATATATATATATATATATATATATACAGGGCGTAAAACACATAACTCTCGTCCTATTTTGGGGTGACTCATAGCACCCTGTAGACACTAAAGCCGCAGGAATTTTTTCGGAATTAACAGTCATGTCACCCTCAAAAGGATAGGAGTTATTTCCCTTACACCCTATATATATATATATATATATATATATATATATAGAGAGAGAGAGAGAGAGAGAGAGAGAGGGTGTAAGGGAAATAGCCCCTAACTTCCGGAGGGGGGCCTCTATGGAAGTTATTAGCTGAAATTTGGTAAGTAGGGCTCATTTCGATGCACAACAATACTATCAAAGTGGGGTCAAATTTTGGGAAGATTTTGGATCCGACCCAACGTTTGAGGTGGTGGTGGGGGGTGGTAAAAAATAAAATTTTTCCAAACCGGTTGGAAATAATGTCTCGGTCAATTATCTAATATATATCCAAATTCAGCTTCCTAGGATGATTTGGAGGGAGTAAATGAGGAAAAACGCTTTTGGCTGGATCTAACCCGCCCGCAGCCCCCCAGAATTAACGCAGAGAGTTGAAATTTTTTGTGTTGATAAAGTTCGTACCTAGGCTGTACTTTTTGGAGCTTTTAATATTTTACTCCCACCCCCCTCATTTTTAAGCTACAATTTCATACTTTTTTGACGTTTTCGAAGTTTGTACCACTCGCACAGGTCACCCCAATAAACCTAGAGGGCTGAAATCTTGTATTCGGATTGAGTTAGTATCAAGGGGATGCCTTTTTGGGGTCTCAGCTTTAAACTCTTACCCCCACCATTTTTATACCAAAAAGAACATGACTTTTCTTGTTTTTTAACAGTTTCGTTCGGGTCAAAATCTCCCCAAATGAACACAGAGGGCTGAAATTTTGTGTTAAGCTAATAGCCAGACACTGTATTTGGAGGGTTTCAATTTTTAGCCCTTGCCCCCACGATTTTTACGCCAATATTTCCTTAACTTTTTTGCTTGTTTTCTAACACGTCAGAGACTCTCTAAGGAAACCTAGAGGGCTGAAATTTTGCACGTGTATTCAGTTAGTATCCAGCTAGTACCTTTTAGGGAGTCCGCATTACTTTTCCCCCCACTTCTCCCATTTTTACATCGGAATTGAAATGCATTATTTTTATTCTAAATACAAGTAAGCGAATAGTAATTTTAAAAAATTTTAAAAAAATGTGAATTTACTTTTATAACAAATGAAATACATACATATTAAGTAATTTAAGAATGTTATTAAAAAGCCTTCCAGTTTACTATTTAAGTTACTTTTTTAATATTTAAAAATAAAACACAAAGGCAATTGGCGGATAAGCATGGGTAGGAATGCCCGCGTACGAACTGTGTTGGTTTTTTCCCTGTTAACTGCTATCGGAACAAAATTGAAATTTACTGAGATTCAGCCCTTAAAAACTTAAAAGCTTTTTTTAAAGCCCCGGTCAACCGGACACTCATCATCAGTTTTGAAACCACCAAAATGACAAGTCGCTTGTGGACTTTCAATTTTATTTCGCTTGTGGACACTCAATACCGAAGATGAAAGGAAAAATTCGGCTTCCGTGATGGGGCTCCGCTGTTCACGGCGTTTTTTTTAATTTCAGAATATATATTCTTTTACAAAATTATACCATAACTAACTTAAAATAGATTCCCTATAAGAGCAATTTGCCCATGAATGACTAATACGAATAATACAATTGTTAAACGACAGAAGTTGAATGGTCTGGGCTGTGTTCGATTCCTGGTATAAAAAATTCCCGTGCATTTACGCATATGCATTAACAAATCGCGCAAACGTAACGTCTACAGGCACAGATCAATAGATTCAGTCTAAATACAAAATTCTGTGGATCGATTGGCGCGTTTTGGTGGGATGTTTTACCACTTTACATTCAGTCGTTCCACAACCATTGAACGTATAAGATGAACTGTTGCCACATTGTTGTTGATTATTGGACCACAGAGCACAGCGGTGTGATGCGTTGGGTGGTACCATTTGTGTACCCGTGCACATGCGCTAGGCACACACACACACACACACACACACATATATATATATATATATATATATATATATATATATATATATATATATATATATATATATATATATATATATATATATACGTATCATACATTTACAAACGCAAGATCAATGTATGCACATAACATGTGAATGGGGATTTACGTCACTCACACATCACTTTTTTTCCATCCTGGACCCTGGTATCGCAAGTATAGAGATCACAATTTTGTTTCTGTATTCTGTGTCTACAAAATCTATACATATAATAAAGCTGTAACGAAACTATTTATGGTACATGGAATTTTTTTTTTTTATTAAAATTGGAGCACTGCTGCCGGTGGATGGCGCGGTCAGCAGTGTTCGGTGGCATCGCCAACGACGGGCATCCGCCGCCATACTTTCGAGATAAATGAAATTAGACATAAAACAGACGGGAACACATAGATGCTATAGACAACGGACAAACATTTACGTAAGAAACAGACTAACGAATGGACCCTGCCATCCGAAGGTCCGGTAAAATGCTCGATGAGGATAGGAGTTGCCGCATCGGGGTAAAGTGAGTGATGTATGCTGTCCTCAATTGGGCTTAGTAACTGGCTTAGTAACCACCAGTTATGAAGACAAGCTTCAGTGGCGTAGAATGATTCCACATAGACTTTTAAAACAAATGATAAAGGGTTATGAGAAGACAAAGGAAAGACTATATATGAACCTCAGGAATATGCCATTGGGGGCCTGAAACCACCCAGGGCATAAAATATATATAACAAGCATATAAGTACTGGTGGTATGTAAAGTCTCCTATTGTTTTATTCAAATTTCCGACATAACAAGTAGTTGGCACAATTTCCAGCCAGATTTGCCGACTGTGTGTACCTGACAGTATAGAAAAATAGAAAACAAACATAAGTCGGGCAAAGAAACACTTACACGGCTGGGGGCCTAGTACTACACGGTAGATATGAGAAATTATTGAGTTAAGGCTGATGTCAGTTTATAAGTGTAACCACCAGTTCACTGTTACAATTACCCAGTTAGACCAGCTGACTGGGTGTGCATAACAAAAAACCAATAATAAAACGAATTTAAAATAATACCACCAGCGGTGTAAAGAGCCTCCGGTGGCATGACAAGAGATAAATATT
This sequence comes from Brachynemurus nebulosus, assembly GCA_035578155.1. Classification (NCBI taxonomy): domain Eukaryota; kingdom Metazoa; phylum Arthropoda; class Insecta; order Neuroptera; family Myrmeleontidae; genus Brachynemurus; species Brachynemurus nebulosus. The sequence continues at coordinate 234,773 of JAPWDM010000011.1, read as the reverse complement.
AAAAACAAACAGATAGCACAAGCTTTGATTAAAAAGTAAAACAATAATATCACAGTAGGTTCAAGTCAAATCAATTGCGTTGCAACACGACCCCGGTCCCTATAACTCCGACAATTCCAAGACGGCTTCGTCAACTCATAGGAACTCATCCGTGCAAGGAGCAAGTGACGTCTGCTTACTAAGTGAGTAACTTACAACCTTTCAGTCAGACGTCGGGGTTTGACTTACACGGGAGACCGGTATTTGACTCAGCCACGTTCGTCCGAGTCGGGGCTACAGGGAACAAAACAGTGCCGCAGGGTATCACAGTATAACTAATTTATGTCCCTACAACACCGATGGGGCAGAAGCAGTTCCAAGACGCTCACGAACGCATCCGTATGAGGGACGACGACGCGACGTCTCTTTACTAATTGTAAGCGAGCTCGCTCAAGCCGTTTAGGCAGATGCCGACTCACACGCTTAGCTGACGCGAACGAGTGCGTTGAGCGCCGCATTCCTACCCATCGAGTTTACAGGGACAAAAGTCAACACTTACCACAGCCAATTTATCACCATTGTGTCCACTCTGGAGTGCACCATCCAAGGGACACTATAAGATGTAAAAACAAAATGAAGAAGCAGGATCACAGCAGGAAATCACAGATAAAACTACACAAATTACAAAGTAAGAATATCACAATTCGACTTGGCGGAACAAGAATCACGACTTTGTTAATCACACGCATACGGATACTAAACGCACACGACCTGTTGCCAGACATCAGGGCGAAAAGCTATCGTACAATTAGACAGTAGTGTTTCTCTCATACAGTGGATACCTCTGTCGGTCATACGACGTTCGTCATCGTCGAAAAAAATAAGTCTCGTTAGCCTGCTCGCCGAAGCTAATAGTTGCCCGCCGGGCACGCCGAGGACGTGAGGTTGGATTTATGCCCAGCGAATATTTTTTTGAAAATTGTACTGGTACTGTTAAATAGTTATCGATGTAGATATCTAAACAGCGATTGTTAAAATTTTTATCTGTTTGTCTGTTCAAGCATCATGCAAAAACTACTAGACGGATTTTAATAAAATTTGCTGTGATGATAATTTATTACCTGTGTCAACAACTAAGATACTTTTTATTCAGGAAAAATGTCTCATTCCCACGGGAAAATAGGAAAACCATTCTGAACATGTGCACACATTATGCAAAACTATTGAACGGATTTTGATGAAATTTGGTGTGGTCATAACTTATTTACTGGGTCAACATCTAACATACTTTTTACTCCGTAAAAATATCTCATCCCCACAGGAAAATAGAAAAACCATTTTGAGCATGTGCACACATTACACAAAAACTATTGAACGGATTTGTATGTTTGGTCTGATGTTAACTTATTACCTACATCAACACAGAAAATACTTTTCATTACGGTAAAATATCTCCTTCCCTTGGGAAAATATGAAAACCATTTTGAACATGTGCATGCATTACCCAAAAATTATTGTTCTATGCAAGTTCTATATAATTATTACACTTATATACTTCTCATTGATTCTATAACAATGCGTCGCGCGAACGACGTCGCGGGTACAGCTAGTAAAATATATAAATGCTAATTATCACAACGTAAAATAATTTATATTTGAAAATTAATGTTTAATTTTGCAATATTTAATTTTGCAGTATAGGGGTAGGTTAATTCTAGTGAATTCCAAGTAGCTGGTCATTTTATACATTTACATTTTAATAATTGAATACATGAATGGTTTTATGACTTCTTATTGTACAAATTTTATAATCTTTAGGATTTTTGAACAAACTGGTCAGTTAATTTTTGAATTTTATAGTGACCGGAGCTATTTGTATTCTTATTATCAATACAGTTTAGTTGTTTTTTGAATTTTCTGCCGTAAAAATGTCTACGGATAAAGAAATTGCTAGTGCCTCAGGAGTTGGAGGTGAAATCGCTGAAGAATCACTGTATAGTGAAATATCCAAGTTGAATTAAAAGATGCAGAAATCATTAAAATGTTTGACCATCTACCTGGAATTCACTAGAATTAACCTACAAAACATATAAAATTTCACCCCCTTAGGTTAATTCTGACGGGCTGTAGGCGTGTCAGATCCAGCATAAAAACTTTTTTGCTCCTCTACTCTCTCCAAATCGCTCTAGGAAGCTAAATTTTGGATATGTTGTAGAAAATTGATCAAAACATTATTTTCAACTGGTTTGGAAAAGTTTTATTGTTTTGTCACCCCCCACCACTCCTTTAGAGGTTTGGTCGGATATTGTTGTGGATCTGAAACAGCCCCACTTACCAAATGTCAGCTCATTGTGTTCCGAGGGGGCCCTACACATGTCCGCAAGTTACTTAAAATTTATGATAGTAAAATTAGTGAATTTTAAGATTTAAGAAAAACAAAATCAATCAATCTTAAGGAAATTTATAAATGTAATCCAGGGAATGTTTTATTAGTTTTCGATGAATTACAAAATTTGAGATCCTAACTAATTTAAAAAAGGAGATACTAAAAGGAGGACATCCTTAAGCTAACCTTATTAGTTGTAGTTCTACCAAAATTTCATAATAACGTATAATAAAAATACCCCTGTCGCAGCATCTTGCATAACATAGCGAATTTCCGTTGACAAAAATTAGTTTTTCTCCGAAAGCAGATTATATACAATAATGGTTTAAAAACCATTTTTATGCAATTTTTCTCCTCTTTCCATTGGTGTAAAAAAATGTCGCACAGACTTTTAAATTTGGGAAAACCTTGGCAAAAACTAATTTTTTTCACAAAAAATACCCAAAAAACCATATCCCATGCATCAGACGTGTCTGGCTAAGGAACTCATTTAATATTTTTGGACTTTCAACGTTTTCACCAAAGAGCATAGCCGGGTAAGATAGACGGCTCTTGACGCAAAATTGATTATTTTTATAGGAAATAATATTTCTTAACCCCAAATACATTCTTGCCAAATTTTAATCCTCTAAGGCTAATAGTTAATAATGAATAAACAACAAAAAAAAATTTTCGAAAAATTTTTTTTTGAGGAAATTACTGAACCGATTTATTTGAGTTTGATGCATATTGTGTACCCCTCTTAGGCAAAGTAATAAAAAAAAAATATTAACCTTATATCCCTTTATTATACTAATTTTTTTAAATTTTTTAAGTAAATTATTTTTGACCTTTACGCGTTAGCGATAGCCACCATTTCTTGTTTAATAATAAGTCTCTTACACGGAGAGAAAATTCCTATAAAAATTACTGTGCTCATACTACAATCGACGTGTAACAGACGAACATATTCAATTTTCTACGGTAAAATTATAAAAATTGTAGTTATATTATTGTAATTTTTATAATTTTACCGTACAAAAATTGGATATGTTCGCCTGTTACACGTCAATTGTAGTATGAGCACAGTAATTTTTATAGGCATTTTCTCTCCGTGTAGTTTGTATAACATATATTTTTATGGAAATATTTTAGTTGGTAGAACATAATATTTAAATACAAATTCATGCCATGTTTGGTACTACATACCATAAAACACCCTATCTTTACCTATTAAACCTAACTTTACCATACCACATTTTACGTTAAAAAAATTAAAATTTCGTAGTTTATATATTCTGTAGCACTTTTTTTTAATGATAGAAATATTTCTAACAAACTACTGGTGTTATATAAGTTTTTCTGGCATTGCCAGCCGCAATTTCTTCAAATCATTGGATTTTTTTAGTTCTTATGGTACATTTTGGTTTTAAGCAAGTGTGCAAACTTTAGTTGGTATTTCAAAAAATATACAAGTGACATAGATAATTTCGTCATATGAAAAGTTACATAACCTCGTAAGTATATAAAATTATTTTTAGGTTTTTTTAATTGCGTATTATCGAATAATTCGTTTTGGTACAATTATAGCAAATTTGATAAAATTGGAGTCCTTTAACAAATCTCAACTTTACCAGTAAGCGCTGCCAACAGTCAGGGTTGTCAAAAATATACGAATTGCATTATATTTTTACACGAATTGAGATATAAAGGAAAAAACATTGTTATAGGTTTACATTTATATAAAATGTCTGGTAAACATCATAAGAAGAAAATTGGTGCCAGGACATATAAAAATTATTCTGCAGACTGTTAAATCTAGCAATTGATATGGTAAAAAGTAAAAAAATTACAACATCATACACTGAAAAACAATTTGGAATCCAAAGAAGAACAATAAAGAATAAAATTGAGTACCTATCTTGTTTTGGTTAAAAAGATTCTGATTTTGTAAGTTAGACAATTTGATTGAAATTGAACATTGATTGATTTAATAGACAATTGTTTTTGTTTTTTATTTCCAATTTTGTTACTTAGTTAGTTTATAATATCAAATATGTAACATTGTGTTTTATTTTTTTTAAACAAAATTTATTTATTTATTTTTTTTTTGTTTCTGGCATTTTGTTTTATTAATTTTTACTGATTTTGTACATCCCTGGTGAAAACAGCTGTATTTGACGTTTTCATAACATAATTTTATTGCAACTATATTTGTCGTTGAAAATTTCGAAATAACTGCGTGTTATTGTTAGATATTATTTGGAATTCACAAAAAAAAGTATGAATAATAATGATATATTTAGAAATGTTATAATATCTTTTATCTTTCACTAAAAAAATATGAATTAGTAATAATATGGTAAAGTTAGGAACTCCTCGACATTTGAGCTTGTTACTGTTTTTTTATTTTTGACTAGTAATTTAAGTTTCTGGTAAATTTATTATGAGTTAGATCAAAGTTTTTTATCAGTTTATTCTATTCAAACAGTTAAATATAACTAAATTGGTCTCGTCTTTATTTTATTCAAATTTGAATTGAAAATTATGGTCAAGATAGGGTGTTTTACGGTATATTACTTATGTATAAAAAGGGTCATAAAATAAAATATCTGCCCTATTTCTAAAATAATATAATTACAAACGTTCATAACTACGATAAACTAGTTTAAATTTATAAAAGTCCAACTTTACCTGCCGTTTATCTGTTTTATTAATAAAGCAAAATAACATTGATTTCTCTGTTGTTAAATTTTTTTCCTTTGTAAGATGTCAAATGAAACTTTACTAGCTCCTACACCACGTCTTATGACGTCAACAAATTCATACAAAGTATATTAGCTGTAAAAATAATATACCAGTTGGTCATTTCATCATAATTTGTCATGACCCGTCTTCGTGTTAACAAAAGAAGACAAACGGCAGCTAAAGCTAGACGTTTGTCTAAACTTGTTTGTCGTAGTTATGAACGTAAGTAATTATATTACAGAAAAAATCCACTTTCTGCACACTTCAAGAAGTGCAACAAAAATATCAAGTGAGAGGCGCGAGCTACATATTACGTACACATGTACACTACATTCTTAAGTATGTGCGTATGTTTAGATCATTTACTTGCCATAAACGATTCATATATCTTCGAGTTAGCTAGATGTATATGTAATTTACCTACGTATTTTTTTATAACTGCAACAGGTTTTAGCCGGAATGTTGTTATTATTATACATTGTTGAAGTATGTTTTTGCAATTTATTAAGTTAATGTTTATTATTATTAAAACAATATAATACTTAAGACGTATTATTGTTATTATTATTATTATATTTATTTAAGTAAAGTTTCTAAAACTTATAATTTTTGTTGAGTTAGATGTAATTTTATTTAGTAAGTATGGTGGGGTAATGGGAAAATGGTGTTTCGATAAATTCAAGCATTTTGAAAAATATTAAGATCGAATTTTTCAAACGTTGATTTATGTTTTATAAAGGTAATTTCTATAAAATAGATGATATATTCACAACTCGCAAAAAAATTTAAACTTTTTTTAAGACCGAAACCAAAAATCGAAAACCGAAAACCGAAACCAGAACCGAAATTGAAAATAACCCATACTCTATAACCGTAATCGTAATCGACACTACTAGTCTTTTTTTTGCGTTGAACTGCAACTGAACCGGAACGAAATAAAATGTCGGTTCGAAGCCCTGCCTTTAAATCAAATATATTGAAATGCTCTGCGATATTCATATTTTAATAGCGTATCTAATTTTCGTACCTTGAGATACTCACATTGATAATTTTAAGAGTACTTTATTTTGCGAAACATTTCGAGTTCACACGGCTCTGGAGAATATTTCCGAGCTCGCGTTAATTTGTTTCGGATTCTTAATAATATTAGGGAAAAAGTTCAGAGCCGTGCAGTCATTTACCTTGGGTCTTTTTGAATCCCCAGAACTCTAGAGGGCAATTTTAAAAAGTTCATTTTTCTCAGAATCTTAATACAATTTGAGCAAAAAATTTTGTCAAAATCCGTCCAGCCAATTATTTTTAGTTCTTTTTGGGATCTTGGAACCTTAAGGATCAATTATAAAGTAACATTTATTTTTTTCAGAATCTCAGTAGTATTTGCGCAAAATTTGGTAATGATACGTCCAGTCGTTTACTTTAAGCTTTTTTTGAAGTCCTACGGTATTGTGGGGTAACTTTGACTTAATTCTGATATTTTTCTTTCAATTAGGCTTTTGAAGAAAAAATTTTTTTCTTATAAATGGAAAGATCATATATAAGTTTTATAACAAAACTCTTTTTATTTTTATTTTTTAAACGTAATAATTAAGAAGTTATATTAAATTAAAAATAAATTTTTAAACTTAGAACCGATAACGGGCCGATAGTTCCCGAGCATTTATGTGACGTAATAAAGGTAATATGGCCTGAACATAGCTACATTAGTGTCTTTTTATTTTTAAATAGATTTTAGGCCAAGAGCTACATACTGGCCGATTTGCGATGGTCATTTTAACACGCGTTAAATTGAGAAGATAGAATCTTGGATACTTACTCTACATATAAATTTAGTTTTGGCAAGCCTATTCGGCCGGGTTGAGACATCCTTAACGTTTAAAGAATGTAAAAAATAAGGCCCAATTTATATAAATTAACAGTTCTAGAATTTTGATATATGAAAGTTAAGAATATTTTTTATCAATTAAAAACGTTTTGGTAGTGTTTTCACTTCACCAAGGTACCGCCAGAACAATCTAAAGTTGTGATAAATTTCATAATTATTTTGACAAATGTCAAAATATTGTGTATCCATGGTAATGTGATTTAAAAAGAAGAGAGATTACGAATAAGAGATTACACTATTATTATGAAGAGTTTCTCATTGTTATTGTTCTGACTCATATTTATCTAAATAATTTAAAATAACAAAATTAATTTATTTACTTTTAATCTTCTGTAGTTATACAAGAAGGTGTAGTTTCGCAAGTGACGCTTAAATTTTTTAATTTTAATAATACTTATCGACTAAAATTTCAGTATGTTCACATTTAAACTTCCAGATGATACCATAATCTCATTTTAACAATATGCTTTCGATCTATTGTTGTATAAAAGAGATCAATTATTTACATTTCGTTTTAACGAATTTCCAAATTCAGCATAATCTACGACAAATTTACCACTACTTTAAACGTTAAGGATGACTCAACCCGGCCGAATAGGCTTGCCAGAACTGAATTTTTGTGCAGAGTAAGTAGTATCCAAGATCCTGTCCTCTCAATTTAACGCGTGTTGAAATGACTATGGCAAATCGGCCAGCAGCTCTCCTACTATTATTGTTGCTATGAAATTATTGTTGTTATGAAATTATTGTTGCTCTGAAATTGTTGTTTCTATCCAAATTATTGCTTGTTATAAACTTCACTGTCGAAATATCGAAACTAAAGAAATATTGAGCTTGTTTTGTACCACTTTGTGATAGCAATACAAAAATAAATACGGAAAAAATGTCCGTCAAGAGTTAGAACGCCGAAATCAATGAAATAACCACCAATAATTTTTCCTATTAAATTTTAATACTTTTGACAGTTTTGACATATTACCTTTATGACGTCACAGACATCGCGATCCTTTGTAGTGCTGTTTTTAACCAAATGATATTTTTAAAAATTTTTCAAGTTTTAATTAATTTATTATTTATTATAGGGTAAAAGCCCCCTTTGTGGAACGGTATTTAATTTGAACATTTACATATTAATGAAGTTATTTCTGAAAGAAACGTCTGATAACAAAAATTATTATTAATAGAATGATTGTTTTTCAATTTAAATTCACCTCGCATTTAAAGTTTCCTTACTTAATTAAAGAAATAAATATGTAAATGTCAAAACTGTTCCAGTATTAGATACCGTTCCACAAAGGGGGCTTTTACCCTATATCATTTAAAAAAAAAAATTCATGTCGATTATCAATATTATTTATGATGTAGATTTGAAATAAAACAAAAAAAATTATATTTATTTTTTATTCAAAAACCCAAATTACCGTTTTCTTGAAACCATTAGGAACGGATAAATACAGTCCATATTTCATTTTTATTTAAATCTAAGCTTACTCCAGAACTATATACTATTGGAGTAGGAACTTAACATATTTGATAGATTTGAGCGTTATTTTATGGTATTCCATTTTAAAATAAAAAGACAATTTTTTTACTTTACTAATGCCACTTTATTTAAAGTCTTAATTGTCTGTGACATGTTTCGGCCCGTATGGCCATTGACGAACAGTAAACTATATTTACTTATTTAAATACTATTTTTCATTTTACATTTCTTCCTATCACAAAATTAATAGCAAAAAATTGCCCTATTTGGAACGAACTTTATGAATAATACTATATATCATGGGATAAATTAAATATAATAGTCATGAGATATATTAATATTCAATGGATCATTTTGATTCATTGAATATTGGTGGAATACAAACGAAAATATCATGAATCGATGAACAAAAAAGGAAATTTGTTTATCCATGTGTCAATGGGTATCGGCTGTAGGATATTGATTCCCATTCAGGTAAATACAACTGACATTATTTTATCGTCAACATTAATTAGAATTATTTTACGACTAATGCCAACAGACGTGTACAGGTCCATTTGCTTGTTTTACGTTTTACTGCACCACTAAGCATTACGTTTATTGTCATGCTTTTCTATAAATAGAATGAAAAAGCTGATCGTAATAAATATGAGTTTAATATTATTTTAAAAATCAATCAGTTCGTCCAGAACCTTCGGAATTGAAATATTAAGAGCGTCGCATTTTTTCATTAAATTATATAGAGACTTAGAAAGAGGTTTTAATATTAAATTAGAGTAGCTTATTAGTGTCATTAACATTCCTAAAATATAAGTCATCCTTCATTTCAAAATATAAGTTTATGTCGAAGAAAATCGTGGGTTGTTTAAAAACTTAGATGGCATTATCCTACCAACCCATTAAAGTCTCCCCCTATTTCTATTTTTGATAAAATTTTACATACGATTCGGGATAAGATTCTTCTGCAAATTCTGAAATAAAAAAGAATTCTGATATCCTTTCCAAGGTAACAGTAGAGGTCCACCATTATCTGATATATTCAGGAGACAGATTGATAATACTGAAAAACAAAATTAACGGTAATAACGGTAAATAATGGCTAATTTGGCAATATATATTATACACTGAGAAAAAAATACAGTAATTTTTACTGAAATATCTGGTAAAAAAATACTGAGCTCTCTGGTAATGCGGACATAAGTGACAGGCTAAGCAAAAAATACGATAATTTATAGTAAAATTTTAAATTATCCTATAGCGCAGTAAAAATTACCGTATTATTTATAAATAAGGCTTTTTTTTTTATTTATTAATAAATAATTGAATTAAAATAGTTTAAAAGGATATTGATAGAAGGGTAAGCATTAAAATCAAATTATTAATATAGAAAAAAATTTTTGTGGTTTTTTTATTATTTGTGGAAAAAAATATATAAATTCTTTATTTGACATATTACATGATAAAAATTTTTAACAATAAGCAAATTACAATAATTTGTATAAAAACATATTTCAATTAACATATCAAAACTAAACAAAAATTCATGAAACACAACAATTTTTTGTTTTAAAAATTTATTATAAAAAAAATAACACTATATAAACATCCAGTCACCTTGGCTATTGAACATTTGAACAACTAAACGAACAAACTGGGGAGTCCTGATTACTTGCTGTCTGAAGTCGTGTTGGCCGTGTTAGACAATGCTCGGTGCTATTGCGCATGCTTGTTTTGCTTGCGCATGCTTGTTATTCTCAGTTTATGTGATGCTTGGCTATGCAGTGGTGTGTGACAAATAACAAATGCACAACGACTCAGTAAAAATTATTCATATGTCCAGATAATTTTACAAAAAATTAAGTAAATTTTCCCGGTGTCCACTTGAAATTTTACTACCCCATCGAATTTTACGCAGCTGTATAGGAAAAATTCTTAAGGTGTACAGGAAAAATTTTCAAATGAATCGTAAAAAATAATGTTTGAAACGCATTTTTTATATTTTTGCTTAATAATTTCTTACGGACTAGTCACTTAAGACTCGTTTACCGGAGGCAGCTCAGTAATTTTTACTGGAATTTTTTCTCTGTGTATGTACCTGTAATGCTATCTGATAGAAAAAGCTGAAACGAAATGTAATTATAATCATAAACATCAAGTTTATTTTATTTTAAAAACAAAATCATTAAAAATATTAATAATTTTATTTTATTTAATATTTAACGTAATATAACGTTTAAATAGCGTTTATAGTAAATTTATTCATTTTAAAAAATTTTAAATTTTCCTACAATTTATAACCAGCATAAAGGAAATACAAAAATTGCAAATGCCCTTCAATTTCATAATGAAAAAAAAGTTACTTTTAAGATGTTAAGTTTTACCTATAGTAGAACAAGAATATGTGTTCCACTGAATTTTTATTGTATGACCAAAATGGATCATAGTTCATCAAAAATGGATACCTTATTCTCCAATATAGAGGCACGATATTTGAGACCATGTTGATATATCAGATAATTTGTACTTACTAGTTCCTATTACAGCAGTTTATATGGTTTACTTTTATTTGGGGAAAAGGGAAAATCATAAAATATTAAATTTCGTCGCTAAAAGGTAAACAATATGATAAATTGCACGATATTTTGTTAATAAAGCTAGCTTTGTCTAAAGTTTCAACCACGATGTGGGAGCATTCGTCGTATATTAGCTTACACACAAACTGGAAAATTATTTTATTCTAAAGGAACGCCTACGGCTTCTTAAAGATTACAAACGTATCGAGAGGGTGAGGAAAAACGACCATTTGATACTGTTTCTACATTTACTGTAAATGAAAGTTCTAGAACGGCGTAAAAGTTATCAGAATATCAAAAAATAAACGGGTTTCCATTTAATCAAAATTCAAAAATGGCATCATTTTTGGTAAAGGCGGAAGTGGATAAAGAAGTTTCTATCCAAAAAGATTTCAAATCGATTTCTTGAAAAATACGGAAGAATGAATGACGTAATGGATGGTCCGCAGTCACTTATTGTACAATTATTAGAAAAAATTGTGGTCTTCTATTTTCTGTCTAAATAAAAAAGTCTTATGATAGTAAAAATAGTGAACGGAAATCCTGTTTAAATTTCTTTGACGAACGTAAGCAATTGATTTAAAAATTCTTCGCAGTATGTTGGACACACCAAATGTATTAGTTTGTGATTAATTTTGACCGGAAAAATTAAAAAAAAAAAACTGTTTTTTGAATTCAAAATTTACATTAAATTGAAAATTTACATTTTCTTAAAAAAATGCTTACTGAACTAAAATTAATAAAGAAATTTATATATAATTTATATATTATATCCCATAAAATAAGATGAAAAGCAAATATTCGCACATGAGTTATTATTTGTAGTCAATCAGTTGAAGATAAAACTTGTTTAACAATCAATCTGTATAATTTTGTCATCGATATGGAAGTGTGCGAAATGGTAAGTGAAAAAGGCAAACCAATGTTAAGTGTAAATAATTATAAATATAATTTTCACAAGAACACAAAAACATTTTTATAAAAACAGAAAAAAGTGTATCGCAAGGTAGTTAATTTGTGTAAGGAATTTGTAGAAGGAAAAATATCATTATTGAAACAAAATGTAATAAGTAGATTCGACTTTGTAAAATTTATGTCATATAAATTTAGACCAAATTTATAATGTATTTAATATTAATATTAAGTTATAAAACACAAATAAAAACATTCTTATTATGCTTAGTGATGTCGGATGATTAATCGATTACTCGGTTTAGTCGATTAATTTTGCTTAGGTTCAGTCATTTTTTAGTCGACTATTTTACCATCGACTAAATGACTAAAATGATTAATTTTTCTCTAAGTGATTAAAAACGACTAATTTAATAAATTTTCTATATTATTTATTGGACTTGAAAAAATGAAAATTAAAGAATTACTTATTTTTATGATTTTTCACTTTTATGTGATTAACATATTGCGATATGTCATTGTTTTTTAAAAAAAAGATTAAAAGTCAATAGTTCTCAATAAACTCAAAAGAAAACATCGTTTTTGAAAGAGTGACATAGGTTACTCTATTCATGAATTCGATTAAAAATTTAGTCGATTAGTCGGCTATTCTATGCTCGATATTTTCAACTAATGACTAATTTCGTCTCAAAAATAACTTTAGCCGATTAATCGATTAACTGCGCCTTGGCTCGACATCAATAATTTATGCTATTCAATTTGTGTAATTTCTCTTTCTTTGGGTTCTTAGAATGAACCTTAATCGCATTAGCATATACCCGAGTCAAGATTTTGATACTGCATTGACCCTTCTAACACCTAAATGAGCCTATATTCACCCTAAGTGAACCTATATCGACTCTCAATGAACCTACAAACACAATGTTTACAAATAATAACCCTACATTGAAGCTACTTAACCGTCCACAAACCTATCTTAATGCTATTTAACACTTTATAAACAATTAAATATTAGTTCTGAACAGGTTCGATGTAGTCTCAAAACATTTTATTAGTTTAAAAAAATATATGGACAAAAATAATATAAGTACATATATACAGTGTCTCTCATAAAGTACGCATGATATGGGAAAAAATTTTATTATTGATTCCTTGAAAAATATCCTAGTGGGCTTAGTTGGTGCATCAGTTTAGATGAGATACTAGCTAAACACATCTTACCGCCCGCTTAATATTTGACAGGAAACCAGAAAAATTTCAAATTTGTGAATTATGAAAAATGATAATCCTTTGAAAGTTATTGATTACCTCCTGATGAAATTTTGGCATCGTATCAAAATTAGGCATAGTAAATATATTCCGAAAGCTAAATATCACAGTTTGCAAAAATAAAGCCCAAAAATCCGCTTTTCCAAAATACGAATTTAACTGACCCTAAATTCAAAATAATTGTACGAATTCTAGCAAAATAAAACTTATAACATTCGTTGAGATCTGCGTATTCATAAAATCACAATTATCATCAAAATATTGCTACAGACATCGATCTTTCAATAAAAAAATTTAACTTGGCCACAAAAAGACACGCTCTGTAATATTGGAATTTTAACAAGCATGAATAATTGTTATTTCTTTATTTTCTTTGCAGTTAGTAGTCAAAATACTCGTTACGCAAATCTCATTTCATTGATGACAATTGTGATTTTATGAATAAACAGATCTCAAAGAACGGTATGATTTGTATTTTGATAGAATTCGTAAAATTTTTTGTATCTAGGGCTACTTAAAGCCGTATTTTCGAAAAACAGATTTTTGAGCTTTATTCTTGCAGACTATAATATTTAGCTATCGGAATATGTTTACTACACTTAAATTTGATATGATGCTAAAATTTAATCAGGAAATGACCAACAACTTTCAAATTATTACCATTTTTAATAATTCACGAAATTTCCGGTTTTCCGCCAAATAGTAAGCGGAAGTAAGATGTGTTTAGCTATTTTTTCATTTCAACTGATGCCCCAACTAACTTCAGTAAAATAGTTTTTAAAAAAATTAATAGTAAAAAGTTTCCCATATGGTGTGAAATTCATGAAAGACACTGTACATATATGTCGGATTTAAAATTTAAACAGTGATGTACGATTTAAATAATACGCAGGAACGTTTAATGACAAAGACGAACAACGAACATAAACGAGACTTTACGAGCCACACGACGAAGAGAATAATAAAGCCAAGATGGCCGACAGACTATACGACGCGTAAATGTAATTAATACGTTTGAAGAAGTTTATATACGAAAATTTAAGTATTTTAAACAAATTATTAAGTGATTTATTTAAAACGAATTTACTAAAGTATATCAGTGTTATTTTCAAATCTGTATAATAATTATTTCTTTAATTTTTATCAATTTAAATGTAAAGAACTTAACAAAGTTTTGCGTAAATCATTTGATAATTCAAATTGATTAAATAATAAGCGCAAATTTTAATTTTAACCTGATAAACAAATCCTACAATTCAGGTGTGAGGTGAAAAATTAAAATTTTGTGTTTATATGAAGAAACTGAGATGAACTAAAAGTGAAAATTGTGAAAAATTGAAAAAACGTTACATAGTAATAATTGTTAACAATGTTTTGTTTATATGAACTTTTTACTAAATATCTTGTCATTATTAAAGTAAAGACATTAACTTTTTCTCCGTGATTACTATTAATTAGAGTTACATTAAAAATTAAATTTATAACATAAACAGCAATTTCTTTGCTCCTTCAATATCTTTTCTTAAAATTGGCGCCATCAAAATTTTACAAACAATAAACAAATGGCATATATTATGTATATTTTTAATTTCGTTCTACATTAGGTAAATTAACTTTTTCCACTTCGAAAATTGCTTCGTTTATTTTAATTGTTTATATTTTATTAACAAGAATCAAACAATTAAATTAATTGTCAAATATACATATTATGGGCGCAAGCTCAAAAGACCTCCAGAAACTGAGGTGAGGGGAACACAAATTGTATTATTTCCATAGTTACCAACCAAACCATGTAATTAGGTTTTTATATGAATGAGTGAGTAAACTTCTATTTATTAATACGATAGACAAAGATAAATGCAGATGTAGATAAAAAAGTTCTTTTTAGCTTGCGCTCATAATAGAATGTTATTGTTAAAAAAATTATATAAAAAAAAAATATTACCATAGAAATAGTGTTTAAAATATTGTAATACATAGGTCAAAATTTTAATTTTTATTGTGATTAATGTATAAACTTAAAATTAATAAACAGTAAAATAATAAAATACTTTTGCATTCATTTTAAACCCTATCATGTATGTGTGTATGTATGTATGAATGTATGCTTCTATGAGTGTATGGATGGATGCGTATGTACGTATGTGTGTGTATTGTATGTATACGATTAAGAACCTCTTTTCAGCCTCACAACACCTGATTTTAAGGGTCAAAGAGCAGTATTGTAGGGTCAGTAGAGATACTACTTTGACACTATAAGGGGAGAATCTGTCATTTTGCGACAACATGTAGGCTTAATGTAGGCTTTTTTTACATGTAATTCTGAAACTACTTTAACCCTATTTAATTCAATTAAAAGCAGTAATGTAGGTTTAATGCAGGTTTAATATTTCGACGCGGGTAGTTACGGTAGCGAACTAGTATACGGTCACGGGAGCGAACTAGTATACTATACTACTCTTCAGGGTTATCTGACCACGGGAACGAACTAGTGTGTTTCGATAATGTGTGTTTAACCTTTTTTGACACATCGTATAATGAGCATAAAAAAAAAATTACCGTTATAATAACAGAAAAAAAAAAACGTACATTTTCATTACTGGATTTTGAAATATTTTATCCTCGGTTTTAAGAGATACTTCGAAAAGTTATTCAAATAAATTGAATGAATGTTATTATGTTTAACAAACATACATTGACCTATGTATAATTTAACTAACCGACCACAACGTTTATTATGCGAATTCATTAGCTTTTAAATTAAAATAATGTTCAAGCTTATATTACATTTACATAACGTTGCCAAATGAACGAGCACTGCAGTGGCTAGTATTCAAGCAATACAGAATTGTCGGTAATAATGATCCCTTGTGATAAATGTACATATAATTGTATAGACTTCATTAATTTTTCTTTATTTTTACTAATTACGAATTACAGTTTTACGAAAACATTTTTAAAATGTCGTTCCAAACTTTATTAGTACGAAAATTGAAGACCATATTTCGAGAGAATAAAGATTTTCGACCTTAGTGACAAACGAGAAGTTACATCAATAATCCAAGAGCAGTTTCGTTACCAGATTGTTCATTTAATTCAGGTGTTTGCAAACTAGGTGCGGCCATTTTATTTATGTTTAATAGAATAAAAGTGTCCTGGAGTTTTTAAACCAGCCAATTTATCTTTAGGTGAGGATAGTTTCAACTCTTCTCAAATTTTGTCTGGATCTTTTTGGTTATTAAAAGTAGTGGCATCCTCTGAAGTGCGCAAGTGTCAAATTTCATTAAAATTGGTTCACACGTTTTTAAATAGCGTATAAAAATAAATAAAGTTCGAACTTCTCTCACGTGTAAACAGTACATTTTGGTACATAGGTAAGTTGGGTCCAATCATTTTTTTTTTTTTTTTTTGGTCTTAAGAATATGTGATCTTTGAAAACGTATCGAGTTATTCGTCCCGGAACTAATACGACCGCGGGAAACAATATAATCTCAAAAAAAATTAAAAGAAAATATTAAGCGTAACTGGCGCCAAATCCCACTGGAATATGTGAGGAATTTATATGAAAATATTGCAACGAAAATTTCACAAATAGTGGAAAATAAAGGAGGTTCAACCAGTTATTAAGTATTAAAATTATACGTAATACTTTTTGAAAGGTGAGGTTGTATTATGGGACAAAAAATTATATTAATTTTATGTTTTTGATATAACTTTTACGGTTGGTTTGTGCGTTTATTTTATTAAAACAAATACTGCATATTTTTATTTACACAATAAAACATTTTCGAAATATACGACTAACGTATTACTGGCTAACCTGTTTCTCTAAAATATTGTAAGTGAAATATACAAACTCTTGGTGAGGCTATATTATGAGACGGACTGTATATATATATATATATATATATATATATATATATATATATATATATATATATATATATATATATATATATATATATAAATTTTAGTGAATATCATTTTCGTATTCTAGGGACCTCAAAACATATTTCTGTTATGGTCTCCGCCGGAGGTTGCGTCGTGACACCTGCTGTAATAGCTGAATTTCGAGTTTTCGAAATTCGCTAAAATCAAGAATTTTCTGAGAATATACATTTACAGTTATGGCACGAACTAGGACCCAAGAAAAATAAATAAAAAAACCAGCGAGAAATCGCATTTTGAAAATAAATTCTCAAAAATCACCGTTTTTTCTCGACTATAAACAGCCGCCATTTTGAAAATATAATACGGAACCAAAAGATCCTAGTTTCCGTCAAAATGACGGTATCAAGGAATAATATGCACTTTTATATACGTCTATATATCGAATACTTTTTGAGATACATAGTTTTTTTTCTTTTTCTTTTTTTTTTTTTTTTTAAATTGAATTATAGTAAAGTGCGTGCACTAAAATGTCCATAATTTTTGATTTTTCCTTTTTTTTAAAATAAAGTTTTGAGAATATTTCTAACACCTGTAATAAAAAAATTAAAATTAAAAAATTTAATTATTAATTGAATCTTTATTTATTTTTAATATTTAGATACCGTCGGGGATAGTGCAAATACGCGTAACTAGCATTGGATAATTCGGCGTATATGACAAATGTAGCCAATTGAAAAATTCGCAGCCAGTGAACGCAGGAACCTAATTAGGAGCTACCTCTTTGATAGATACTTTGTTCGACTAACGGAGAGCAAGGAATCGCCCAATAACAATACCGCAAATCTACTGCAGGCAAGTGGCGATCCCACGTATGTGGTCAGGTCCAATATAGATACGCACTCTTTATCTATGGTATATACGCGGATTTGCACTATCCCCGACGATATCTATATTTAGTGGTATTTAGTGGTATTTATGCTTCTATTGATTCTGAAATGGTTGATCGTATTTGAGGTTGTATTATTTCCAAAACTCGGGTTTGATTCGGAATTCGATCAGCAGAGTACTTCCAGGTGTTGCGGAGATAAGAGAGTGTGTGGCAGTGGAACGTTTTGGTCGCGGATCGTTTTCTCAAACACCACAAGGATCCCCTATTAACGATCAATAAGCTGGAATTACTTTAATAATGTTGGAGGGTGCTAAATCAGAATACGGAAATTTCCAGAATACGAATTTATTACAATTTAAAGGTGACTCGAAACAAGTTTTGTTACAATGGTTGAAATTATATAAAATGTTATCAATGAAACTTGTACAAATTTTGAGAAGTTGAATAAATATCTGTTTTACGATTTGAAAGACAAATGTATCAATTATATATAAAATTTACACAATATGTTTTTTTTTTTTTTTTTAAATGGAATTTGCATCTTAGTTATTTCGTGTGGCTATACTTTTCAGTATGCAGTGTACAATTTTGAAGATATATTACGCATGCAATTTTGAAAAATATAACCGCACTAATTCCTGGAATTAATTTTAAATTAAGATTTAAAATATCACAATAAATGTAATTTCCCAAATATCGTGCCAAGTGGCATTGTTTAAGATTTAAATTACTTAAATTATTATTATCAAAAGAAACTTACTTAAATCATCATTATTATTATAAATTAATTTAATCATAAATTATTAAACTACCTAAAAATTTTTAGTCGTTGACTCATTTAGCGAAATCCCTGGAAATCCTTTTTTGAGGTCCAGATGAATGCTTGAGTTCAGGACGACGTGATATATCAAAATAATTTCCCTACATGCTACATAATTAATAAATTTTTAATAACTAAATTTTTAGAAATATATTTTCGTTTTTTAATTTAAATAAATTCCTATATATAAGAATTTTCTTTTTAAGTATCATTTGTTTTTTAATTTAAATAAATTTCCATATATAAGAATTTTTTTTGGTATCATTTAGTTTTTTTTTTTTTTTTAATTTAAATAAATTTGCATATACAAAAATTTTTTTTTAAGTAACATGTTTTTTATCCTATATACTATAATCTTAATTAATTTTTTCCTACTTACTAATCTTTAAAATATTTAGTCATTTCCGTTTTTAGTAGCGAATTTCCAGAATTAGAAATTCAGCTATTACAGTAGGTGTCATGACGCGACCTAAGCCAGAGACGATAACAGAAATATATTTTGAGGTCCCCAGAATCCGAAAATATTATTCAGTAAAATTTATATATATATATATATATATATATATATATATATATATATATATATATATATATATATATATAAAAGTGAAACATGAGACAGAGAAAAAAGACTGTAAGTGCGAGTGAAATGGAGAACGACATATTTCCTAGTTTTTCTCGAAAAGTAATTAACCTAGAGGAATGGTTTAAAAGCATTTTTTACGTAATTTGCCTCGTCCTTGCAACTAATGTAAAAAAAATTTGAAAAGTTGCTTATTTCTAGCAAAAAACTCATTTTGTTGACAAAAAATGCCCGGAAAACCTACTTCTGGGCATCCGACGTGTCTGGCTAACGAACTTGTCCACGAGTTTTGAATTTCGAATCTTTTCACCAAATTTCATAAAAATTAAATGTTTCGTTCGAGAGTTATCGTGTTCATACATATATATTTTGAGGTCCCCAGAATCCGAAAATGATATTCACATTTTATTCATATATATATATATATATATATATATATATATATATATATATATATATATATAACTCTCGAACGAAACATTTCATTTTTATGAAATTTGGTGAAACGTTTCGAAATTCAAAACTCTTGGACGAGTTCGTTAGCCAGACACGTCGGATGCCCAGAAGTAGTTTTTCCGGGCATTTTTTGTCAAAAAATGATTTTTTTGCGAGAAATAAGCAACTTTTCAAATTTTTTTTACACTAGTTGCAAGGATGAGGCAAATTACGTAAAAAATGTTTTTAAACCGTTCCTCTAGGTTAATTACTTTTCGAGAAAAATTAGGAAATATGTCGTTCTCCATTTCACTCACACTCACGGTCTTTTTTTTCTGTCTCATGTTTTGCGAAGCTACTTTTGAAAAAAACGGGTTTATAGGTGACATGTCATAATTTTTTTCAATCCAATTTAACGATTCAGTTATATTCTATTTCTCTCGTTGAATAAGTTTTTATAATCTATCTATTCCATTTTTTTAGAAAAATTTTCCTAGTTTTTACATCATATATTATTTATAGCGTATATTGGACGTAATTTTTAAACTATTTAAAAAATTGAACCTGAGAAACATTATTTTTT
The DNA here is from genome assembly GCA_035578155.1 of Brachynemurus nebulosus. NCBI lineage: Eukaryota > Metazoa > Arthropoda > Insecta > Neuroptera > Myrmeleontidae > Brachynemurus > Brachynemurus nebulosus. The sequence goes on along the minus strand of JAPWDM010000011.1, from coordinate 214,361 downwards.
ACGATCAAATAGTAGATGACCTAAAAACTAGGTGGTGAGGTTGGTTTAGTTAGTTTTGACAATATACTTCGACTTTGATATAAAAAATTAGGTGGTGAGGTTAGTTAAGGTTAGATTAGTTTAGTTAGTTTTGACAATATACTTCGACTTTGATATAAAAGCTAAGTGGTGAGGTTAGTTAAGGTTAGGTTAGTTGTATATAAGTATATTGGACGTAATTTTTAAACTATTTAAAAAATTGAACCTGAGAAACATTATTTTTTACGATCAAATAATAGATGACCTAAAAACTAGGTGGTGAGGTTGGTTTAGTTAGTTTTGACAATATACTTCGACTTTGATATAAAAAATTAGGTGGTGAGGTTAGTTAAGGTTAGATTAGTTTAGTTAGTTTTGACAATATACTTCGACTTTGATATAAAAGCTAAGTGGTGAGGTTAGTTAAGGTTAGGTTAGTTTAGTTAGTTTTGACAATATACTTCGACTTTGATATAAAAATTAGTTGGTGAGGTTAGTTAAGGTTACCCTTTTCCCGAAGGTTAGGTCAGTTTAGTTAGTGTTGGCAATATACTTCGACTTTGATATAAAAACCAGATGGTGGTGTTAGTTAAGGTTAGGTTAGGTTAGTTTCGGTTAGTTTACAATTAAAATATCATTTCCGGGCAAAGGGTAATTTTTAACAAATAGGGCTCTTGCTTTGTAATTACCTCAATATTATTTAATTAACCTTTGTCCGAAAATGAGATTTCAATGTTTTCCCATTTATTTTCCACTTACTTCTATCACAAAAATCGTAATATACCATTAAAAATATTATATTTAAAATAAGCTAACATGCCTATAAAAATTTATACTAAATGGGTGCACATTATACAATACCATAGTATGTATAAGATGAATAATACATTATTTATCTATCTATTCAATATAGTAAGTTTTAGAACTTTAACACGTCATATCTCGAAAACGAAGCAAGATATTAAAAAATTTTTTTCTTCCATTTTTGCTCTACTTACCAAGTTCTATAAGAATCTATCTTTAATTTTTGTTACCATGGTAACGAAAACCATCTTATAGTAACCCCTAGATTTAGATATGCGGGGGGTTGAAAAATACACCTCCGGTCCGCGTCGCCAAAAATCCGTCTAGAGGGTAACTTTTTAAGCCAAAGAGAGTGTGTATACCAAATTTCAGCTCAATCGGAGGTATGCGGTTTTCGGAACTCCAGCCGAAATTTTATTTAGAATTAATGTTTACATAATATATATTTATATTACTGGAACTCGATATTTTAAATAAATCACTATTTAAGCTGGAAGATTCATTTCCATTAAGGGTTAATTCAGAAGTCGATTTCATATCCTTTTGTCCGAAAATTTTTTCTGCTATATCTTTTTTATTGTTAATTGAATTTTCAACATAGCCTTTTGCCACTGTCGAAGATTTCCACCCCCCCCCCCCCCCAATGTCGTTTGACAATATCGATGTTTGCTCCCAAATCTGCTAATAAATATGCAGATGGACGCCTGAAACAATGCCCAGTGTATGAGGATGGATTCTCCAGTTTTAAAAACGTGGCTACATTTTGAGGCAGTTTTTCAAATCCACTTTCACTGCACGAAATTATCCACTTGATCGAAATTATCCGTTTTTTTCTTTTTTTTTTAAAATTTAAATCAAAACGTAATAATTTGAAGTTTTACATGCAAAATTTCTAATGCAAATGTTTAAAATTCTAAAGTAAATAAATTTTGTTGATAAACATTGCTACGTAATTTAAATATTTTATAGTCCATGCGTATAATAATATGGTTAATTTCTTCAAAGTATACTTGATTCATATAATATTATCATATAGTATAAACAACGTTTTAAGAATTTTTTTTTATTTTTATTTGATATTAAATTTTAAACTTGAAATAATCTGAAATTGCAAAAAATAGTATATATTGCACGGGACTAAAGTGTTTATTTTGATCCTTCCTGTGAATTGTTGCCCTAGGGCCTTACAGGCCCTCTGGCAACAAACTTCACACTCGGAATTAAAACTCACTATTAGATGATGATATATACAAAAAATGTTAATGTGTTAAGTACTTGCTAGATTTACAGGTTTTATGGGTGGTTCTTTTTTTTTTTTAGTAGGATACCTTTTTATAGGTATATGTGGTGAATAGGGTTGCCACCGTTTTTTAAGAAAATAAAGTAATTTTAAAATTTTGCGCAAAAAACAAAGTACAATTAACTAAGAAAAAGTACGCGTTCCCACTTTTTTGAATTTTGTAGTACAAGAAAATCCTTATAAATGCGCATTTATCAGCTTACTCCCACTTGACCACTTTTAACGAGTCAGAGTCAGATCTTACGCAATTTAATAAATAGTGTCGTCTTGATTCTTTTAAACTCATTTTAGATATTTATTGTTAGTGATATTTGAATTATATTCTTAATAAATTAAATTCTGTAGACTGATAATTTTGTAAATAAAAAAATAATTCTAAGTGACGTTTGTATTAGACAAAAGTCTGAAAAACGGACGTAGAATCTCACTGTTATTAATTTTTAGGTCTTGTAATCTTGAAAAATTATTTTTTGAACTAAAATAAGTTAATAGGAGGAAATACGCTATGTTATGCAGATCCTGCGACAGGGGTATTTAAACAACATATTCATTTTTAAGCAAACAAATAGGACATATCTAATTATTTTTTTTCCTAACAACATAATCTATTATGAAACATCTTGATTTAGCCTACGAAATACGTATATATTAGTTTAAGTAAATTTTAATTTTAATTAAATAAATTTCCAATGAATACGAAAAGATATATGGATTTTAAAACAAAGAATACTTATCTTAACATTAACGAAACATCTTCAACAGTTACATTATTTAACAATTACCTTTTAACAATTATACTACATTACAACACTAAAAATCTAATTTTATATATATATATATATATATATATATATATATATATATATATATTTATATATTTATATATATATATATATATATATATATATATATATATATATATATATATATATATATATATATATATATATATATATTTTTTTTTTTTTTTCATTTTGATGTTAATGCCTAGACGGTCACTTGAAAAGAGACTGTCTCTATGTGTGTACGTTTTTTCAATTAGTATCAGTTATCTATTTTTTCAATTATCTGTTATATAATTTGTTTGTTAATTATTTTTGAAAAGTAAAATATTTTATTAGACAAATATATATCCTCTTTTTTCTAAGAGCTAAACCAATTTCAGGTTTCTATAAACCGTATAAGTAATTTTGACATTTCAATTTAATACTGATAATACTAGATGTCACTATAGTACATATTCGATTCTTTATTGAAATTCAATATTTTACTAATTTAGTATTTTGTGGTATCGATTTCCAAATGAAAATAGGATAAGATATAAAAATTGACATATGTGACGAAATGTGATGAATTGATCTCGTCACACACCTTAAGGAACATAATTATGAAGAAAAAACAACGGTTTAATTCGTTTTTAAAAATCACCACTAGTTAATACGTTAATGGTTACGGAAGCTGTACACCGTCAAGTGAAACCTGAGTAACTGCGACACAACGCTGTACTGCGTTAATAATTCCATATAAAGTGTATTAGTTGTTAAAATGGTGTACTCGTTGGACGTTTCGTCACTATAGGTTATGAGCATCAATGTGTTAATTTAATATGTATTATAGAAAATAAATTTTTTTTAAAACCAGCTGGGAATACTAAAAATTTCAACAACATTCAGGCATTGATCCGTAGACTACGGTCCGAGTTATTTAGACACGGCGCGGCGTAATTGCTGCCTCATTTAAATAGATATAACATGGTAAATATTGGGATTCAATTTTTTAAAATTTTTAAACTGAAATATCGTCTCAAACCTCTATTATTAGTATACGACTCCTTCAAGAAACTTTTTAAAATATTAGGCAACTGATAGAAAATCGAAAACAATAAATCATTTTGATAACTACTAATATGATCATTATAGAACTTTTCAAAAAGATAAACGAAAACGTATGTACAGTATCAATATTTTACCAACAGTAAAAGTGTTGAAAGTATATACTTCGAAAAAGTTTTGGAAATTTTCATCCACTTGCGGCATAGAATTATTGTTTTTCCTTTCTTTTTTGTTTTGTTTGTAACTTTATTAAGTTTATCTAAATGCCTATTTATCATTTTCATATATGAATCAGATATCTAAACGTAAACTTTATATAACTACTGACGAATTTCTTAAAGGAAAATTCAGCTATTACAACCAGTGTTATTATTTAAAGTTTACTGGTCTGCTCGTGAGGAAGTTTACTACGAGATGCGCGGACCGTATAGTGTAAATATGATAAACTTCCTTCATACCAAGGAATCACAGGGTGAATTGTGTTTATACAAGTAAATAGTGTGGTGTTATGTCATAGATCTGAATTTTAAAATAAAGAATAATAGTAAACGATTCCTAAAAAATAACCAATTGAAAATTTTCATTTTAAAAAAATTTACTTTAAATAACTGAATGGGAAAGAACTGATGAAAATAATCGACAAAAATAATCGATAAAAAACATATCGAAAATTGAAATTAATGAACGATTATTCGCTTATTCCCATCATATAATATAGGTCTCTTATATATTTTGCTGCTCCTTTAAATCATGTTTCCAATCAATTTGTTAAACTTGCGCATGAACGTCGATGAGTTGTTTCTTTACTCATTTTCTCAGGAGAGTTACTCTTTTGTTACACCGAGTTACTCATTTACTCTACTAAAGTACTCATATGCTCATTTGAGTTACCCATTTTACTCATTTACTCGTTTGAGTTATTCATATTATTTATTTACTCATTTGAGTTATTCATTTGCAACACTAGACTTGAAATAAGGGTTGGAGCAATCGAAGGGGTAACCTTTTAATTTTATAACATTTACATATCAAACATTTAAAAGAAAATTAAAATGCTTAGTCGAAATAATAAAAATATTTAATATGCTGGTGACCAGTTATAATCAAAAAATATTCTTTTTTGATCCAAATAAAAAATCGAAGTAATTTTTAACCTTTGTACGAAGAAATCGTTTTGAGAGTGTTTGTGAATTTTATCATATTTTTCCCATGCTACCCTTAGGCTGCTAATCTATTTCTACCTGAAGTATAATCAGTTTACAGGTAACACAAATTTATTTTCCCCGTGCTTCATGGCTAAAAGAAGCGTTAATTTTGCAACACATGCGATCAAATTCAGATAAATCACAACGTTCTTAAATTATATTAATTTATCGGTCAAGTAGGTGACACCATATGTTAAACGTATTTACCAGTTCCTGAAAATACAAAACAAAATAATATTTATGTAGAAAAAAACTTTTAAATAAATTTATCCTTAAATTTTATCTCCGTTATATTTTCTATATAATCTAAAACACAATTATGCAATTAAATTTTTAAACAAATGTGTGTATACTGTATATACTCGCCTGGTAGTTAAAATTGTTTGCCTAAGCTTTTTTTTATCATTACAAAAAAAGTTTTTACCTCGATTTTTTCAAATTGTTCTCTGCTCTTTGTTGGATATTAAAAAAAATCTCTTAACAAAAGAAAAATCTTAAAAGTGAATCATTTGCAAGTTGCTTGGTTGGAGAAAGCGTGCAAGGTTGAGGGAGTAGAAGTTCAGTGATTATGTAGAATCATACAGTTGAAAACACAATTACAGGACGATAACATTATTATGAAAAGAATTGCAATTTTATGGTCTTTTTATCGAAGTGCCTTTTGTGTACGTTCGTGGAAATATGAATACGGAGTAAATGTATACTTTTTATGTAGTATGGAAGATACATAATATAACTATGTAGATACAGAATTATTCAAAAGTATCAGACTAGTTTTAAAAGTGATAAATTTCGAACACCCAGTTTGCTGTTAAAATTAAGGTACACTTGAATGGGTGGTTAGATAAAGGTGCTATATAAATGATATTTTTTGATTTCCTTGAATTTCTACGATATCTTCTGTTGGATTTAATTCTATATCTATGGACTTAATGTAACCAAGTTTTTATATGATGACTCAGCATTTGATATTTGTAAATTTTACTATGACTATTTGAAAAATTGTAATATATTTACATAACAGTTCGCCATTTTTGTCGGTTGTTTGTGGTTGTAGCTTAAGAAGTGATGGACGATTTCTTTTCGTAGTTCATGGACCAGAACATTAGGCAATTATGGTTTCAAACAACTGAAAAATTAACAATTATGTATGACATAATAATTACGTATGATTTCCGTTACGTTTTGAAGATGAATTTTGAAAATTTTCTCTCTGTTAGAAAGCTAAACTATTTCAAATTGATATAGAATATATTGTATGTAGTTCCCTGGATATACAGGATGTCCCGACCGGATGTATACATACGGTTTACATGTTAATTTTTAACATTGGATTCCCATAAGGAATAAGTTATGTCACAAGAGTGCTTTGGATATGGATATTCCTATATTTGGTAATTTTCTTTTATAAAATAATTTTTTTTCCACCAAATTATCTGCACTATTTCTTCAACAGAATATTTTTTTGGTATTTTTATTATTCTAATATTTATTTTAAAAAAATAAATATTAAAAAATGTCTTTTTGAATTTACAGTAGATGATACAAATATTTATTATGTAAAAATGTAAATTGCTTGAAAATTACGACATTCATTTCTTCATTTTACTGTATTATTATTGGTAAAGCTATATAGTCCGGGGGCCAGGGGGTGTTTTCATCATTGATTACCACTCCTCTGTAACTTCGTGTGCGGCTTCATTTTGACGAGTCTTCCAAGTTTTTTATCTACGAAAATTCTTATAAGTTCGTGCGAAAGACGTTAATTCAACGATGTTATAAACAGTTATTACCAACGTTTTACTTTTAAGTTTACGTAAAAGATAATGAAGTAACCTAAGCGCAAATATATTTGTCCGACAAAAATGGTGCGCCGTTCGTCGTGTCCGCCGTCCTCAACTTACCCAAATTACAGACGGCGGACACGGCGAACGGCGCACAATTTTTGTCGGACAAATATATTTTCGCTTAGGTTACTTCATTATCTTTTACGTAAACTTAAAAGTAAAACGTTGGTAATAACTGTTTATAACATCGTTGAATTAACGTCTTTCGCAACTGCGTATTTAGTAAACGCCGCACTTATAAGAATTTTCGTAGATAAAAAACTTGGAAGACTCGTCAAAATGAAGCCGCACACGAAGTTACAGAGGAGTGGTAATCAATGATGAAAACACCCCCTGGCCCCCAGACCAATAGTAACAGTAGTTATAATATTAAATTAGTATTATTAGTTTGTTCAAAGCACTCTTGTGACATAACTTTTTCCTTATGGGAATCCAATGTTAAAAATTAACATGTAAATCGTATGTATACATCAAAATGGGATACCTGGTATATAAATTTTTTCCCATTTATTACCAATACTCGATGAAAATACGACTCAAAAATGGGAAAAGAATTTTCATCACTTGAAGAGTAAACGCTAACGAAAAATTAACAATAAATTAAATATGAAATTTGATTAAAAGAAGCGTTTAAAGCTTATTGCAAGCACGTATAAATAAAACGTAATTTAATTAGAAACATAAGGTTTCCCTTACAAAAAAAATCAATTTTTATTAGGGTGTCTATAAAGCCACTTAAACTTACAAAACAGCTATAACGATTAAATAGAAATACATATATATATATATATATATATATATATATATATATATATATATATATATATATATATATATATATATATATATATATATATATATATATACGTACAACTAAAGAAAATGAGATTCTAAAAATAGAAAACTGGAACTTATCTGTTTTATGTTTTGCAACAGTTATAAATAGTGTAGGATATATTATTTACTTGGCTAGATATACAAACCTTTTATTGCTAGCTCTAAACGGAGATATTATAAATTACTTTATTATAGTTACATGATACTTCTACGTACATATGCGTGTTATATAATCTTATACGAACAATATTATTTAAAATTTTACTTACTTTACTTTTAAATAAGGAAGGCTACTAAAGAACTTAAGTAAATTTCTTGTTAAAGTATATCAGTTAAATTGAAATTTGGAGATAATTACTTACAAGGAAACATTCTAAACATTAACATTTTTTTTTTGTTAGAGCTACGGCCCATGGTCTCACTCATGTAGAATTATTTGAATTGTGGTTTTAAGATTACTTTTAAATCAGATTTTCTGAAATTCTGTATGAAATCAGTTATTTATAAGTACTGCTTGGATTAGTCGCCTAAAATAACCATCTTAAATTTATTAATCGTCTCTACATTAAGGGAGACCGAGGAGAGTTGTGACAATTTTTACTTTAACTAACATATCTCAGTCAAGAAACATTCTACATCTATGGGTGTATGAGTCAATGTAGCTCAATCCATACTCTTTAAGAAATTATCATCAAAATTAATGAAAGTATTAAGGTTTCTGAGAAAATCTACAAAAATAGAAACTACTCCCCGTGTCACAACTCTTCTAATACCAAGGTAAGTTGTGACAGATACCAAGGTAAGTTATGACACCTATGTATTTAGAGTGTTTAGACTATTTGGTGAATGAAAAATACCATTATATTAATGATAAATAAATAACAAACACATTTCTTTGGAACGAAGTACTTTATTTATTATTTGGTATGGCTGTACGTACTAAAATAACATATAACATTCAGTCTAAAAATCAAAATTTAATTCGATAAATAATTATGACAGACGTATTAAAGGTCGCCCCCAGTGCAAGCTTCGTGAGACCAGCCTTTGCAGTCGAGGCACTGAACCCACTTCTCTTTTGGTTTACTATTGGCAAAGGTCTCAAGGCAACACAAGCAAAAACAATTATTTTCTGCATCTTCTTCGGCTTCATCCTCTTGATCATCAACTTTACTTTTCTTATAAGTCTTTTTTTTGTTTTAGGTTTCTTCTTTTTCTCGCTTAAAACACGCCTTTTTACATTTTTTATCTTCCTACTAGCTTCTATGGCAGCAATTTCATCCTTGGTAGGTGTTTCAGTAAGCACAGCAGATTTGATCTTGCGTTTATTCGGCTGTTTCCTTTTTCTTGGCGGAGCTTTTGGCAACGGCCTAAGTGACTCTGGCGAGAACACATTAGAAGTAGCGGCGAGAGGACTACGGGCTGTAGATGTGGAGGCAACGGGCTCTTTGGCGTTATTGCTCAGAATAGATAGACTGCTGGAAGATATCATGTTCTGATCTGTAGACATACTTGGAGTAAGGCTCCTTGGTTCTATATTATATTCTCTGACAGCAATATCATCGTTCTCAGCTATGCCGATAGTTGGATTTGGAGTAAGAGTTCTTTCCGTAACTTGTGGAACACTCAATGATTGCTCCGCGTCTGGATTGGGTAAAATACGATCAGTGATTTGACTAGGCAGGAAATCGGCTTCGCCAAAGATATCTGTATTAACAGGCCATATTCCAATTGATCGCCACGTCAAACGCAGATTTTGTAATTGATGGGATATCATAGATGGTCATAACTTTCCCAGCATTTGAGCGCATCCAATTATCACAAGCTGTATTAATAGCTTTTTTCAATTATCACAAGCTGTATTAATAGCGCCCGAAGATAGCGCGATCCATTGGTTGAAGCTAGTGGGTGTAATGTGGAGGGAATCTAAGCAAAATTATGCCGTTTTCTCTGCAGAACTCAATATTTTTCAAGGCCATATGGGAAGCATGCTTATCCAGGAGCAGACGAACTTTCTGCTCTTTTGATGGTCTAACATGATTTCTGAAATGCTCAAGAAAAAAGTGAAAATCATCCTCCTGCATCCATCCAGATCCGTTAGCTGTTCCTACTGAACCAACTGGGCCATCACGAATGAAATGCTCTTGGAATCTTTGACGTGGAAATATAAACATAGGTGGTATATAATTACCTATAGCGTTTCCAGCCAAAGCCAGTGTAACCAAAGGTCCCCTTTCCGCCGATGTTATCGCACTGACCTGTTTTTCTCTACGTCGCGCGATTATTCTATCAGGCTTCTGAACGGTAGTTATTCCTGTTTCATCGATATTCCAAATATCTTTAGCGTCAAGTTTATGTTCGCTTAAGACACCAGTGTAATTGTCAAAAAAAAGCAGTCACATTCGTTTTATTAAAGCTCGTGGCGCGAGCTATGCTTGTAGCTTGAGGCAATCTTAAAGATAAAATAGGATGTCGTTGCATAAATAGCTTGAGCCACACTTCTCCTGCCTTCTTTTTTGCTTCCCATGACGCCGGAAATTTTTTATTATATTTTTTCGCTAACATATACGCTAAACTTCTTGTCTCTTTTGTTGTAACCCCATAATTTGATGCTGCACATGTGAACAAATACTCACATAATATATTTTCTTCCTCTTTTGTAAAAATCGTCGGGCTGGCATAACCGACAGATGGAGCCTCGTTTGTTAGATTAGCTTGATATGCCTTTTTCTTCTTAATATATCTTTGCAAGGACATATAGTTGAGATTGTAAGAGGATGCGGCATTTCTAAGACTTTTACCTCTTAATGTGACTTCCTCAAAGGCCAGTTCATAAATTTCGACACTACTCATGCCCCTGTCAGTCTTTCGTTTATATTTATTTGACATTCTGAAACAAAAAAATAGCAATTCACCATGCAATGTCACACCACAAGACAAATAAAAGAACCTTGCCAGAAAAATAAACAATAATAGGAGAGTTGTGACAAGCTGTCACAACTCACATGGGTGCAAAAAATAATTCGTAATTTCGAAATAAGATGTCAATACAAAAAATAATATTACGCTAGGAAACTTGAAAGACTAAAGCTTATGAGAAAAAATATCATAACAATGCAAACAAAATACGTAACAATGTATATGCAATCAAAATTTTGTTAAAAAACTCACTTTTTGCAATTTTTTGTATACAACCGTCATACACTCACAAAAACTATCCGTGCACTGTAATCGCATACTGCGTCAAACACTGAGTCTCAAAAACAACAAATGCGCGCTGTTGCGAGCTCACTAACGGTTATAGGTTCCGAGAAATCGACTATGTCACAACTCTCCTCGGTCTCCCCTACGACATCATGACTAATTTCCATGTCTTGAAACTTTTCATAGATACTCGTGCTGATTATTTTAAAAGTATTTCAGTTTTAGACTGGTCTTGGGGGATCAAGGTTCTGGAGAAGAATTTTAATCTTACTTTCATCTTTTTCCGAAGTATTAATAATTTGGGGGTATTGTGCTAAATAAGCTACTGCTAGCCGATTCTAAAAAAGACGCGAATGATTAAATGTGGACTGTATTGAAAATAATTATCTATAGAGAAAATACCAATAATAAAAGAGAGAACTAAAATTGATCCGACTTACCGAATGTGTAGATTTATTGTAACGTGTTAGTGAAAATTGGCGGGATAAATAGGGAATGAGGGATTAAAGGATTTAACAATTTCACATTCGTTTCTTGAACGGGTTGGAACTTGACTTCCAGATGTGTTGATCCGTGATGAACTTGAACCAATTTGTTAATGCACAAATCAAAGGAAAAATAACGGGTTTAACTATTTTGTCGAGATCCAGCGAACTGTTTTTGAATCCTAATGACCCTGAGAAACCTGAAATAACATGGCCTAGTTTCCTAATACAGAAAAATTTTCCAAAATTAGCTCCATCCTTTTTAAGTTTGTCCCTGATCGACAAGTTCTTGTGTCCTCAGGACCTTGTTGACCTTATGTAACATAATTTATGCCAGTCTGGATATAATTTAGCTTTCTAACAAAGGAAATATATATTCAAAATCGGTTCAGTACTTACTGAGTTTATTCTCTTAAATTTTCTCTCTATATATTATATTAGCCCTAGAATCATACGTTGGTCTACGAGTCAAGTTAATCATACATCGGCGTCGTTTCGACGAATGGACTTTTTACGGGGAGTTTTAGAGTTTATTTGCAAAAAACATTTTTTTTTACATAACAATACTACAAAAGCGAACAAAATATTTAAAAAAATTGGATTTGGAAAAATTTCTTAATGTAAATATTTATTAATAATTTTTTTTAATCTTTTTATCAAAGCATATTTTCATTATAAAAATTAAAAAATATATAAATACATCAATTGTAATAATTAATTTATGAACTATTATGAATCAGTGGACATGTGTGACTTTACAGAATGTGCAATTTCGCAGTCATAAATATTCCTATAGATATGTAGTTATTTCCCCATTAGGCACATTTGTAAATTTTCTAAAATTTGTTAGTAATTTTTCGAATAAGATCTCAAAATATAATAAAAATTAAAATATTTTCCACAAAATAAATTGTTAATCTTTTATTAAGTCATTCGAAACGCATTCTTTAGTTTTCGATTCAATATATTCAAACCTCAGTATTATGTCGTCTCTATAAGTCAAACAGCTGTAATCATCTTTCACATTATCATAATCATTGAATAAATTAATTATAACATCCATATCTTTAATAAATTTTAGAAAAATTAGGAAAACTTTTATATGTGGAGTACAAAATCTTTAAAAAAAAATATAGGTTAATCATACATCGTCGTCCTTTTGACGCACACTATTTCAGTATAAAAAAAAACAACAATAGTTATAAATAAAATTTATATGTCTTATGTGTTATAATAACAAATAAATTAGATAACAGAAGTTTCACAGCGAGCAGGTACCGACAAGTCACATTATTGGAGCAGGTAGAGAAGTTCGTTCGTCGTTTTGACGAGTACGTATGATTCTAGGGTTAAGCGGGTTCTACACGATGCTACGAACGTTCCTTCCAACGTTCGATCGAACGTTTGAGGCAATTAAGTTCGATAGTTGGTGCGACGAATGTATCTGCTACACGGTGAGTCGAATGTTTGATCCAATACGAATGATGATGTGTTGGTACTCAGTGGACGACGATGTCATCTGTCTGATGTTATCTCTAATGTTATACACTGATGTTGTCTCTCTTCACATGAACGAGTCGTGCAGCTGCTGAGTCGAACCAACCAACGCAACCAGCATTGACCTTCAAACGTTCGAAGCATCCTTTGACTCGGTGCAAAAATACCGACATCGAACGGGACACGACCAGATGCGAACGTTTGACGCTCGACATTGGACACTCGTAGGTTCGAACAACGGCTACACGATGCTATGAACCATCCAACGTCGAATGTTGGAAGGTGTTCGTAGCAGCGGCTTTAGTGTAAAATTTTAAAAGATTCTCATTCTAGAAAATATAGGTATCCACTTGTATAAATTTCTTTGGGTAGACTGTTGTTTTGTTTTGGTAAACAAAAAATTGAAAATTCATGTCATAACTAGTGACGTAATTTCTTTTAACAATAAATCTCGCATTTTATGTAAATTTCTGTTGTCAGTGTTTATTAAATATTTTTTCCATCCAACATTATTTATTCAATGTTTTCTTACATCAATAAGCACCCACCTTTGGCGAACACTCAATTATTTTCAATCTAACAAAATTCAAGTAGTACGTCTGCGGAACCCAAAAATTATTTTATTTTAACTTAGCTGATATAAAATGTATGAAAATTTTATTTTAAAAGAATTTTAAATCAAGCAATTTGTCAAATTTATATCATGCAAATTCAAAATATTACGCATAATTCCTTTTCGACGTGAATGTGTTAGTAAAATATAGTTAGAACGCTTTTCATGTAAATTACGTGAATATAAGAAAAGAATAAATAAGTTTAGTAAAGAAAATAAATTTTATTTATTTATTTACTTTTTTTAATGTAAGTAAATAAAGCACCTTTTGATGTAATTTTTTTATAGGTATATACTGTAGTAGATACTATTAGATTTTATAGAATTTTCTTAAGAGATAAAAAAGTACGGTCAGTTAATAAAAACGGTGAATCAAATCAAGTGCGGAATCAAATAAAAATACAGTACAGATACAATGGCTGATATAAAATAAACGTGGTATGTAGTAAGTAAATAAAATATTTGTTTTATTACTTACAAATATGAAATACCACAGAGTAACGTTCAAATCAGTGAATATAATTTATTTTTTTTTAAGGGGTGATTCGCTAAAAAAAAAAGAAATCGATTTTTTTTTTTAATAATCATATTCCTTAAGTTGTTAGAGAATATTCTCCTAAAATTTTATTTTAAAAAAATGAAAAATCAAAATGTTATGGCCATTTTAGTGCACGCACTTTACTATATTTCAATTAAAAAAAAAATTTTAAATGCTATTTTCTCGAAAGTACGAAAGTACGAAAGTACGAAACCATATCAAAAATTGTTGTGAAATTTTTTTGCACCATTGGAAAGAGGAGAAAAAATCACATAAAAAAGGTCTCTAAACTATTATTCTATGTCAACTAGTTTCCAAGAAAATCTAATTTTTATAAACGGAAATTCGCTATGTTATGCAGGATGCTGCGACAGGGGTATTATTTACATCTTAAGGTAACAAGAAAACATTTTTTTTGAATAATGTTTTATTATTATTATTATTATTATCATCACTTAAAGTTGGCGCCTCAAAAAAACGCACCTTGATCGCCCGAGTGATTTTGACTCTTTGATGTGAAATCAAAAATTCTGAATTAATCTATAGATATGTTATTCTGATCGGAACTAGAATTCAAAAAATAACAAAATGGCGGACTTCGATTTTTTTTTTCGTTACCTTAAGATGTAAATAAAAACATATTAAAAATTTAAAACTTTTCATTTGTTCTTTCTCGAAAAAAAATTCCCTTAAAAATTGGCATGAAATACAGCACGAGTTACCAGACTACTACCTTAAATGGACTGTAGATTACTGTTCTGATTACTAAGTTACTATAATACAAGTAAAAAAAAAAAACGCCGTGAGCAGCGGAGCCCCATCACGGAAGTCGAATTTTTCCTTTCATCTTCGGTATTGAGTGTCTGCAAGCGAAATATAATTGAAAGTCCACAAGCGATTTGTAATTTTGGTGGTTTCAAAACTGATGATGAGTGTCCGGTTGATCGGGGCTTTAAAAAAAGGTTTTAAGTTTTTAAGGGCTGAATCTCAGTAAATTTCAATTTTGTGCCGATAGCAGTTAACAGGGAAAAAGCCAACACAATTCGTACGAGGGCATTTCTATCCATGTTTATCCGCCAATTGCCTTTGTGTTTTATTTTTAAATATTAAAAAAGGAACTTAAATAGTAAACTGGAGGCTTTTATGAAGATATTTTTTCTTTCCAAAAAAATCCAAAATTTCTCTTTTATAAATAATAAAAATCCAAAATTCCTAATTTATAAATAAACAGTGACTTTAATAACATTTTCAAATTACTTAGGGCATATTCGCGTTGTGGCTTTCATCGCTTCCGTGGGCATCACTTCGGATCGACATAGCATTCATGTTCGCGTTGCATAAGCATTGCTCCCATGGATACGCGCTATAGTTGTTCGGGTAGCATACAAATGTCATTCAAAAATTTTTTTTGACAATCTCTTAAAATGGTTACAATTTTTAATGTAATGAAGAAAAATTGTATGTTTGAATTATTAAAATTAACGTGGCATAATACAAAAATTATTAAAACATAAACAGTTTGAAAAATTTAAATTTTTTTTTAAGTTATGTGCAGGGTTATGTGTCAACGGGAGCCATATTGCGTTAGCCATTTCAAAATATTTTGAAACATAGATCTAATGACCACCGGAATCAATGGTTGCGAGTACACGATCACAAAGTAGCGTCGCTCCTCGCTACGGTAGCCCAACGCGAAAACGCCCTTAATATGTATGTATTTCATTTGTTAAAAAATTGTATTCACTTTTTTTTAAATTTTTTAAAATTACTATTCGCCTACTTGGATTTAGAATAAAAGTAATGCATTTAAAACACATTTAACAATAGCATTCAATTCCGATGTAAAAATGGAAGAAGTGGGGGGAAAAGTAATGTGGACTCCCTAAAAGGTACTACCTGGATACTAACTGAATACACGTACAAAATGTCAGCCCTCTAGGTTTCCTTAGAGAGTCTCTAGACGTGTTAGAAAACAAGCAAAATAATTAAGGAAATATTGGCGTAAAAATCGTGGGGGTAAGGGTTAAAAGTTGAAACCCCCAAAAAACAGTGTCTGGCTATTAGCTTAACCTGTACACAAAATTTCAGCCCTCTAGGTTTATTTGGGGAGATTTTGACCCGAACGAAACTGTTAAAAAACAAGAAAAATCATGTTCTTTTGGGTATAAAAATGGTGGCGGTAGGGTTTGAAAGTCGAGACTCCCAAAAGGCACCCCCTTGATACTAACTCAATCCGAATACAAAATATCAGCCCTCTAGGTTTATTTGGGTGACCTGTGCGAGTGGTACAAACTTCGAAAACGTCGAAAATGCATGAAATTGTAGCTTAAAAATGAGGGCGGTGGGGGTAAAATATTAAAACCCCCAAAAAGCACAACCTAGGTACGAACTTTATCAACACACCAAATTTCAACCCTCTACGTTAATTCTGGGGGGCTGGAGGCCTGTTAGATCCAGCGAAAATCGTTTTTCCCCCCTCTACTCCCACCAAATCATCCTAGGGAGCTGAATTTTGATTATGTTGTAGACAATTGACCGAAACATTATTTAAAACCGGTTTGGAAAAGTTTTGTTGCTTTTCCGGCTCCCACCACCCCCTTAAAGGTCGGGTCAGAAAAAAAATTTGCCCAAAATTTGCTCAAAATTTGACCCCACTTTGATAGTATGAGGTGCCTCGAAACTGAACCCCATTTACCAAATTTCATCTCTTAACTTCCATAGGGGGGCCCTACACAAATTAAAAGGTGGCGGGAATATATATATATATATATATATATATATATATATATATATATATATATATATATATATATATATATATATATATATATCAGACATTTTTTTTTCTACATATTCGTGTTCTACGGGTCCGAAAACGGATAGCGCCCCTACTCTCGCCTCTCGCAGCTCTTATCGTATAGACTATATAAGTCTAATTTTTCGGAGAAAATTCGACTAAAAATACCCCTGTCGCAGCATCTGCATAACATAGTGAATTTCCAAAAATTGGACACTGACGAATCTCATACAACAACCTGTATCCATTTAAAATAGTTTAGCTTTCTAACTGTGAAAAAATTTTTAAAATCGGTTAAGTAGTTAATTTTTAGCGTTTTGGGACCCCCAGGACCCTGACGAATCTCATATATTATAGCAGATATGCATTTAAAAGAATTTAACTTTTAAAAGGTAAAAAAAATTTCAAAATCGGTTTTAACCTCCTCATTCCAAATAAAATTTTTTTTTTTCAAATTTTTGATTTTTTGTAAAATTTATGTTCATTACTATTAAAAGAAATAAAAAACCACATTGTTTTTTTTACTGAAAATACTTGATGTCGACTATAGTAGACATTTGGAATTACGCTTACTCAATTGACATCTAAAACAATGTTAATTTCTTAAGAATTTATGGAAATAGTTGGTTAAGAAAACACAATAGATGAATTGAAAACATGTTTAATAACTACAAAATAATAATTATTGTAATGGTAATGAACATATGAGGGTTTATACATTTATAAGAGGGTTCACTTTCCAACATTTGGAAGCAGCCTTTTCCTCTGGAGTCACTTCATTGTCATAAACAACTTTTAAATTTCTCATGATAGCAAAAATTTGGTCTCTGGGCAAGATTGCAATTGAAAAAACCTTTGTTTTGGAATGATAGTACATTCTTGTCTTGGAAGTCCCATTACGGACATATTGATGGAGGCACCAAAAAACCTTTTTGATTGCTCATTATTTGAAATTAGCGGAGGACGCCCTTTTTTCAATATAGCTACGATTGGCTTTTTCTGTAACCAGATTGAAAATATCTTCAGAAATGTACTTACTTACATAAACATATTTTTTTAATTATTACGTAGCCGGTTTCCAAATGTCGACTATAGTAGACATAAAAGTTTCTGGCGTTACTATGACAACCAAACTCATGAAACATTCTAAACAAATATCTTATTTCCTTCTCTGGACATTCATAATAACATATTAACCCCCACATATTAAAAAATAATTTATTTAATGTACTAAAAAAATATTTACATGCACGAAGACGCTGAGGACTACCCTTTGTAGCGATGCGCTATTTTCAAACTGCTGTGGAATATCAACAATGAACGTGGATCCAACTGAAAAAAATTCTGTAATGTGCTGCTATCCATGAGGAAGACAGTGGTACTCCTGTCAGTGCTGTCAACCCACTCTAAAGGGGTAATAAAAATTTCCTACGAAATGTTGTTTTATGTCGACTATGGTCGACGGTTGGAACGAGGAGGATAAGTAATTTTATTTTTGGCGTTTTTGGGACCGCCGGACATTGACAGACCTCATATAACATAACTTATATCCATCTAAAATAGTTTAGCTCTCTAACAGTAAACACATTTTCAAAATCGGTGACGATGTGCTCTGGAAAAGTTAGTTAATTTTTATTTTAAAAATGAAACTGATATAAATATTGCTATTGTAATGATAAAAACGATGAAGCATTTATTGTAAAGAAATTCAGCAAATTTATTAATTTTTCTCAAAAGCTAGTTCACTTCAAACAATGTTTTAAAAGCTTGCCTTATGTAATTTTTTACGCTCTTTTCGATGGCGTAAAAGAAAAAGTTGAAAAATTTTTAAATTCTGGCCAAATTTTGCAAAAAACCACTAAAACTGGCGAAAAATGGCCAATGTCTTGTCTTCTAAAAGTCGGACGTATCTGGCAGACGAACTTATCCAAGCTATCGCGGCGTTTGACCTTCTCATCAAATTTCGTAAAGATTGGATGCTTCGCCCGAGAGTTATCGCGCAGACACACACACACACACACACACACACACACACACACACACACACACACACACACACACATATATATATATATATATATATATATATATATATATATATATATATATATATATATATATATATATATATATATTTTAGTGAACCTCATTTTCGGTTTCTCTTGGCCTCAAAACAAATTTCTGCCGTAGTTCCGGGCTCAGGTCTTTTCATGGCAGCAGCTGTAATAAGTGCTTTTTCTCCAAAATGGAAATTCACTTAAAACATAACTAAACTTATAAGTCACTAATTATTGTTTCTTAATTACATAAATATAGTAAATTGTGACTCTGATGTGTATCTGTATAATTACTGCAGCCACATTTTACTGATGAGTCCTACGTATTGGTTTGCATTCGGTTTGGACTGATGTGTCCTATGCAGAGAATCGGAGTCGACTTCTTGTAAACTGATGTGTTCTCTGTCCTTTTCTTGGCTCGACTCACTACTGACCTGACTGATGCCACCCTCACGCGAGGGTGATCTCATAGTGGTTCAGTATTGTTACCCTTACATTCAATTGACCTAATTTCGGGTCGAGTACTGAACACTGGTTTTCTATTTTAGCGAATTTTCAGAATGAAAATTCAGCTATTACAGCAGCTCTTATGGTAAGACCTAAGCCCGGGACTATTTTTTTCTTAGGTCGTAGTGCCATAACTGTATATATATATATATATATATATATATATATATATATATATATATATATATACATATATATATATATATATATATATATATATATATATATATATATATATATATATATATATTTTTTTTTTTTTTTTTCAGAAAATTCTTAATTTTTTTTAATTTGGTTCACTGGGTTATTTCAGAACGCGAGGAATCATCAGGGTGGAAATTATACCTACTCAGCTCAATTTTGAATTTAAAAAAAAAATTTAATCTCACGACATGTAGAAACAATGGCGTATATTTAGTTTTTTAATAAAATATTTATTTTTATAAAAAAATAATAAAAAAGTCGATTTTTGATGTTTTTTTGGCAAATCTCCCCTTAAGTAATCGTATTTTCAAAATTCAGTTTCACTAGTTAAAAAAAATGTTTATTGTTATAATTACACCGTATCCAAAAGAAAAAAAAATTAAAATATAAAGCGTTCTAATTTTATATCTAAACCTGCTACTGTTTGTCACACATGAATTGAATCATTTTTTATTAAATAATTGTAGAAAAAATATTATAAGAGATAAACGTTTATAATAAAATGACCTCAATGTCTCACGATGTATTTTTATTTACATGTGTTATGAAATTCTTCATGACACTGGAACTTTGTTATCATATCGTTGAAATTATTTTCGTCTATTTATACAATTTTGGAAAATAAAATTTTATCCTTGACCGAGGACTACTGTGATCTGGAAATACAAATATAGTTTGAATTAAAAGTATCATGACGTATTTTAGAAACATTATTGCGGCGAAGGTTATATTATAAGCGTAAAACAATTCAAAATAGGAAATCTGTTTTGAAGTTAGTTCACAAAATTTGATGTCAACATATTATATAGGTAAATAGCTGATTGGAATTGAAAATGACTTTTGATTATCCTCCCAAAATAATTTTATTAAACAAGGTTGGTGAGGAAAGTATGATACATAGAAAAACAAAGGTTGCATTTAATAGACTGATGTGAGCATTACTTGATGATATTCCATATCTAATACTAATAAATAGAACACATTAGGTTGCGAATTAATACAATTTTAATTTTATAAATTTTGTGATAAGTAGGTTCCGATCAATATGACCATGTTAAATAAATGAAAATTTTTATAATACATTCATGTCTTATAGATACTAACAAGTAAAGGTCTCGAGGCCAGAACTATCGATTTTGATGAAATTTTGATGTATTGTAGAACACTAAAAAATTAGCGACACGAATGTTTTTTAGTCGGCGGAAAAATGGTTTAACTGAGTAAAATCATCCTTCAAAAATTGGGACAAAAATTGTATTTTTCAAATATCTCAACAATGGCAAAATATAGAGCAAAAGTTGGAATTGGCGATATTACTTTTTTTAACCCTTTTAAACAAACCATATGGAAAAATTTTTTTGTCTCAAAATGTCGGACTTACTGCCAGTGATAAGTACAATAGATAAGGTTACAAAAACAGAAAACGAAAAAATAAAAGATCTCAACATCAAAAAAGTGAACCCTAGGAATTTACAAAATATAAATTGTACCAAACTATGTTGATAAAATTGACCATTATTTAGAATTATACCGTATTTCGGAAAATCTGTCACAGATGGCGGAACCTATACCAGTGAATATATACATATCACAGCATTTTGAGCCGCCATATTGCAGGACGAGTTAACTCGTCTTAACCATTTAAAGAGTAACAGAATTATCTATTGCTATACCTACAATTTGTTTGTAAGTAAAGGAATTTGAAGATTTGAGTCGACTATTTTCTTTTTTCGAAAACTATGCAATCACAAATGTTTTTATGAACATACCTATCAAAATTCGCAAACGATTTCCGATCGACCCGAAAGCGTATACCTACCTCTAAAAAAATATTTTCGGACATTTGATTTTTTTAACTATGATGCCCCTGTAAGAAAATTCTGAAAAAAGTATATGTTGTATTGGTCATAGTAAGAAGTTTTAAAAAAAATTTTGTGTCTGAACAATTTTTTTTTAGGAGGGGGGGGGGAATTTTTTTTTGAAGCTGACAATTTTTTCTGAGATACATTATAGAGGTATCTGAAACATATAAAAATTTCAGTCAAATCTGTTATGCCATTCAAAAAATATAATTTTTTTTCGATTTTCAGAAAACAATTTCCTACTTTCAAGGGGTTAGTTTTAAGCGCTAAAGCTGTAAATTTTAATCTTATATCGATAGTAGTTAGCAGAACAAAAAACCAACAGAATTCGTGCGGGAGCATTTCTACCCATGCTAATCCGCCAGTAGCCTTTAAACAGAGTCAGGAATTGACCGAAATTTATGATAGGTATAAAGGTGGTGCACTGAAATGTTTTTTTTTCTGGCTTATTTATTTAATGTTCATATTGAAATTGACAAAAAAATTCCACTGATGTCAATTTTGATTGAAAATAATTGAACTAAATAATTTTAATGGTTATATAAAGTATATTACATTCATTTCCCTTCGTGTGCTGTGTGGGTGCTACCAAATGTATTATGCGTATTTATAATATATTTAAGTACAGTCAAATTGACTTAAAGATAAAAGCAGAAATGTAAAAGTTTATTTTAAGGTAGCAAGCTAAGTGTGTCAGTTTTTAAGCATGTGCTTACGAGTGGGCGAACAATGTGTGAGGGCAAGCACACATTTTCCCTCCTGCTATCTTATCCCTAGTATGTGCAATCAACCTGATTTTTTGTATATTACACTTTTCGATCTAAGCTAGTCAGTTTTTATCAAAATAGGCCACAAATGAAAATCAGGCACTTTTCACGTATGATAATACCGTTTCAATTAAACAAAACTTAAACAATTTTAATCTAAATTAAAATTCACATGAAGAATGAAAAATTATCTAATTGAATCGGCTAGGACTCGAACGTCGGTCTCTTGGTAACTGAGCAAGCGCCTTATTTTCTAAACAACTGAACCGAGGTTCGAGGGCCACACCAATTCGATAACTATTAAATTACACATATTCTCTTTTGACGCGAGTAGCCTGTGCTCAAATATTATCGAATGCCTGTGAAAAATTAAGTCAGTATATTGAATAAATGCGAACAATTCTTCATACGTTAATAATGTTTCACAAACATTCGATAATATTTGAAATTAAAATATCTGTTTATAAAGCATAGGTGGATCCTGGGGGGTGGCTGTGGGGTCTTCAGCGCCTCCCTTTGACCGACAATAGGTAAGTTTTTTTAGTTAAACATACAATTCAGAGCACACAAATCCCCAAAATTGCTCCTGGGATTAAAGGCAGTCCCCCCCCCCTTTCAACTGGCTGGATCCGCCCTTGTTATAAAGTTCCTTTTATTAAATTTGTATGACTTAACTTTGATATTCCATAGTTTGTTTATTTCTCAACCTAAAATTTAAAATAAAGCTTTTCAGAATACAGTTTTTCGAGCTCATCTTTTGGTGAAGATAGGTGTGACATATGGCATATAGATAGAAAAAGAAGAAAAGTACATTGAACTGTGTCACAGTGGTTTTACAATGCATAAGAAAAACAAAAGTTCGAGGTCATAACTCAAAAATGAGTAGCCATAGGAAAATTTAGATAAACATATATTTAAATTGTATACATGTAAAACTGCTAACAGAACGTGCAAAAAAATTACCACAACTCATACCATAACTCAAACCAGTAAGAAGTTATAGAAAGGAACAATTCAAAATTATAATACGCTTTTCGGTTATAGCTTATGAAAACAGTATTCTACTCATCTAACATTTCTATATTCATCGATTGCAATCGAAACTGTATCTCTCACTGTTTATGTGATCACTATGCTGGTTTTGTTAAGAGTACACGGAGAGAAAACATATCGAATATTTAGTGGATAGCACATTAAAACGATCACAGACCAAATATTCTAAAATTATTGTTGACTTACAAAGTAAAGATTAGAGTGCCAGTACTTAAAAAAATAATTTATTTAGTTATTAGTGCTGGCACTCTAATCTTTACTATGTAAGTCAACAATTATTTTAGTCTGTGATCACTTTAGTGTGCTACATACTAAACATTCGATATGACGTTCTCTCCGTGCACTTTCTGTACAGTTTGTTAGTATTTTCTAAATTTGTATCATGGATTGACCACCACAAAAAAACGTTAAATATTGTATATATATATATATATATATATATATATATATATATATATATATATATATATATATATATATATATATATAGATAGATATATATATATATAGATATATATATCTATATATCTATATCTATCTATCTATCTATCTATATATATATATATATATATATATATATATATATATATATATATATATACATATGTGGTAGCCAACATCAAAGGGTGTAATTAGCATAAATCTTTTAAGTTCATGATGATGAAAACACAGATTTAAATACGTTTTATTTGTGTCTTTAAAAATTGGGACTTTTCAGATACGAGGTTGAGAAAGAGTACGCGCGATATACAAATTAGTTACAACGGTCTCTTAATTTACGCGGCACCTTTTTACACGAATATTTGTTTTACGCGACAAATTTATCTCATTTTAAGCGGGACTTTTTATACACCTAATTATTAGGTGTACAACTAAGTTCTACCCGTTTTCAAAAGATAGCGTTATCTCACAGCCGGTTATAGGTTAATTATTAATACGCATATATACATACACAGCTGTTTTTGCTCTGTAAATTCGTCATGCTCTTAATGCATTCATCTTCAATATATATATTTTTTTATTGAGTTAAAAATGGAAGTAAATAATGTGCATATCCGCCATTGTCTTCTTGACGAATTTCATCAAGGAAAAAGTGCTGTTGAAGCTCAAAGAATAATCTGTGAAACTTATGGTGACACTGCTATTGATGACAGTACGTGTCGAAGAAGGTTTCGAAAATTTAAAAATGAAGATTTCAATTTAAATGATAACCACGCTTTGGAGCCTCGAACAATCAGTGACGAGGAATTGCAAGAATTACTGGACTAAGATTCTACGCAAACACAATAACAACTTGCAGAAAAGTTAAACGTCACTGAACAAGCTGTTTTTAAAAGATTATATGCTTTTTCTTGCAAAAAACGGGTAGAACTTAGTTGTACACCTAATAATTTACGCGATAAGGTATGTATATACATATATTTTCCTATGTTTTAAAATTGACGGTTTTATAGTCAAATTGTGAGATCGGTTGGCGGCACGCGTGACGCAGAAAGAAATTTACTTGTGTTAAGGCGTTGTCGTTGGTTACTGAGCTGTAGTGCGACTTTGAACATTGAGAGGACAACACTTATTATACTGTCTACCAGTCATGTCTGGCAAACTTCTAATCACACGAAAGAAGAGGAAGATGATATCTTCGGACGTGAAAATGAAATTTTCAAACCGACTTGAAGAAGAAAAAAACCTACAGCGATTGCTAAGGCATACAGAATAAATGGACCCAATCCCGAACAGTCAGAAAAAAGAATGATATAATTTTTATGTGATTTAAGCGACTTACGCTTGGATATGATTTGCACGATTTTTATTCGCGTAAATCAAATCCACGTGGAATGGATATTCGTGTAAATCGAGGGACGGGTATATTCAATTCCTACGGTTAATTTTAATATTGTAGCTATTTGATTAATTTTCTCAATTTTTAATGAAATACATGAAAATACGTATACTGTGGAAAATTTTGATTATCAATAAAAAAAGGCAAGTGTATACATTTTATGATAATTTGTCTCCTACTCTCATCTAAATTATTTGATTTTTAGCGAATTTCCAGAATGGAATTCAGCTATTACAGCCACTGTCACAACGCGACCTGAGCCCGGGACCATGGCAGAATTTGTTTTGAGGTCCCTAGAAACCGAAAATAATATTCGCTAAATTTTATATATATATATATATATATATATATATATATATATACGCACGATAACTCTCGAACGGAATGTTCTAGGTTTACGAAATTTGGTGAAAATATTGGAAGTCTCAAACCGTTGGACGAGTTCGTTAACCAGACACGTCGGATGCCAGGAACATGGTTTTTGTTCTTGCCAAAAATTAGTTTTTTGCCAAAATTTCCACTTAATCAACAATTTTTGCGAAATTTTTTTACACCATTTAAGAGAGGAGAAAAAATTATATAAAAAAGGTCTTTAAACTATTGTTCTATGTAAACTAGTTACCGAGATCCGAGGCCCAGAACCTCGAAAAATGTTAGACTGTGATCGTAAAAACTACGTAGTTAATCACAGTCTAACATAAGATATGTATGTAATATATATCGTTTATATAATTTGCTTATTTTGCATGGAATATGAACACCATATTTCTTTCTCTGTTTTGCAAAACAGCAAATATAGTGTTCATATTCTAAACAAAATAAGCAAGGTATACGTATATATGCATATGCTACATATAAGAGTACATATAAGAGACAAAGGATGTATGACGTTAGATGTAGGTACTTTAAATAATATTGTTAATGTAGTGTAGTTTTTTTAAAGAAATCTTAGACAATAAATTTCATTTTAGCGAATTTTCGGATTGAAAAATCAGCTATGGCAGCCACTGTCATGATCCGGGATGCGTTATGACAGAAATTTGTTTTGAGGTCCCTAGAAACCGCACGATAACTCTCGAATAAAATGTCCTAGGTTTACGAAATTTGGTGAAAATGTTGGGAGTCCCAAACCGTTGGACAAGTTCGTTAGCCAGACACGTCCGATGCCAGGAATATGGTTTTTGTTCTTGAAAAAAATTAGTTTTTTGCTAAAATTTCCACTTATTCAAAAATTTTTGCGAAACTGTTTTACACTATTGGAAAGAGGAGAAAAAATCACATAAAATAGGTCTTCAAACTATTATTGTATGTCAACTAGTTTCCCAGAAAAACTAATTTTTATAAACGGAAATTATGATGAAACATCCAGCCAATACAATATTTTGATAATTAATGTATCAATTACTATTATACGTCATAAGGTACATATAGTGCCTAGATACGGAACGAGTTCGTTTATGTACCATAAACTGGGCTGAATCAGGGAAAGACGAATAAATAGAGATAATAAAACGAAAAATGTTATTTATGAGCTCAGTTTAAAAACATTAGATGTTACCCTAACGTTAACTAACGGAGCTTGCAACGTTACAAACCAGAGGACTCTGATTCAAAAATTTAAAATGCATTAGACAGTAAAAATTCCAAATTAATGAGTAAGGTTTTTATTTCATAATTTTTGAATGTGGCTGTACTTCAGAAAATAAGTATTTATACCGTGAAAAACCATGGCTTCTCTGGTTTTTCACGGTATAGATACTTGATAATAGAAATATTTAAGGTGCATCAATTTTTTAAATCTGAGTTCTCTGGTTTGTAACGGTGCAAGCACCGTTAGCTAACCTTAGGGTACAAAATTTTCTGGCAAATATCAGTTTTATTAAACTAGAGTAGAATAATTATAATTATTGCCTATTAACCCATATCTCTATCCACCCCTAGTCACACCACATTCGTTCCTTTATATTTAATGTAGGATAATCTCTTAATTCATCTCCTGTCTCTATTCACCCTTATTCATCTCGCATAATAATTATTATTATTATGACGATTATGCTGAGATTTTATTTGATGTTTTTAGATATGATATGTTTATAAATTTATGAAGTGGCTTGATAACCTTGAAACTGCTCTGTTCGGTGTTCCAATACATCTCTTATGCACCCCCAATCACCGTATATTCGTTCTTTTATACTTAATATAGCATCCCTATTAATCCATATCCTGTCTCTATCCACCCCCAAATCACACCTCATTCGTTCCTTTATACTTAATGAAGCATCTCTATTAGCCCATCTCTTGTCAGTATTCACCCCATTATTCACTCCATAATAATAATAATTATTATGATTATGACGATTATGCTGAGATTTTAATTGATGTTTTCAGACATGATATGTTATTTTTTGCTTCTAAAAACTTTATCTATTTTGGTGTTTTATGAATAAATTGTTGTTTAATTAAAGTCTTAGTTGAAACATATACAGCTGAACTCTTTTTTATGCGGTCCTTTTTTGTGGGATTTTTTTTTGTACGACTTTTTTTATGCGGTTTGTAAAAAATCGTCATTAAAATGCATAATGTGAATCAAAATCACGAGACAGTAAGAAACCTAGAAAACAGTAACTTTTTTTGATAAAAATACTTTTTAACGGCTTTTAAGCATTTAATCAATACATTGCATAAGAACATAAGTTATTGCATCATATAATTTTGTTACAGATGTATTTTTTAAAATTTTCATATTATAAAATTGAAATGAAATGTTTCTACCTGTAAATTAATGCTTTATCTTGTTTATAGAAGCAACTTCTAAGGAAATTTCTAATTTTTGAGCGTTTTGAGTGATGTTTTTTTATGAAACTTTATGCGGTCGGTCAGGATCGCATAAAAAAAGTTTTTTGTACAATCTGGATTGAACTATACTTTTTATAGCTATTTATGATATTTTTGAATATATTTTTTTTGTGCGATTTTTTTTATGCGGTCCCTATCCACCGCACAAAGAAAGAATCAACTGTATGAGAAAAGAAAACTGGCAAACAATTAGTTATTTTTATTTTTGAATAAGTTGGAAGTTAACGGGCGGGGTGAATAGTGACAGGAGATGTGTTAATAGACATGCTATATTAAGTATAAATGAACGAATGTGGTGTGATTAGGGGTGGATAGAGACAGGAAATGGGTTAATAGGGACGCTATGACAAGTATAAAGGAATGAATATACGGTGATTGGGGGTGCGTGAGATATGTACTGGAACACCGAAGAAAGCACTTTCAAGGTTATCAAGTCATTCAAGATTTTTATAAACACATTTAACAAGACATTTTTATACCTTATATAGTAAAGAATATGTATTCGTAAAAGAAATATAAAAAAATAGGATATGAAGTCTAAGTTCGTACCTATTCATATCTAAGGTTTAGGATACCTTATAGCAATAAACACCTTATAGCAATAATATTTACAGACACTGAACGTCAGAGACACGTTTTGTGGCAGAGAGGACAAATTTAATATTGTTTAATGATTTTCTTGTGAGTGTATTCCTATGTAACGTAACCTAACCGCACAGATACGGATACACTCTATGTGTGAATATGTTCATAAGAAAAACATTAAACAGTATGTCGTGTCTATCATGATACACCTATTCGTGCCTAGTCGTATCTCATGTGACGTTCAGTGTTTGTAGATATGAATGAAGTTTAATTCGTGCAGTATGTAGTTGTTACAACAGTGTATCAGCTAACCGACCGTCAACGTGTTAAGCATACAAATCCTTTGAAAAGTTTTATTATGCCGACCTTTTTTCGGGATGGTCAAGTTTTTGTTGTAGGGCTCGCTGTCACCAGGGCAGAACTAACCGGTTCTCCGATAGAACTTAACATTATTGCTCAATTTTTAGAACAATTACAAATTAATTAATACTCCTGTCGCAGCATCCTGCATAACATAGAGAATTTCCATTTATAAAAGTTGTCCAAATCACCGTAAACGTTTTCACGAAATTTCTTAAAAATAATATGTTTCGTTCTTGAGTTATCGTGCGGACACATTTATATATATGTTTACTAAGTGTCCGCACGATAAGTCAAGAACGAAACATCTTATTTTTAAGAAATTTCGTGAAAACGTTTACGGTGTTTTGGACATTTTTCGTGAAAAAAATTTGGCTTAATGAGGCGGAAAAATCGCATAAAGAAGGTTTTTTTTATTTACAATTACTCTATATCAACTAGCTTCCGAGAAAAACGTACTTTTGTAAATGGAAATTCGTTATGTTATGCAGGATGCTGCGACAGGGGTATTTAATTAGTTTATCGTTGTTTGTGCAATGTAAAAAATATAAAAATAGTTCACATAAAATTATAAAAAAGGGTCTTCTTAGATATAATAGTTAACTAGAACTGTATCAGAGCACACACGCAAACAGTAGTGAAAATAAAAGCCGCGCAACAGTGCTACGAAAATGAAAGTCTTAATTATATTTGCTACACTTCTTGTTTTGTCTTATGCAGACATCGTTAAAAAAGGAAAATGTCCAGAGCCATCAAAACAAGCAGTAAAAATGCCATTAAGCCAGGTACTCACATTAAAAAAAATTGTTACAGTTTAAACCAGGTATTCTTATTTTTGTTTTTACTTTAGTTTTGTAATGGCGATTTTCAAACGGTAGCCTTATTGGCACCTAGTGATTTGCAAATTGGTACGTGCTATCGAGCTAAAATGGCAATGAAGG
Source organism: Brachynemurus nebulosus (assembly GCA_035578155.1). Classification (NCBI taxonomy): domain Eukaryota; kingdom Metazoa; phylum Arthropoda; class Insecta; order Neuroptera; family Myrmeleontidae; genus Brachynemurus; species Brachynemurus nebulosus. The sequence continues at coordinate 184,352 of JAPWDM010000011.1, read as the reverse complement.
GTAAGGAATGTGAGGTTAAAATTGCATATCAACCGCACGTAAATGTTGAATTAAAAACTGAAACGTACACACTGAAAGAAACTAATGAACATGGACGATTCGATTTGACCCGTAAGTAACATAAATCTATTTTTTACACTTATTTTTAAAAAACAAAATTAATTTATTTTAATCACGCACTTTAAGTGTTAACCTACTTACAAGGAAATGCACCCAGAGTGAAATTCGGGATTTTGATGAAACTTCGCTGGTGTGTAGAATAGGCAAAAATAAGAGACCCGTATTTTTTTTTATCGGCCATCTTCCACGTTTAGGCGGTGAAACCAGCCCCTAAAGTTGCGAGTTCAAAGCGTATTTCTTAAGATATCTCGAAAACTATAAAAGATAGACGAAAGCTTTAAATTGACGAAATCTTACTCTTTAAAAGACCTATTCACCTGTATAGGTTAAACCAGGGTCGGGCTAATAAGAGGGGCTGAGGGGTCAAAATGGGGGTAAAATTCTTATACAGCCTGATTGGTTCAGTTTGTCAATTTTTTGCCATCATAAATAGAAAGAGCACCAAAAATTAGAAGATACGTGTTTTTGTGTTTTTTCGAAATATGTGTGGTATTCAAGTCATATAAGGAAGATAAAAATAGGGTAGATTATATTGCATTATTATTGATTACAAATAGGCGAGGGGGGCAAAATGGGGTACCCCAAAAATTTGGTAAAAATTTATATATTTTCAAATTTGATAATATTGAAAACCAAATAGTTTTTCATTTGATAAAAACATTTTATCCGATAATGAAGAACAATTCAGAATTATTAAAAAAATAATTATTTTTCGCCTCTGCATCCACTATACTAATATAAATGGTCATTCGTTTTACGTAAATTACTTCTAAAAAAATATTATTATTTAGTAGCTTCGGTTTCTTATGAATATATTTATAATCTTACATTATTAAGAGGTACGCCATTTTGCCCGCAAAAAAATAATTTTATTCTTACGGCAGCTCGAAATTTGATTATTTTACTTTAATTACGACTGAAAATAATAAGATTCAGCATACGTTGGGGCTTAAAATCATAACGGTTTCTTAAGTACCCCGTTTTGCCCCCCTCCCCTACGTTTTATATTTTTCAATTTTTATGTTGATTTTCATCATGAAAATCTAAATTTTTACTTTCCGATAATGATTCATATATTTTTCAGTATTAACTTAATTGGTAATTTAGCCATGTGTACATTTGGTTACTCATATTCGATATTTTTTATACCTATTTCTGCGAAAGTTAAAGTTCTGTTGTGTTGTGTTGTGTTAATGAATGCTCGACAAGAAACAATAATCTCTTTTGTTCACTGCTCAGGTGCTTTGTAATAAATTTTGCGATTTGGGAAATGGAATTGACACCTATAAAACATACAAAAAGATATGAAAAATAGTTTAAATAATGTTGAGAAAGAAATAAACCGCGTTTATTTGGTTAAAAATGAATTTGTAAGAAGATAAAAACAGTTGTTGTACGGAAGATTATTGCTTCTTGTTGAACATTGATTAACACTTGCAGACCAGAGAACTTTGGTAGAAACAGATATAAATAATATCGAATATTAGTAACCAAATATACAAATGGCTAAATTACAAATTAAGTACTAAAAAATACATGAATCATTATCGGAAAGTAAAAATTTACATTTTCATGATGATAATAAGCATAAAAATAAAAAAATATAGAACGTATTTGCAATCAATAATAATGAAATATAATCTACCCTATTTTTTTCTTCCTTATATGGTTTGGATTCCACACATTACCACCATTTTCGGATCTGCAAGATCCCGGTGGACCTCATTAAAATATCAGCTGGAACGTATATTCTAGGCGGACTATACGTAATATATATATATATATATATATATATATATATATATATATATATATATATATATATATATATATATATATATATATATATAATATATTACGTATAGTCCGCCTAGAATATACGTTCCAGCTGATATTTTAATGAGCTCCACCGGGATCTTGCAGATGCGAAAACGTCAGTAATATGCTACCGAACCGATTCCAAAAAATTTCTTACTGCTAGAGAACTAAATTATTTTTAGATGGATACAACTATGCTGCACAAAATCCGTTCGGGTTCTTGAGTCCCCAAAAATACCAAAACTAATTATCCAGCCGCCCAGCCGATTTTAAAAATTCTTTTATATATATATATATATATATATATATATATATATATATATATATATATATATATATATATATATATATATATATATATATCGGATATTTTACCCTTCTAACAGTAAAAGTATTTTCAAAACCCGTTGTGTAGCATTCTACGCCGCATTTGCATACGCAGGACAGTTGCGGATCACAGATAACACAACCTGTACCTATGTAAAATAGTTTACCTCGGTAATAGTAAAAAAATTTTCTAAATCGGTCAGTTATTTTATTTTTGGCACTTTTAGGTCCCACTGACGCTGTCGGAACTTACATAACGTAATCTATATCTATTTAAAACAGTTTAGCTCTCTAACAGTGAAAAAATTTTCAAAATCGGTCGGTTAGTTTATTTTTACCACTTTTGGGTTCCATGGACCCTGGCGGACCCTACATAACGTAATGTATATCTATCTAAAATAGCTTAGCTCCCCCACAGTGAAAAGATTTTCAAAATCGGTCGGTTAGTTTATTTTTGACACTTTTGGATCCTATGGGCCCTGGCAGACCTTACGTAATGTAATCTATATCTATCTAAAATAATTTAGCTCTGTAACAGTGAAAAAAATTTTCAAAATTGGTCGTTTAGTTTCTTTTTTACAATTATGGGATCAGTACATCCTGGCGGAACTCATACAACTCTAGTACTCTAACAGTAAGGAAAGGGTTCTAGGGATATCATATAACTTATGCCAGTCCGTATGGTTCTTGCGAACATCATTTAATTAATTAATTCAAATACTTTAACTTACTAACTGTGAAAAAATTTTTAAAATCGATTGGGTAATTAATTCTTGGCTTTTTAGGTCCCTAAAACCTTGACGGATCTCACATAAAATACCTTGAATCCATTTAAAATGTTTAACTTTCTAACATTAATAATTATTACTGAAAAAATTTTCAAAATCGATTCATTTAAAATTTTTTTCCGTGCATACATACATTTATTACGTTGTTTTGTTTCATATTTAATAATATTATATCATAACATAATTTTCAATTTCTTGTTTATTTAAAATTCAATAAAAAAAAAATATCTTCATTAGATAAGCTTGGAAAATCTATTTAATTTTCATTTTTCAACTTGAGACAGAACTATGCTAATTATAATGCAATAAATGAGAAACAAAACTTTCTTTATTATAATACATATATGTGGATAGATTTCACTTATTTTCACAAAATTATTTAAAAGAAAATGAAATATTTTTATAGTTTTAAAGAATTGAGACATAAATATAAATTACTTATTAGACTAACAAAGAGAGAAATTTAATACAAATGTGAAAAATTATAATTTTCTCGAGAAATACTTAAGATAGAAAGAAAATTATAAGAATATTTTCTTCTTAATTTTTTTCTGGCTTTCCAACGATGTAAAAATCGAATTGTCTAATGATAGGATCGAATGATAAAAAATGACCAGAAAACCTACTTCTGGGCATCCGACGTGTCTGGCTGACGAACTTAGCCGAGCTAATCCGGATTTTAGTTCGCACACAGAATTTCTTAAGCACTAAACGTTTCATTGGAAAGTTATCGTGGCGACACCCACACACACACACACACACACACACACACACACACACACACACACACACACACACACACACACATATATATATATATATATATATATATATATATATATATATATACATACATATATATATATATATATATATATATATATATATATATATATATATATATATATATATATATATATATATATATATATATATATATATATATATATATTACTGTGAATGTCCGAAACTGGTGAATGTTAAGATACACCGGTGTATGTCGACAATCACCAATTTCGATGGTGTATGTTCGAAATTTTTTAATAAATATTTTTAAATCGGACATACACCGGTGGATGTTAACATACACCAAGACGATTCTGTGAATCTTAGATACAACAATTTAAAAATTAAGTGAATGTTAAAACACGTCATTGTTTGTTTAAAAAGAAGTTATATTGCAACAAATGGACAGTTTGTTTAAAAATAATTCATTTTTACAAGATTTAGTTTGTGGAATTTCATCCTAAAATAAATAATGTAGTTCGTTTGTACCCGTTTGTACCGCACTTTATTCTGTTTGTACCTCGAAGGGGTATCTCGAAGTACCTACCCGGCGCGGAACACGGTAGGCACTCGAAATTCTAGGTAGAATGAGTTTGGTTGTTTTTAGAAACATTCAAAATTTGTAAACGGTATTCGATCAAGATTCGTTTGTACCCGTTTATGAATTCTTTCTTTTCAATTTTACCTCAAAGAGTTGGGAGATATATGATACTCGAAATTCTAGGTAGAATGAATTTGATTTTTTTTTAGAGGCATTCAAAATTTGTAAACGGAATTCATTAAAGATTTGTCTGTACCCGGTTGTAGTTCTTTTCTTTTCGTTTGTGCATCAAAAAGTTGGGAGATGCATGATCCTCGAAATTCTATAGAACAAAATTTACTGTTTTTGTAGACATTGAAATTTTTGAAATTCGCATTCGAAAGAGTATGATTTGTACCCGTTATAGATCTTTTAATTTCGTTTGTACCGTCCTTTCAATTTTCAATCCGTTCGGAGATATGCAGTATTAGATATTCTAGGTAGAATGAATTCGTAGTTTCTAGGGATACTCAAATTTTGAAAACAGCATTGGAAAGACTATAGTTTGCAGCCATTTGTACAAGTAATTTTTAAACTTTTAAAAGTCGCCAGATTATTATATTACCGTTAAGTCGAAAGTTAGAAAATGTACTTTCAAAATGGTTGAGGTACAAGCGAAAAGAAGAGTAGTATAGCTCGGGCCTTTTAACTTGGCAGTAACTCGCGCATGATACAGATAGATATATTTGAAAATATACCTCATTTCAGATAGAATTGATCATGAGTTTTCGTTAAAAAATTAAATAATTCTTATATTCGAAACAAATCAATCTTCTATTCTTTTCTAAAAATAAACTGCAAATTTAAAATTTACATAAATGCAATAATAAAAGAGATAAAGCCAAGAAAACGGAAATTATTTAAATTCAAAGTGACGAAGCATGGTTAAATTTAACTGAAATGAACCATACATTACAAGTAAGAGACAATAACATCTGAAAAATATCTAGGTTTAAATCATATTAAAAAGAGACTCCTTTTTAACAAAAATATTGTTCTTTTTCGTTCCCTCTTTTATTAGATACTATTAGATATACGTGTTAAATTCGTTTTCTGTGCACTGCCAAGTTAAAAGGCCGGAGCTCTACAAACGAGTATAAATGAATATTTGTCGAATGCTGTTTTCAAAATTTTATTAAAATATCTCAAAAAACAACTAAATTTTTTCTACCTAGAATTTCCAATACTGTGTTCAGAGTAGACTCAAAAATGACTATTAATAATTTTATTTACTGTAACAATTTTTGTATAACAATAGCAAGTTTCTTATATCATTAATAGCCATAAATTCACTCATAGTGAAACCAAAGCGTCGTGGTGCATGTTAACATTCAATGGTATATAACCGAAATCGCCAAGAAGAGAATAAATAACGGACATACACCAACTAGCTTGGTGGTTGTTAACATACACCAGTGTATCTTAAGATACCCTGCATTTCGGACATTTACAGTAACATATATATATATATATATATATATATATATATATATATATATATATATATATATATATATATATATATATATATATATATATATATATATATATATATATATATATATATATATATATATATATATATATATATATATATATATATATATATATATATACAAATTTTAGTGAATATCATTTTCGTATTCTAGGGGCCTCAAAACATATTTCTGCCATAGTGCCGGGCTCAGATTGCGTCATGAGACCTACTCTAATAGCTGAATTTCGAGTTTTCGAAAGTCGCTAAAAATAATGCTATGCTGTATCAACAACACAGTCTAATTAAAAAAAAATAATTATTACTGCATGGCAAAAATGTAGGCTATAAGAAGGCAAAGTATGATTATCAGACCAATTTCACTGAATCCTTACGTTTTTGGGCTTAAGAAACTCAGAAAACCAAAAACCCAAAAGGAAATATTTCGGAACTGGACTTTTGGTTCGAACCTTTTGTGGACCCTAATAAATATCTTCAGATTTACTGAGGATAGAGCAATGACACCAGGCTTAAAGTTATTCTACACATATTTGTATATGGGGCATTAGAAAACCCAAATTTAGACACATTTTAGTCAGTGCTTCTGAAGTTATCGTCATTCTTAACTTTTTGAAAAATCGAAAAATTTTGGTTTTTTCTATATTTTGCGAATTTTGTTTATGAAATTTGATGAAACAATGAAAAGTATAATAATAATAATAATAATAATAATAAATGTTTATTTGTATTTGACTTTTTACAAAAAGTTTACAAAAGTGTCATATCAAATAGAATATAACATAACAAAGAATATCTAAGAATTATATATAATATCTTTCCATCTGATTATCAGATTAATTCATTAATATCATATGGTGTACAATTTATTAAATATTCCTTTAACATTTTTTTGAACTTAACTAAATTATTTATATTTTGTAGTTCATTTGGTAATTTAAACATTATTTTATAACCAGTGTATACCGGAGTTCTTTCATAGAAACTTGTTCTGTGTGTAAAATTGTACAGCATATTCAATCTTGTATAATGGATTTTATCCGTTTGACAAGTGAAAAATTCTTTTTGTTTCATATATACAACTAATTCTAAAGTATAAATTCCCCAGTAAGTTAATATTTTGTTGTTTTTGAATAAACTTTTACAGGAACTTCTGCTATTTACTTTAAATATGGTCCTTATTATTTTCTTTTGTAAAATAAAGATTCTATTTGCTTCATAGCTTCTTCCCCACATAAGTATTCCATACTTAATAGTGGAGTAGACATGAGCGTAGTAAAACGCTATTAATTGTTCCTTGTCTAAATACTGTCTTAAAATTCTAATTTGGAAACAAATTTTATTTAATTTTTTACACATATTATTTATCTGTTCATTAAATTTTAAGTTACAATCTATCATAACACCTAAGAATTTTGTTTCTGTCACTGACAATAAAATATTTTTAGTAATATTAGTTTCTAGAGAAATTATAGTATGGTCTGGACGCAGTTTAAAACAAATTAAATTAGTTTTTTCTAGATTTATAATTAATTGATTCTTATAACACCAGGATTGAAATGTTTGTAATGTCTGACTCGCCAATAAATTAACTTCATCAGAATTACTTGCACTAATTAAGAATGTAACGTCATCGGCATACATTATTACTTTTCCTGCCGTAACATTTTCTAATAAATCGTTTACATAACAGTTAAACAGCAGTGGTCCAAGTGTGCTACCTTGTGGTACACCTACACTGATACCTTTACACTTCGAATTATGGCCATTTATCTCAACATAAAATTCCCTATTAGTTAGGTACGATCTAATAAGATCATTAGCAGTACCTCTAATTCCCTGTTTTTCAAGTTTTTTGAGTAGAAACTCATGATTCACTGTGTCAAAAGCTGAACTAAGGTCAAAAAACAGTCCAATAACATTTTCACCGTTATCCAAGGATCTGCTCAAATGATCATAAAAATCAAAAATAGCAGTGGATGTAGAACAATTTGTTCTAAAACCATGTTGGGTAGGATATAATATTCGATTTGTCTCCAAAAAATTATTAATTCTTATGTATATTATTTTTTCCAATATTTTAGAAAAAACAGACAATAGTGATATTGGCCTATAGTTTTTGACATCCTTGCTATCGCTTTTTTTATATAATGGTTTTACTTTTGTTATCTTTAAAGAACTGGGAAAAATACCAGTTTCTAAAACTTTATTGAAAATAGGACACAATAAGTTAGAAATAGAGTGGGCACAATATTTAAGTACAAGAGCAGGCACTCCATCTGCTCCTGAAGATTGCTTATTTGGTAAATCCATTATTATATTCTCTATTTCAGACGTACTAGATGGGTACATAAATATACTTTTAACACTTGCAATCTCAGTAGTCGTACATTCTTTTGATATTGTATCACCAAAATGACAGGATAATTTTTCAATTACCGAGTCTGCATAATGGTTAAGAAATATATCCGATATCTCATGTGGATTATCATACAATTTGCTATTATAAATTATCTCAATTGTTTCCTTTACTTTATTATTTTTACCTAAAATTTTATTTATACCGGTCCAAATGTCTTTTGGGGTACATAAAGACAAATTAATATTATTAAAAACATGGTAACGTTTTGCTATGGCAATATCTTTTTTGTGTTGTTTTTTCAATTGTTTATATAAATTTTCTAATTCAGCATTAAAATGTTTTATTTTAAATATATCTCTTAATAAATTACCGTCATCAATAATTTGCTTAGTAACCCATTTTTTAGATTTACTATAATGAGTACGAGACAACATTAAAGGAAAACTAGCATTAAAACAATATTGAACAGTTGAATAAAATATTTCAAAATGAGTATCGACATCAGCATTTACATAAACTGACTCATCTATATTGTTTACCATATATAACATGAAATCTAAATTTAACTTGCTATAATTTCTTTTATAATTATTATTAATTCGTTTAATTTCTTTTTCATTTTTAGTATCAAACGATATTAACTGACCAGTATGGTCTGATAATAGCGTATGTAATATTTCAAAATCACTGAATACAAAATCTCTATTAATTATGGTATAATCTATTCCAGTTGATGACGTATTGGTAATACGAGTAGCCTGATTTACAATGTTGATGCAATTGTATGATTCTATTACATCGTATAATTTAAATTTAGTACTATTATTATTTAAACACTCAATATTAAAATCACCCATGATAATTATTTTATTACTTTCTGGTTTTAAGAAACTTAAGAAGTCATTAAAATAGTTCAAAAATGCCTCCACATCACTATCCGGGGATCTATAAATTACACATATATAACATTTAAAACCGCTTAATTTAAGTTTGACAACAGCACATTCAAATACTTTTTCTTTACACATGTTTGAGAGACATACAGCATCACAATATTGTTTTAATTCCTTTTTAATCCAAATACCTACACCACCATGTTTATAGTCTTTTCGACAAAATTGTGCACTTAACAAGTATTCTTCAATATTTATATTTTTCAAATTTAAATTTGAACACCAATGTTCAGACAATAGAAGGATGTCAGTATTAAGATTAGCTGATATCACTTCAAGCTCAGAGATTTTGTTACATATTGATTGCACATTTTGATGCAGTATCTTAATTTGGTTACACTCTGTATTTGAGTTACTAACTGAAACTGGCTGGTTGCCGACGAAAAATAAATCTTTTCACCAGCGCACCCAAAGGCCAATTGTTTCCATTGTACAGTTGCTCTTTCAAGTCACTGTCACCTCCTACTCGATAACTTTTATAAACTCCTTTACTTTGCAAATCCTCGATTACAAAATTACGTTCAGGATATTTTTTCTTTAGGTGATTATTAATTTTTTCCACAGTCGTTTCTTTAGAGCAACGACCTATGTAAATCCACACTTTAGAGTCAATACATTGAAAATCATCACTAGTTGTGTCCTTTCCTCGAATAAAATTCCTTTTCTTTTTCTTGTACGTGACAGTCTTAAAACCATCATTTTCATTCGGCCTATTTTCCGTACATCTTGGATCTTCACATTCTAGTTCCTTTGCTTCGGTTTCTATTGCTTGCCTTTCAACAATATGCTTTTCCATAGTTTCTGCACCAGCCACTACTTGAGCGTACTGTGCATTGCCTTCATTAGTTGGAATATGTTTGTTCATTTTCTCAGCACCGGATACTACTTGAGCGTACGGTACATTGCCTACGTTAACCCTTGTTTTATTAACAGTTGCTTTGTTGGCAGGTTTTGCAGCCGTGGCATTTTTCATTGTACCAGATGGTAGATTATTTTCACTATTTCCCTGACGTTTTTCAAGCATTGATTTGAGCAAGATTATTTCCTGCTCCAATAATTCAATCCTTTTGGTTTTCTCTTTATTTTCTTCGATAGATAAATTCAACTTACTTGTTATTATATCTAATTTTTTACCCATTGCAACTTGATTGTTCAATAACAGATTTATCTTTTCCTCTAATGGTATCGTACGGATGTATTCCACCAATGGTTTATCATCCACCTTACTATCCTTTTCTGTGGTTGTAGAAGCTTCCACATTGCTTTTTGTTGGTGAATTTTTGGAGATTACATCGGCTCCACAACAATTACACATCCAATTTTTTATTTCACCACTCGTTTTTAAATTTGTTAACATTTCTTAAAAGATATATAAAAGATATATAAAAGATAGATACCATCACATCTTCAAAGGTACGACATTATGGTATATCGATAAAAAGGAGAGAGAAAAGCCATTTAACTGTGTCAGAATCTACTTTACGTTCTAGAAAAGAAATAAAAGTTCGGGATCATATCTCGAAAACAGATAATTATAGAAAAATTCTAAAATTTGTAGGTATATTCGACGTATATAATGTTTCTGCATAATTCATCTAATTTAATTGCAATTATATCTTTCACCATTTATGTAATCTTCATGTTGGTAATTTTATTGGGGACAGCCTGTATATTAATCAAGTATTTGAGAGTGATTTTAGTTTTCTCATACCTGTCCATTACTGAGACTGTTGACGAAACGTCTCAGTCTGAAACAGTTGACGTCTGTGGCTATACAATTGAAAAAAAACTGGGCTTAATTTTTGGGAACATACACAAAAAGAATAGTTTTCATCCACGCGTCGATTCTCTTAAGTTCTTTACTCAATGACTCTCTGTAAAACTGCTGTTTTTGAGCAAAATGCTCTGTTTCATTCCTTAGAAATTTTTAAATGCTTCCATTAATTTTGTTCCTGTGTAGGATTCAATACTAGCAAATTCGAGTACTTACGAAATTATTTCGAATATTACGAATATCTTACGACCTCTAACATCTAAAATTTCAATAGATGACAAATTAATGTCAATATACTTTATTACCTTTGGTTTTATGATCTGTAGCCATAGTCCAGCTTGAGATGATTTCGAAAATACAAAAACTGTATCACTTTAGATACAATTTTGATTTACTACTCTGAAAAGTTTCTTAGCTTTTTCAGTTGTTATTTCAAATCCTTTTTTTTATGTTCCAGAAAATGGTCAAGTAGTAGGATATGTTATGGTTATAAAAACTACTCCAGACGCAAATATGGCATATATCTGTCGGAAGGACAGTATTGCGGACCAAATAAGGGGTGAGTATGATGACTTTATGTTAAAATTGTCAAATAGAATACAAATATTTACCATTAATTTATTCTCAAACCAATGGCTCAAAAATTAAAAATGACTATACACAGGTACTATAAATTTATACAGAAACTGTATTATTAAATCTTAATAATTTTCTTTAATTTCTTTTCTGCCAACTGTCACAAAAACAACATTTTACTGAAAACTGACGGAAGGTAATACTTTTTATGCCTAAGCAACTAAAATGTTTTAATTGTCGCTGGAAAACTTATAAATATTATTAGGCTTGGTTTTTGCAAAAAGAAAACACCAGCTTATACATAAGATAGACAGACAGTACAATAACCAATTAATTGGCTACAAAATGAATTTTAAAATTAATTTTAATGTATAGAAATAGTTTTGACAAAATGTTAGAAATAAATCGTTTATTGTAGCTAAGGGAAAAATAATGGATTTAACAGAGCAGGAAAGAAGTTTTTACTGTCTCGGTTGATATTTATACTGACAATGAGGCGTATAATCTCGGCAATAAAATTGTTTCTTTTCTGCTTTGTAAAATTAATGTATTATTGTTTTAATACACTCAAAAAATGTTGCGTTATTTCATTTGATTTAAATAATTTATTTTTTATTTTTTTTTTTTTTTTTTACGTTATTATATATTTTTTCCCCAAGAAAATTTCTGATTTCCTCACAAAAAAATCATTTTATTAGGTGCACAACTAAGTTCTACCCGTTTTCAAAAGATGGCGTTATCTCACAGCCGGTTATAGGTTAATTATTAATACGCATATATACATACACAGCTATTTTTACTCTGTAAATTCATCATGCTCTTAATATATTAATCTTCAATATATATTTTTTTTATTGAGTTGAAAATGGAAGTAAATAGTGTGCATAGTCGCCATTGTCTTCTATACGAATTTCATCAAGGAAAAAGTGCTGCTGAAGCTCAAAGAATAATCTGTGTAACTTATGATGACTGTGCTATTGATGACAGGTACGTTCGAAGATGGTTTCGAAAATTTAAAAATGGTGATTTCAGTTTAAATGATAAACCACGCTCTGGAGCCTCCAACAATCAGTGACGAGGATTTGCAAGAATTACTGGACCAAGATTCTGCGCAAACACAACAACAATTTGCAGAAAAGTTGAACGTCACTCAACAAGCTGTTTCTAAAAGATTACATGCAAACGGGTAGTACTTAGTTTTACACCTAATAAGAGTGTTTGTATATGTTCATTATTTTAAAAAATTACACAAAAACAAGTGGGAAAGTAAATTGGTGTTTCTGTAAAGTTTTCCGCAATTATTATTCCGAGTTTTTTTAAATATTAATTTTATAAAAGATATTTATGCAATAAATAGCCAAATGAGGATGCTTTTTTTACTAGCCGTAACAGTTATTCAACAAAGCTTCCAGAATCGGACAGTTACGACATATGAAAAAAACCTCTTTTGTACGTGCTCACATTATTTAAAGTTTGATATTTACATTAAAATAATATATTAGGTGATTGAGCTTGTAAGTTGTATATATTACACACGAGCAAAAAAGTAAAACATAGCTTACCTGGATAGTATTTTGTAGAATAAATAAGCAATTTCACAGTAGTCCTATACACAATATCTTATTGAATTTATATTTTTCAGAAAATATGGTTGTCCTTAAAAGAAGCCCTGATTTTACGGATAAAGATAAAGCTGATGCTCAACAAGGTTGTAATGACTATAAAATTTCATGTGGCAATAATTTAAGAAGTGTTAAGCAAGATAGTTCAGGCTGTAAGAAAGTAATCGAAGTCATCGGTGCATAATGAATTACTTACTCATATTTTTTATGTTGTATGTTGTACCGTATTTGTTCTAATTTTTAATAAAAGCGTTGTTTTTTGATCTTGTTCTATTTATTATAGGTATGTGTATCAATTTCTGAAGGAAAAATATTTTTCTTTTTTTATATTAAATAAGTACCGTGACCTGTTATTACCTTCCACAAAATTAGGACAATTTTAGTTTTTCCTGAAAAAATCAACTTTAAATCATAATTTTATTAAGGGGGTAGGTAATCGGTCTAGTGGCTTCAAAAAATGTATTTTTTTATTTTTGCGTAAATCGGTAGTATATTATCCCTAGAATATGTCCCTAAAGCCTTAATTATGAATTCGTATTTTTACGGGCCGAAATGAGTTCGATCAATACGGATGTCATACTATATTCATTATTTTAACGTGTTTTCAAACCAGCAGTAAGCGCGTTTAACGTATATTTCGACTAGTGACGTCATTTGTGTTTAAACACTGGTACTCGACTGTTAGTACACATACACGTGATTTGTATTTTCAAGCCGCCTATAAGAGTATTTTACGTACATTTCAACAGTCGACGCCATTTGTGCATAAATACAGTAACTTAATCATTAGTATTTTCCTCAAAATCATGTTTTTGAAACTGGTGTGCAGGATGGCTCAAAAAGATCTCGATGGATCAAAAGAATATTTTTTTTTAAATTAAGGTAATTAAATTGCCTTGAACTTATATATACCTACTAGCCGTATGCACGATGAGATTTCCCATTGACAACATCTTTTTATTAGGTAGGTATTCACTTTTTGCTCACTTTTAATGTTTTTCAAAAGCCTAAATCAATATCCACGTTTCTAGCTTCAAAAATGACGAACTTCCCATATGAACTTTCATTTTCTGTTTTAACCCCTTGGGGGATAAATTTCCAGAAACAACTGACTTTTATTTATAAATAGAACCCTAAACGCCAAATTTCATAATTCCTGTGCTTAATTTCGTCCTTCTAAACCCAACAGTTTAGGTTGTGCGTTGTATGTCAGACAAAGTTAAAGATTCATAAAATAAGATATTATTTATTTTAGTAGCCATAGTAACAAATTTTTATATACCACTAACATCAAAAATAATGAATTTACATACAAATTTTCATCCCCTATTACATCCACTCAGGAGACGAATTTTCAAAAATCCTTTCTTAGTGCTCACCTACGTTACATAGGGAACTCCTACGCAAAATTTCATTCTTCTGAACCCAACGGTTTAGGCTGTGCGTTGTCTGTCAGTCAGTCAGTGTTAGAGGTTTATTAAGTAGATATTTTGTATCAAGAAAATACTTGTCGAATTTCGGCAAGTACTTTGGAAGAAAAAACAAAAATAGAAAAATAAATCGATGTTATATCATACCTACCGACCGATTTTCTATATCCCAATTATATTTCAGATATGACGTCATTGTTATATGCTTTTTCGAAAATACTTCGAAACATAGGATAAAATCGGAAAAATTATTCAGAAATATGTTTAGTTACCTTATATAATCGACCCTAAGTTATTAATTCCCCCCGTAAATTAGTATTTAATGAAATAAATTGGTTTAAATATTAAGACACGCCTTTTTTGTATTTCAAAAGTATTTTCGAATATTAAATCTCAAAAAGCGGATAACGCATCGTATATATTCCACAGAGTTTAAGTTTAGTTTAACTTCTAGACATGTATTATTTAGGACTAATAGTTTCGCCTTCTATTTTTTAGATATTCAAATATGTGTTTTATTATCAGTCGTATTTTCTGTGATTATTGTTAAATAGTAATAGTATGGATAAATATGACTCGTATCTAAAACGAGTTTGTAGAAAATAATTCATTTCGGGACTTTAACGTGAATTTTTTTAATTTATTAGAATGGTTATTTAACTTAAAGTATGTTAATATGAAAATTTTGTATTTGTACAAATTTTAAGGGATAATTCAACAGAATTGTTAATTGCGCAAGTTCATAAGGTAGAATTATCCGGGTCAGTAATAAAAGATCTCGCCAAATTCGTTTTCCATTAATAATTATTGTGTACGTCTTATACGAATAATTTAGAATCTCCAACATCACTCCTTATGGTGTGCTGCTAAACCACTGGCTTGGTAAACCGTAGGTCGAGTGTTCAAATCCGACCTCGGTGAAACTCTTCTTTTTATTTATTTATTTATTTTAAATAAATGCATAATTACATTTTTTATTTAATAAATAATAATAATAACTTATTTATTTACTTTTGATACAATATATCATAGTAAAGGAGATTTGGATTGCTCCTGCGTTAGTTTACAAGAATATAAAGGTTCTATAATATCTGGATTTAAAATGTATTTGTCTATGTCATCTGTAGAGAGCATTGCTGGTAACAATTTATTATAGAAATGTAAAATATTAATTTATCAAGAAATAATAATTCATTTACAACGTATTAATAGTATAATTACTTTTGTAGAAAAAGAACGTACAAATAATTTTCGATTATAGGGTAAAGTTTCCAAATATTTACCAGTTTCTATCTTTTTTATATATAACCTTTATTTATTAATAAAATTAAAAAATAACAGTACTCCCATAAAATTTGATTATTATGCTAAAAATTTCAACAAAAATTAAATTTCCTGTTAAAAATATTAACTAAAAAATTCTATAAAAAATTAAACGCTGCAAGAAGCATAATTGAGGACCGTTTTTTAAAAACTCGACAACTACATTTTTGTCAATTTTGAGTTATACATGATTTCGTATATTTTACAATATTCTTCATCGATTGGGTTATTGAGATTTAAAAAAAAATGAAAATTTCATATGAGAAGTTGATTTAAAAATGAAAGTTTTTTAAAAACTCGATAAATGCATCAACTGACTTTGTAAAAACTCGATATCAGAAAAAAATATTTTTAAATTTAGTAAAAATTCGATAACTAAAAAAATGAATTTAAAAAATTTTGTAAAAACTAGATATTTGTAACAAATTTGTTTCAAGCTCTATCATAAAAAATGTACATTAAAATATGATATATTAAATTCCTACAAGTTCTAGCAAGTAGTTCAACAACTAAGTGTTCCTTTTAAACCAAAATATACTAATTGTTATTAGTTTACAGAAAATCATTAACAGACTTAAGTCTTGTGCTTGTTTTTAACTATTCTGAAGTAAAAAATGGAATTTTCGTCTGTAAGTAATATCGAATACCAAGCGAAAGTGTTTAAAGTTGATCGTGGGAGAAAACATCGAAAAAATAGTGAGAAGAGGAATACAATTTTAAAGAAAACTAAATATGTTATGAAGATATTTATGTTTCAC
Organism: Brachynemurus nebulosus; assembly: GCA_035578155.1. Taxonomy (NCBI): domain Eukaryota; kingdom Metazoa; phylum Arthropoda; class Insecta; order Neuroptera; family Myrmeleontidae; genus Brachynemurus; species Brachynemurus nebulosus. The sequence goes on along the minus strand of JAPWDM010000011.1, from coordinate 167,643 downwards.
TTGCGAATTTGGGAAATAAAACTGAACAAGACAAATGATTTTTGAGGTATATGGATATTGATATTCCTAAACGAAAGACGGTAAAAGTTGATCATAAAAGAGCTCGTAATATTTCCGTTAAGTATAAAGTTAAACAAAGAAGAGGAAATTTCATTCAAATATGCGCTTTGTCATTTCGAAGTATAACCGGAATATCAAAGGATCGATTATTATCATTGCTTGCACGCAAATTTATAAAAACGGGTAAACTGAAAAAAGACGAGGTAGAAAGCCAAAAGAAAATATAAGCATGACCAATTACATAATTGGGCATATTAAAAAGTATAAATTCCGAGAGAGTCATTATAGTCGAGGAAATTTGTACGATCATATTTGCAACCCGAATTAAATCTGCAAATTATGTTTAAGAAATTCTGCGAAGAGCAACGTTCTTCAAATTTACCCGTTTGCTCTTTATCAAAATTTAAATCTGTATTTTACCAAATTTTTAATCTTGGTTTTGGAAATCCACACACCGATACCTGTTCTACATGCAAATCTTTTACTACAAAAATTAAACTAGCACAAGATTTGGAAGAAAAGAATAAACTGCGTGTCGGTCTTAAAGTACATAAGCAAAGAGCAAAACGTTTCTATGAAATAATGAAAATAAGTGAACCAAACATAATAAAAATTTGTTTCGATATGCAACAGAATCAACCTATTCCCAAGTTATCGGTTGGCAAAGTATTTTACAGCAGGCAAGTTTGGCTTTACAATTTATGCTTTATCATTCACTGTGAAAAACAACCAAAAGAAGATATTACATTTTATACGTGGTTAGAAACTGAGTCAGCACGGAGAGCAAATGAAGCCGCAAATGCCGCTATAGACTTTTTAACCAATTTAGATAAAAGTTTAACTGAAAAAAATTCACCTTTAATTGATAGACATCTGTTTTCAGACTCATGTACTAATCAAAATAAAAATTTTGTGTTAATGGCGGCTCTAAGTAAATTTGTTTCTCGTAAGATATTTAAATCAATTAAACATTTCTATCCTGTTAGAGGACATAGTTATATGCCTTCGGACGGATTGAAAAAGATTACAGGTTGTGTGAAGAGATAAGATAGTATTACCTGCTCAATATTACAAAATACTAGAAAAATTTGGAACTCTAAAAATATTAGCCAAAGACTGGGTTACACTCGACTACAAAACACCAGCTCGGGGTTTGATGAAAAGAAAGTTACTATTTAAAATATCCGATGCTAAAGTTATTCAATATAATAATAGTGGCTACAACAAATTACAGAAAATTTACATCAAAACTGCTTACGCTCAGGATCCAATTGACGTAGATATATTTAATCCGAGACTCAAAAAACAATCCTGGAAACTCTTAACTACTCCAAAGGCTATATCTAATAATGTATCGAGGGAAAAATCCAAAGACGTTGAAAAACTAATGAAATTTTTTTTTCATGCCAGATGACGCAACAAAATTTTATGAAGACATTTTAAAGGCCCAAAGTAAATCTACTAAGGAGGCACCAGATGATTTGGATGAATCTGCAATTTCTTATTACGAAGAAGAAAACGAAGAAATATAAATAATTATATCATATATATAATTAGTAAACTATTTGAATTATATTTAATTTTTATTATTATTTTCTTAAATATGAAAATATAAAAATATTAGAATTATTACTATTTTTCAAATGTAAAATGTGTTATATTTTATTTTACTTCTATCATTTTTGTACTGATATAGAATAAATCTTTTTTTAAAATTATATCTAGGGTAAAAGCCCCGTTTGTGGAACGCGATCCAATAGAAAAACAGTTTTGACATTTATATCTTAATGAAGTTATTTCTGAAAGAAACGTCTCATAACAAAAATTATTATTAATAGAATGATTGTTTTTCAATTTAAATTCATCTCACATTTAATGTTTCTTTACTTAATTAAAGAAATACATATATATATTAAACAGTTTTTGCTGAATGTGTCTCTTTTGCGTTTGATCAATGCTTATTTATAGAAACACATGCCTTATAAATTTCAACATTTTCCAGTTAATTTTCGAAGTTAGCGCAATAAAACTATACAAATAATTTTTATTAGTCCAGTTAAGAGATTATAAGAGCTAAATCATCTTTTTATTCGGTTTAAATGTAATTTATATATATGTGTATTTCTTTCAGTACACACATAACCTCTGTATTTAACTAAAATCATGTACGTAAAATAACTAAAAATTTATATTATAGTTTTAATTTCTTTTTGAGTCTAAAATATTTACTTACTGCTTTAAAATCGTAAAATTTTTAATATTTTTTTTATTTCGGAGCGTATGGTCAATTGATAAATAAAAAAATATTGATTTAAAGTTGCAAAATTTTATTAATAATGAAAAATTGTCGCCATTTTGATAAGTTAGTGTAGAATTGATTAGAACTTTACCAAAATACATAGATGGCGAAACAAAATATAGTATTTTGGTATATTCTGTGATTTTGGTCGTTTATTTTATCGAATATTTAAACCATTCTATATTTTTTAATTTGACATTCTATTTACTACTAGATGTCACTCTATGTCATAGAGTGAAAAGATGGCAAAAGATGTATTTGATGTATCTCATGTTGGTACATACGTGTTCTTTTTTAGGTGTCAATGTGCTGATTTTTTAAAGGGTGTTAATATATTCTGTCCGTTTTTTTATAGATGTCAACAAATTATAAAACAAAACATTAATAAATCAAAATTTTTGGGTTATATTTTCTTAAAAACATATTCATTGGATTAAAAAAACTTGGTTTCATGCTTATTAAAAAAAAAAAATGGGTGTTTAATTCATTTATTAATTTTTGTAAGCAAGTTTGATGAAATACCTAAAAATGGTGTTCCACAATCGGGGCTTTTACCCTACTCTTTTTTTTTTTATTGGAAAAATTTGTTATAATTTTGTAGAAATTATAGACAATTTAGTAAACATGTTTTTCATTTATCGAGCTTATAAAAAAAAAAAAACGCCGTGAGCAGCGGAGCCCCATCACGGAAGTCGAATTTTTCCTTTCATCTTCGGTATTGAATGTCTGCAAGCGAAATGTAATGGGTACCTAACTAAACTATTCAAAAACAAAACATGAGATGGACCGTGTTATAGATTTAATAAAGGCGATTTGTTTAAATCAATTTGGTCATTTAAGATGACGTGGTTTGGGTCTTTGTTCAATTTGTTGATTTCCAGGGCTTCCAAAATGTTGAGTTTGCGGCCTTTTTTACAAAAATGTAATATTTTGGGTTGTTGATCGGGTTTTACCGAATGACCTGTTTCTAGTAGATGTAAACCAAAGTTGGAAATGTGTTTCTGGGTGGTAATATGTTCCCTTTACATCTACTAGAAACAGGTAATTCGGTAAAACCCGGTCAACAACCCAAAATATTACATATTTGTAAAAAAGGCCGCAAACTCAACATTTTGGAAGCCCTGGAAATCAACAAATTGAACAAAGACCCAAACCACGTCATCTTAAATTACCAAATTGATTTAAACAAATCGCCTTTATTAAATCTATAACACGGTCCATCTCATGTTTTGTTTTTGAATAGTTTAGTTAGGTACCCATTTTAAAATTTATCCATTCCTGGTAATTAATATTTAAAAGGTCTTTTTGCAATATATTTTTACATCATTTAACAAACCTTTTAGTTTAACAAAAACAGCTACCTGCTGGGTGTAACCCTTCGTGCAAATCAATAAATATCTCTATTATGACAAATTAACACAGACAGATACCTGTATATTTTTCTTTATTTCTGGTAATTATCATTCACCGCCGTTTCACGTGTCTGGTTTTCCCCAACGTACTCTAGTTATTTAATAATATTACACCTAACTGTTTTTAAAATAAATTTCGCTGTAAGTACCTTTGCAAATAATACAAAAAAATTTTAGTTTTATCAAAAATTGGTCAACTTGGGTGTTCCCTTACATTTGTTTACTGTGATTATATCTACCTCTATCTCTAACATCCCCCACCAATACATTATTTACTCCAATTTATATTATAAATAGTTTTCGCCTAAAAGAACAATTTTAGTTACGTTTTTCACCTGACGATGGCGTAAAACGTAACTACTACCTACACTTAGGGGGCGAATTTTCAGAAATCCTTTCTTAGTGGGCAACTACGTTACATAGGAAACTCCTGTGCAAAATTTGATTCTTCTAAACCCAACGGTTTAGGCTGTGCGTTGTCTGTCAGTCAGTCAGTGTTAGAAATTTATTAAGTAGATATTCAGGTGCAGATTCTAATATTTTTTTTTGTGTATTTTATCAGTTATTCCTTACTTCTTCTTTAATTTCTAAAACTCACTTTCCAAAAAAATTACCAAAATGCCCGTTTAATATAACATTACTACAATTATTGATTAACAATAACTTGATCAAAGCAAAATATGTCATCAACTTTTCTTTTTACATACCAAGGAAGTTGTGAAAGGAAATTTAGGTTTGATAATTTTCGCTCAGTCTTAATGTTCGCACCATTCTTAATGTTCGTGAATTTTTTCAGATTTTTCTGAACAATCCTTCTGGTAATAATGGCCGGGGACAGCAATTTTTGTCATGTTTTGCCAAAAAAAAAAATTCGTGCTTTAGTAGACTTTCATTTGATACCTTAGTCGGTGCTTTTGGTAAAAAAATTTGTTTTTACTTTTCAGGTTATCCCCTAAAATTAACTCCCAGAATCGAAATTCAACTTTACATTTTGAATTAGTTGAATTAGGCCACAACACCCTATCTCCGTGCTAAGTTTCAAATTTTCGCGTAGAGTGGTTTCAGAGAAAATTGTCTGTGACACTCGAACAGACACCGAAATGATTGCATAAGTGTTCCGTTTTGCTAATTTTGGTACGGAAAAAATGATTTGAATGAGCATAAATCGACACAGAAAGCAAATCAAAACGAAATTTCGTTATAACATCACTTGTAATTTACTGATTTTCTTTTAGAATTGCTTGAGGTCTAAATACCGAAGAAATAAAATATATATGTTTGTTTATATAGGACTCAAATTTATTATTTTATTAATAAATATTTGTTATCAAAAATGCTTAAAGTCTTATCGTTTTTCTTATCTTAGTTATGACAGTATGCATTAGTTATAATTTAAATTTTTGAAAATCATTAATAAAAAAATTATTTTTCTGTATAAGGTCATTGTCAGGACCTACTTAAAAAAATAATAAATAAAAAAAATTATAAATAAAATCAATGACTGGCGGAACTTACATATATAGTACCTACATATTACATATATCCCTTTTATATTATTATATTTTTTTGGACATAATAATTTATTAGTTTTCAGAATTAAGCAAATTAAAAAAAAATTACAAAACAGTTTAGGAGACTCATTTTGAAAAACCGAAATTTTTGGTAAAGGAAATTCGAAAATAGTGTCTGAAATATTTTAACTTTATATTTTTATTTTCTTAGTGTTCAGAAATTATAGCTTAATGTTAAAATAAATCATCTCCAACTAAACTTATATCACTGTATCAGAATTTCACAGTCTTTTTCCTGAAACAATTTTTTTGATTTTTAAAAGGTCGAGAAAACAGTTTTTCGAGTATATATTTTTCTAGCATAGTTTAAACAGGTCTTCTTATATTCACCATATAAATTAACGTAAATATGACTTATTATGTGTTAACTTGTTTTGTGAAAATTCTTATTGGATTACCTTTTATGGAAAGGTTCTATGTTAATCGGTATTACATTAACCTTCGTTTGACACTGAATAAGTCACCAATTTTTATCCACCACTACGGGAACCGTAATAGCAGCGCCCGCTCCAGCGTTTACATCGACCCGGACAAAATTTTTTTTTAAAAGTTAGTATTTTGGCTGTCAATGAAGAAGGGAATGAAGTTTTTTTAAAAAGGCAGACGAGCTTTCTTTTCTTTTTTTGCTCGCCATTTGTATTTTTCTCCCCAAAATGCAACTGGTGAGTAAAAAAAAGTTCATCTACCTTTTTTTTTTAAAAAAAACTTTATTCCCTTCTTCATTCACAGCCAAATTGCCGCCCTTTAAATTTGCCGCCCCGGGCAAATGCACGGATTTTTCGCTCCTAGAGCGGACCCTGATAATAGATTGCTGAGATCTGCCATTACAGTAATTAGTTTTTTGAATTATTTAGCGAATTGTTATTATTAGCAAATTATTTTTTTACTGTTTTCCTTTTCTTCAGTACAAAATGACTAATAAAAAAAAAATAGGGGATGAAATGGAAAATGGAAGAAACATTGTTGTTTTCAGGAAGCAGAAACTATATTCATGTTCAAGAACAGCGCAAAATGTATATTTTTTAATCAGATCTCTATTGATTATTAATAGTTCATTGAAATATTGAAATTGTATTATTTAATAATTATTATTTTATTCTTCTCTATTTTTCTTTTTTATTATTGTGAAAATATCTAATAATATATAAAAAGAACAATGATCATTAATTAGTACTATTGTAACATAATGAATTTATTTTTATATGTATTTAATATAAAGATTAAAGAAAAGCTTCTGTAAAAAATAATACATTTTTATATACATTTGCATATGTTATCAATAGAAATTTTTGAAATATATATAAACGAAATTTTGTCAGTTTTTGGTAGCAGTTTTTGGTGATCAAACATTTGAACTGAATCTTTAATCACTATATATTAATTGATAATTTAATTTTGTTGTATTTATTATTGTTGCATAACTGATAGTGAAAATGAAGCAAATTTTGCCATTACTGGTATTAGTATCGTCGGCCTTGGCTGCTGAAATCATAAAATCTGGTGATGGAGAATGCGTAGCACCGACAACATTGGTTGATGCACCATTCACGGATGTATGCATATTAACTTTTATTAATAATTTTAATACACTTTTAATATATATTTTCTTTTTTTAACTTGATTTAGACTATAGTGGATATTTAAAATTTTCTGGCGTTACTAATCATAACCAAACTCATGAAACATTCTAAACAAATATCTTATTTCCGTCTCTGGACATTCATAATACGATAGTAACCCTCATATATTAAAAAATAGTGTATTATTTTATGTCGACTACAGTTGATGTTTGGAACGATGAGGTTAAAGTCTAAAAATTAACAATACCAAATTTTAATATAATTTTAAAATATCAAATATATATTTTGTAAGTAAATGCTCACTTGAATCAATCAAATTTTTTTGAGAACGACCCTATTTTTACTTTAACTGATGGCATTATGGGAGTAATTTTTATCTATTTGCCTGTGTGGCTGTTTGTTTGTACCATCACTTGCTCAAGTGAAAACGGTGCAAAAATATTTTAGAAAAACAAAATTGTGTATAAGTTGAGATACCTAGAAATACGAGAAATACCATACATTTCATTTCATTAAAATCGATACTGTAGATGCTGAAATATAAACAGTTTTTCCACTGTATTTTAACAATAAATGTTTATGGATCTAACGCATACAATAACCCATCACGGATTATTGCATAAAAGTGGAATACATCCATATTTCGATCCAAAATAATTGTCACGTCAAGTGACGGCTATAATGTTCTTTAATAAAATCTTTCCGAATAAGTCCTAAATTCTACATAAACAAAGTCTCGAGCAAAGCTAGCATAATCATAAGGGAAGTTAGCAAAGTTGTCAATTTTAGGCTTTTGTTGTTGTTAAAGCCCTATAATTTTTATTAGACATGCTTATATTTTACAATATCATATTTTTTAGTTGACAGGAACATGGTTTTCCGTGGCATCCTTCCAACAACTATTCCGAACAGACTGTCACAAAATGAAGTTAACACAGATAAATGAAACAACACTGGAGTGGAAAATTGTATGGAAAGGTTTGATCCCATTTACCACCAATGTATTGAATCTTGTTCTGGAAAAATCACCTGTAAACGGAATCTATGAAATGTATTGTAAGTAATAAATCGAAATTGTGTGACCGGATCTTTTAGTCAATAACAAATTAAGAAATCGCCTTCAGTTCACAAACTAGTGTACCGAAAAACATTTTAAAATTGAAACAATTTATCTCAATACATAAAATATCCTTTGGATATTATCCCAAAATAATATTCCCAAAATTATAACAGTTTTTGTAGAACTAAAGAAAAATTAGCTGTATAACATCTGTATTCCTTAATTATCATAATAAAAGCAAAATTGTGTGGTTGTTTTTTTATTAACGATGTTGTGTCCGTATAGTTCGATTTTTGTATACATAAGTCAGTAGAAATTTGAGATTTTTGGAAAATTTTTTTTGTGGTAAACTGTGATTTTGTCAGTTATGTATGACTTTATTATAATTTTGAATCTCCAGCCATACCTTGCCAGATTTTAGGTTAATACAGGCTTCTCAAACTTTTTAGACTCGCGGCGCCGTTAAGGTACAAATCATCTCCGACAAAAAAAAGGAAAAAAACAAAAAACAAAAACAAAAATAAAGTCGCTCAGAAATACTCATTTTCCCCTATTTCTTTATTTTTCCCGGAAGAACGAGAAAATGTTTCCGGAATATAATATCTATTATAATTTAATTGTTCCAAGAATTAAGTTTTAAAAATTATTTTCCTAATAATTGTGAAATTTTGCATACTCTTTTAAACATATTAATCTGCTTAGTATGCAAAATTTTAGATTTTTTCCGTTATTTTTCATTTAAGTATAATAAAAATAGTCTATTTCCCATAAGAGTATATGTATTTTGCCATATAACATATTATAACGCATTCTGCTCCATGATAGGTTTCCTTAACCTACATGAAACTTCAGTCTATATATGTATATTTTTTATTCTATTTTTTATATCTCTATTGGATTTTGTTGGTTTCAACTGGTTTTCATCATTTTGATTCTAGGGATTCAAAGTCATTAATACTTAGTACATATTTATTTATAAAATCGAACAAACTTTAAAACGTTTCTTTCTAGGATCTGTAAGAATGAGAAAAAAACCCACTTCCTGAATGTTAAACATTTATCCAATTAAATGGTGATAAAAAATTTTTACTTTCAGCTTTTTCTTTCCTTAACTTTCAGATTTTAAAATGTTAGGTAAATGATTGGCAATTTTCAGTGTTACCAGAATGTTTATGTAGTAAAGGACTAGTGGGGGTATATCTGTATAAAAATAAAAAAAAAAAAAAAAAAAAAAAAACTGATAAAATATTATATAGTTATACTAAAAGGTCCATTATTTTGATATTAAAACCACTAGTTCCTGATGATAATAATATATTAATTCATTTCAGTGAGAGGCCTTATTTCACGGAATATATACTTAGGACGTGCGTATATTGTACAAACCCAAGAAAGGCTCATCATTTGTAGTTGCCGTAGCGGAAATTTGGTCATAACTACAAACTTAGCTGCACGTAAGTAAATTTTTCGAAGTTTTTTAAAGGTTCATCCCATTTTAATTCTAAATTATAATGATTTATTCAAATACATAATTATTGAATTTGATTTTAATATAAAGGATAATTCAAAATTATATTTGAATATAGTACGAGTTAGGGTCAGAAGTCAAGAAATGGTATTCCCAATGAAAAAAATTAGTAGATTGGTGTTTGAAAACTGTACTTTACAATAAATGATGGTCAACTAAAAATGGTTTGATATTAAAAAAAAAATTAAGCAAAATTAGACGTACAATCTGAAGTTACCATTGTTACTCTAATACAAAAGTACAAAAAGGAAAGAGACAAAAAACTACGTTCGTCTAATTTTCTGTCTCTTCGGTTCGGTTGTAATTTATGTATATTCTAGATAAAAAGTTTACGTTACAATGTTATAATTTTTTTCATTTTAATACAAATGACAATGAATCTTACAGAAGATTGTTATGTCGCAACTAAAGACGAAAATCTGGATTATGACGACACAAAATTTGAAGCAGACAAGGCAACTGTTATTGCTGCTAAATGGGATGGTGGTTTTTTGGAAAAAATAAGACAATCTAAAACACAATGCTCTTGGGTAAGAATATAAAATGAAAAATATACACGTGGTTCAATTGTTCATATATTTGTAAAGCAAATAAATGTATTGTCTTTAGAAATAAAATTAATTTTCTCTGAATATGTTAGTTATATTTTTTAAATTTTGGATTACTTCACTATACAGGGTGTTTCATTAACAATTGGAAATATTTTAATTGAAGAATCCTGAGCTTAAAATATGAAGATTTAACCCCAGTGGCGTAACTAGGCGTGGGCGAAGTGGACCCTCGCCCAAGGCCTCGCATTTAAAGGGGCCTGGCGAGGCGCCTTTAAATGCAATGCCCCCAGATTTTACCACAGATGACTAATAAATTTAATCACTTTTACGCTCGAAAAAAAAAAAAACGTCACAAATCTAAAAGCGTGTTTGTTTGCAAGAAGCCCCTTTTAAATGTGACTCTTAGGTCCTTAGGTTTATACCTGTGGTATTTGCGTGGGCCTGGCGAGGCGCCTTTAAATGCAATGCCCCCAGATTTTACCACAGATGACTAATAAATTTAATCACTTTTACGCTCGAAAAAAAAAAAACGTCACAAATCTAAAAGCGTGTTTGTTTGCAAGAAGCCCCTTTTAAATGTGACTCTTAGGTCCTTAGGTTTATACCTGTGGTATTTGCGTGTAACGATATCTAATTTATTTTATTTTTTTTTTTTTTTTTTTTTTTAATTAAAATTGGGGTACTGCTGCCGGTGGATGGCGCGGTCAGCAGCACCCGGCGACATCACCTACTAAGGGCATGCGCCGCCAAAACTCAGTAAAGATAAAAACAACACATAAAGACAGGAACACATAAATGCAATAGACAATGGACAACATACACATATTAAAATTCAACGATGAGCCCTGCCATCCCAGGGCCTAAAAAGTATGGACAGTCCTTGGTGGCGGTACGCTAAGGGCTAGCCAGAGCGTCCGGTCACCAAGGTCTGAAATCCAACGATGAATCTCCGAGGTGTTAAGGGCCTCGGAGTGGAAAATACTGACTAGAAATATCACAAGAAAAGCGAAATCTTATTACGTTACTGGGGAGCCACAGGCCGACCAGTGCCGCAATAAGTAGTTAAAAACGATACCGCTGAAGGATCACAACAGCAAGCCTACAGCGGCACGACAAAATATCACAGATAAGAACAACAATTGATGTACCACCTCGGGTGGAAAAGGCCCTCAGTGGTACATCGTTAAAATAAAACAAATTAAAATCAATCTTATTAAAAAAACAAAAACAACAATATCACAGTTTTCAAAATTTCTTGCTCTGTGATACGATTCCGCTCCCCATAGTCTCGACAATTCCGAAATGGCTTCGTCAACACCTAGGAACTCACACGTGTAGGGACAGTGACATCTGATTACTGAGTAACATGTACTGTTCTGTCAGATAACTGATTACTGGGTACATGTGCGGTTCTGTCAGGTGTCGGGGTCAACCTACACGGGAGACCGGTACGATGACTAGGCCACGTTCGTCCGAGTCGAGGCTACAGAGAACGGGACAACGCCACAGAGTATCACAATGGATCCGACCAATGTCCCTATCACTTCGATGGGGCGGAAGCGGCCAAGGACGCTGACAAACGCATCCGTGCGAGGGACGACAACGTCTCCTTACTAGACGAGCTCGCTCAAGCCGTTCGGGCAGACGTTGACTCACACGTGTGGCCGACACGAATGAATGCGTCAAACGCCGCATTCCTACCCGTCGAAGCCACAGGGACAGAAATCAACCTTATCACAGGGCAGATCACAAATGTGTCACACTGGAGTGCACCATCCAGTGGACACTAGGACAGATAAAAACACCATAGAAAATATCACAGCACAAAATATCACCAAAGATGAAAAATAAAAATCACAGCAACAATTATCACTTATTCGACTAACCCGAACACGATTCACAACTCCGGCAACCACACCCATACAAGTTACTAGGCTCCCTCATTGTTGAATTCCGGTCAAGGTACTTACAGACACAAATCAACTTTCGGTGGCACTTCTCTTATACGGGGGATATAACCTCGGTCGGTCATACGACGTTCATCGTCGTCGAAAATTTTACCAGAGCCTCGTCAGCCTGCTAGCCGAAGCTAACAGTTGCCCGCCGGGCACGAACGGGGACGTGAAGGTTGGGTTTTAGCCCAGCATTTATTTTATTAAAAATTATTATATACATATAATTGTAATATATATATGAAATGAAAAAAAGAAAAACTTATATAGTTGTATCAGACTAATCGGCAATGATTCCAAATAAAATGATTTTTGTATTTTTTATAAGTGTAAATATGACTGATTCACAAGGCAAAACCCGTTAGCTCTATAAAAAAAAAAACTGATAACATTTGTTTTTATTTGAAACTTGTGGAGGAATGGGTTTTGAGGTTCGTAACTGATAAAGGGCTGATATATAAACATTTACGAATAACAGATAAAGAAAATTCCAAAGGAAAAGAGCATTCCAGTCAAACGTTACAAACAATCAAAATCTACGTTTTTGATTCTTTGACGAGGTAAGTAGGTATGGGGCCACCTGGTGATGGGAATTTTGTATACAAATGAGCTAATTAATTATTCAAATTTTTGGAGATTGACCCGGACCAAATTTGGAGGGTTCGTTCAAGGTTTATTCAAATTTTGGCAATTGGAATAATAACTTTTATTCTGATTGAAGGTTCCTATGGGATACAAAATTAATCACTCAATCACGACGAAATAACCGAATTCAGACAGAACTAGCAGAGCATAGAGCACATATATAATACATATATAACGCTACCTTTCGGTCTTAACCTCGTATCTAAAAAACTACAGTTTTCGGGAAACACAAAAAACAAGATTTTACCGACTTTGATATAAATCAGCGATGGTGAACTCTAACGTCCGAAAGTTGCAGAACTCCATTTAAGAACTAGAGTTTTAATAATTTACTATTTACATTATGTATTTAGGTTCATATTATCGCAAGCTCATATTATCACTGTGACTCTACTATATTATGAACTTTTTGCTTAGCATGTCAGTAAACATAAACGTGTGATACAAGACTTTACTTAGCTATCCTTGTACATGATGTGCCCTAATATAAAGTGCAGCATTTTATCAAATCAGCAAGGAGTCTGGATGGTATATCGTATGTTCGCTCGCCTTATTTTCCTCCGTGTTCCATGCTTTGAAAAAGTGAAAGTGTGCGGAGATTCGATTAGACGATGGCGTCCGAGATAAGGTCAGGGTTTCAGTGTACCTCCTGTTGTTCGAACGTGAATACTGGCACAGGTTTCACTTCGACGAAAAAATGTTTTACAAGGGGAGAGCACGGGTTGGGAAATTGACTCCGGGATGAGACTACGCATATAAATAGTATAGTATACCTTTAGGGTGTTGATATGCTAAAATAGTAAAATACACTAGCCAGCCGTTTTCGAAAAAAATGCCTCTAAAATTTTTAAAATTTTTTTGATGCCTTTTATACAAAGTTAATGTGATAGTCAAACAGACCTCAAATAGCTGTGATCGTAGCATAGTCGCTCGGTGTTCATTAAGTTTCGGGTTCAATGCTAAGTCCATCCTACAATTTTTTAGTTGAATTTTTCAACTAAAAAAATTAGACTTATACAGCCTATACGATAAGAACGGGACGAGGCGAGAGTAGGAGCGCTACCCGTTTTGGGACCTGTAGAACACGATTCTGAAGAAAAAAAATTTGATATATATATATATATATATATATATATATATATATATATATATATCTATCAAACTTTTATATATATATATATATATATATATATATATATATATATATATATTTACTATATATATATATATATATATATATATATATATATATATATATATATACTTATTATATATATATATATATATATATATATATATATATATATATATATATATATATATATATATATATATATATATATATATATATATATATATATATATATATGGGTAGTTTTTCAAACGAGGGACGAAAATGGACTTTATTTCCGGCCACACATTTTTTTCATGCATAAGCTTTAGAAAGTAGTTTTATTTCAAGTTGATGACATTTTTTACACTGTTTGAAATATTTGAAAGTGGCCAGTCAAAAAATTAAAAATAAGAAATTTTATGGCCATTATAAAAAAAGACATCCAGGAAAGTGAAACGATGAGTAAAAAACTTAAAATTAACACAAGAGAATTTCTTATATTCATTTTTATTAATAAGCACAATTTATTAAACTATTAATCAATTTATTAATTTTTATTATTAAATTTTTAATTGTTAAGCAATTTTTTATTTATTTAATAGATATTATATATTATATTAGTAATATATATATATATATATATATATATATATATATATATATATATATATTAGTAGTTATATAGCGTATATACCTATGTATTAAAAAAAAAAAATTTAAAAATTTAAGAAAAAAAATTAAAAATAATAACTAGACAAATAAAAAAAAAACTGGGAATTTATTATTTATTAAAAAATATTTGAAGTCATTTACGACAGTTTAATACGTATTATATATCATATTAGTAGTATATGTATCAGTAGTTATATTAATTATATAGTATATATTATACAGAAAAAAAGGGAATTTATATTTTATTAAAAAAACAAACGGAGTCATTTATTACAATATTCTAATGACATTTACCTAATTTATTTACCTTATTTAAGTTTAATCCCGTTTTTGGAGCTGCCAGGAGACTGAGACCAGGGCCCTATTTCATAAAAGTACAATTTACAATTTACAAGTATTATTTTTACAAATATGTAAATATTTAAGTTACAGGTGTTGTATAAAAAATTATTACAAATGTGTAAGTACCGATCAATTCTATAATTTTACAGATAATTTTTGACCATTTTACAGGCAATTCAGTTGATGCTTTACAAAGTACAGATTAAAATCTTACATAACTTGTAAAATTATTATTACAATTTTACGTACCGTTTAAGTTCTGTAATTTTTGAACAAGTTTTTGTTTTTGACTGTTTTCTGAGCATTCGTTAAGTTTTTTGAGAACTATATCAAATAATATTTCTGTATTTTCTAAATATTGTTAAAATATTTCTATTTCACGCTCTAATTTTTTTTTCATATACTATATTCATCGTTTGCTTTTTCCATATTCATATAATGGGCGTACTTATCCCAATTTTTGGATAAAATGAGTATAGATACCGCATATTGCAGGAATATGCAAACTGGTTTTGCAGCGATTGTTGCACCGATATTGTTTATTATTGTATGTCGGTATACAGGGTTTAAAATATATAACTTTCGTAAAAAATAGGGGAGAAAGGTCTTAATTTACTAATTAAGTTTTGCTAGTTAATTTGTTCCGATTATATTTCATTGGCCCCTAGAAAAAAATCGTTAATCAAGCTCTGACTACCTAACATATTTTGTGTTTTTGTTTTTTTGAATATTAAACTTTTCGTCAACAAAATATGATTACCGAATCTTTTGAAATTAAGTGTACAGTAGCGTACATAAATAATTGAGTATATTTTGTAATAAAACAATTGCAGGTCATATTTCATACTTATAAATTTCAGTAATTTAAATATCATTGACTTACATCAGCTTTAAAAATTTCTTTTCAAAAAAATTCATTCTAATCAATTAATTAGAATTTTTCTAAAATTTTTGTAGGTCATTGTATATTAAACATAGCTTTATAAAAATATAAGTTAGTAGTCATTAGGTCATTATCTGTTATGTATGTGAATGTGTATATTTAATAGTAATAAACAGAAAAAGCCAAAGAATTTTTTTTTAGTCCTCATAAAAATAATAAATTATATACGATACCCATACAAATACAATCATTCAGGGTCCTGAAGAAAAATTTCGAAATATTTGATGTATAATTACTTGAAAATTCAAAAAATAATTTAATACAAAAAATGATTCCCAGTAAGTGACATTTTATATCAAAGTATATTTTAAAATTAGATAACGTCTTCCAAAAATTAAAATCCAAATTATTAAGAGAAATGTTGAAAAATTGATAAAATTTTAATCTTTTGTAACTAATTTCAAAAATAATTCCATGTACCTTATTCTGCAGTATATCATTACAAAAATCCCTTAAAATCAAACTAAGGTTCTTTTAACAATTTTTTTTTTTTTTTTTTTTTTTTATAATTCGTTTCAGAATTATTGTACTTCAAAGTCGATGTGATTTGTAAGGAATCAAATTTTCACTTAACTGGCTTTTCGGTAACACTAGTGCAAATAACATTGTCAAGTAATTTATTTATTTTCGTAAAAAAATACCATAGGTTGCACAGCTGCATGTACTAAGGAACCTTGTAGCATGTACTAAGGAACCCTAATTTAATGTGTGTGAAATACACACTAACTAACTTTTATACGTATATGTAAGTAGCATCCGCCGTTCACATAATATTTGTTTATATGTAGTAGTCAATGTTGTCATTTCATAAAATGTCCTGAAATAATTTATATACATATTTTTCTAATTGTCTCATAAGGGGAAACATCCAAAAACTCGTAGATTTTGGTGATTTTTATATTTCTATAAGCTAACAGTGTTGTGTAGTTGGGCTGGGCTATTAGTTTTGCGATATCTGTTGTTTCTGTAAAGTACATGTGGGTAAAGTGAACCACGTGTAAACTACTTAAAAGATTTTTTCTTGTTTTTCTCCAAATCAATATTGCAATAGGAAAGACGAAAATAACACTAAGTAATAGTACTTTAAATGAGTAAGTAACATACCTAAATTCGTTTACCTGAACCCGTCATTTTAAAAGTAAATTTATTTTATATTTGTAAAATTCAACCGCCATTTTTGAAGAAGCTTATAAACCGATTTGGACGTTTTAAATTTCTAAGGATAGCACTAATCAAGTACTATCAAACGGTAAAAAAAATCAATGAAGAATCAACTCTGCCAGTTTTTATAGAAAAATTTCAAAATTTTTTCATAAAAAATTGTCATAATAGGCATTATTTATTCAGTTAAAGAATTGTCTATAAGGGGAAACCATCTTAGATCATACTACCTACTCGAGTGTCATGAAACTATGAAGTAAAATAAATGGGGATGATTCTTGGAAAAATTTTGCAACAAAAATTAAAAACTTTTGTGGCAAGATTGAATAAAATACTCATTATTTTGAAAATGACTAGAGATAAAGAAAAATGCAAAAGATGACTACCACAAATTTTTTTTAGAGATACTGAACGATATAAAAGTTTTTAAATTTGTACAAATAGGGGTGGCTGGGAGTTAAATTTTAGGGGATGAAATTTGTAGTACAGGAGTGTCAGAAAATAGTAACTAAAATTTTGACGTCAAATTTTGTTCTCATAATGTTCTAATCCTTTTTTATCCTTTTAACAAAAATTTTCTATTACTATACAATGTGATATAAGCGTCAGTATAAATTACACGTGACTAAAGTTAATAAAAGTGAAAAAAGTTAAGCTAAATGATTTAAATCGCAACTTCAACTATGATTTCAATCCATTTTCCTTTGTATGTAACACTTTCATCGGTTAATAAATAAGATTATTTGACAATTTTTCATAAAACAATTTGAAATTTTCTTGTAAAAACTGGTAGAGATGATTCCCCATTGATTTTCTTTCCTGTTTAATATTATTCGATTAGTACTATCCATAGAAATTTAAAACGTCCAAATCGGTTTACAGGCTTCTTCAAAAATGGCAGTTGAATTTTTCCATTATAAAATAATTTTACTTCTGAACTATTGGGTTTAGGTGAGCGAATTTACGTGCGTTACTTATTTATTTAGCGCACTATTATTTTGTGTTATTTTCGTCTTTCCTATTGCAATTGATTTGGAGAAAAACGAAAAAAAAATGTTTTAGGTGGTTTACGCATGGGTCATTTTGCTCACATGTACTTTACAGAAACAAACAGTTATTGCAAAACTAATAGCCCAGCATAACTACACAACACTTGCAGATTATAAAAATGCAAAAAAAAAATTAAAATCTAAAACTGGGTGTTTCCCCTGATGAGAGAGTTAGCCATTTACAAGTTACAATTTAATCTGTTTCAAGTTGCAATGCCTAAAAGTCGATCTTTGTAAAAACTAATACTTATGTATTATGGGTTATTTACGTTGGTTTTGCAGCTAAAGTAAAGTTCATGATTTTAAATAAATTTTTGATTGTAATATAATTTGCCTTTGTCCACATCTGTCTCTTTTTACAAACTTTTAACATTTTAAAATTGTTTAATAATGAATTTTTGATCTTAGTGAGAAAATTGAGAGACGAAAAAATAAACGGTTATTTGAGATTGTTATTAATTCCTGTTTCTTCTCATGTACTTTACTTGGAAACTAACAAATGTGGAAACACACTGTAGATTGCAAACAATTTGGTATACCAATATGTAATAAGTAATAACTAATGTTAATGGCAATCATATTTTTGTAAGTACCTTTTAGATAAATACATATTTATGTGTACGTTAGATAGATTGTGAATAAAAGAAAAGTTTTGTAAAGTGTTTGTGTTGTGAACCAACAATTAACAACAAATGGAAAAATTACAACCAATGGAAGTTTTTCTTATGTAAAATTCTATTGTTCTGTGATGTTCTTTTTTCTATTTTTTGGTAATTCATAAGTATAGTTTTTAATGTGATTTGTTATTAAATTAATACTGCATAATGCAGCAATGTTTTATAACTAATATCAGAGTTATGGTTTTGAAATATTCATAATGTCCTGTGATTTGGGAATTCACAATTTCCTGTGAAAAGCTGCAAAAATATTTTATAAACTTAATTTAGTAAGAATTTATGAAAAATAGTGTTTGGTTTCCTTTGTCCGATAGTGTATATATCATTTAAACAGTCAGCAGATGTTTACATATTATGTTAAAATAATTTTTTTTTATTTTATTTTTAATAAAATGTTTATTATACAGGGTGTGAATAACTGTAGTTTGGTCAGAGGCGTATTCAGGGAAATTTATATTAAACGACGAGCTGGCTGGGATGCGATTTTTTCAGATAGCGAATTCTGAAAAAAATTTATGTCTTCGGCAATTATACACCGAGATAAACCATCTGTCAAAAGGACGAGAGTTATTTACTTTACACCTTGTAGATATACCATTCTAAAAAGAATTAACAATATGATGGCAAACTTATCAAATAAACTGCAACTTAGCTACAATTTAAAATTGTCCATATTTAATTTATAATCATTGTGGTAAGTTACTTGTTTTATATAACTGAACACTCTATAGCCAAAGTTTAAGCTGGGTACAACAAAGCAAATAATATATATGGTTAAATTAATAAATAATCCTTTGCGTGGGTATAGAAGAGATAGAAAAAATGCCGTTCGCCTCTTGGGGAAGTATTTGGTCCATCTACTCGGTAACCAAACGGTTCGGAGAAATTGAGAACACCGTATAAGTTTAAAAAATGTCGGCTTCATCTATCTTCGTTCAATCAAAGCCCGGACTCCGAACCTTTATGGATAAAATACATCTTGTTAACACCGATGTAATCGTCTTCAACATAATTATGAAATTTAAAATATATATAGCTGCCGAAAAAAGGTATAAATTTTATTGAAATGTTTCTATGGATATCATTTATAATTGTAAAAAAAAAACGCCGTGAACAGTGGAGCCCCATCACGGAAGTCGAATTTTTCTTTTCATCTTCGGTATTGAATGTCTACAAGCGAAATGTAATTGAAAGTCCACAAGCGATTTACCATTTTGGTGGTTTCAAAACTGATGATGAGTGTCCGGTTGATCGGGGCTTTAAAAAAAGGTTTTAAGTTTTTAAGGGCTGAATCTCAGTAAATTTCAATTTTGCGCCGATAGCAGTTAGCAGGGAAAAAGCCAACACAATTCGTACGAGGGCATTCCTACTCATGCTTATCCGTCAATTGCTTTTGTGTTTTATTTTTAAATATTAAAAAAGGAACTTAAATAGTAAACTGAAAGGCTGTGAATAATTTCACACAACTTTCTGCGGATTGACGAAATACTTTCGCGGACCAGCGGTTGAGAAACACTGTTGTAGACAGTGACTGATATAGGTGTACCAAGAAAGCAATTTTTGAGAAAGCGAACGACGTCGCGGGCACATTTAGCAAGTATATTTACTTGTCAATAGCATTACAGGTACTTGCAGGACATTACTCAAGATGGCCGCCTTGTAGGCGATGAAATTGAGTGGATCCTACTCAAAACTTCACTCAAAATCTCATACAATAGCACAATATGTAAAAATAAGAAGTCAAAACAGTCTATTTGATCATTAAAATCGTTGACCATAACATCTATAACTATTTTAAGTTAATAATTTTTTAATGCTAACGTATACTTTATTGTTACAAATAAAATTTTCGGTGTAATGTATTTATGTTGCAAAAATAAACATTATTTTCAGATACAAATTTGACTATCACATTAATTTTGTATAAAAGGCACCAAAAAATTGTTAAAAATTTTAGAGGCATTTTTTTCGAAAACGGCTGGCTAGTGCATTTTACTATTTTAGCATATCAACACCCTAAAGTAGCGGTTTCCAAATTTTTTGCACTAGCACTCTCCTATAAAAAATTTTACCTGTGCCGCCCCCTCTTTAAAAAATTTATAAACAATTCGTAAATTATTTTTGTACTGAAAAAACTCTTCTTGGCGGACGACAGGTCTATACGATACTTGAGAGGAAACCGTTGATCAGACACATTATTCGATACTTACACGCTAACATGACTCTGATCGTTTGAGAATTGTTAAAATATTTTATTAAAGTCCTTAAAATATTACGTACAGTCGCGAGCAGAAAAATCAGTGTTAAGGGGTTACATGGCTTTTTTTTTAGCAAAAAATTCTAATTTATTCCAACTTTTGGCAATCTTTTCCTATTACTAAATGCTTATGGCTTGTACTTAAACAAAGGGATTTAAAAAAATGAAATTTCAACTTTTGACAGTGTTTTAAACACTTTTGGTAACACATTTTTGGTAAAAATTTTCGTGTTTTTCGTTGATTTTCTACTTGTAAAATGAGATGTAATGGACGGAAACAATAATTTTTCGTTCAAGTACAAACCATAAGCATCTACTACTAGAAAAAATTTTGTTTTTTATTTTAGGTAAGAATTTCACGAGTTAATCTGCCTACGGAAAAAAATCAGCGATTTTCGAAAACTAGCTGTTAATGCCCTAATTATTTTTTGTTTTGATAAACAATTTTTTACAGTGTCTCAAAATAATATATAATTAATATGCCAAATGTTAAAATAAATTATATTTTCTTATATTGTAAAAAAAATTGAAAAAATAGTTTTTTTTTTGATAAAAAAGACCCTTGTAACTCCTTAATATCAAATGTCCATTATTGGGTAACTATCTTTGAGCCCTTATTCTTAAAACCATAATTTTATCAAAACGACGACGATATTTGAAATTAACCTGCGCCCCCTGGTGAAGATTGCCCGCTGCCCTAATGGTATACTATTAATATACGAAGTCTGATCCCGAAGTCAATTTCCCAACCCATGCGCTCCCCTTGTTAGATAGAATATTTTTCATTCATTTCTATGGGGTTTTGAGTGATATTGATTTTTCTTAGCGCTTCTGCATATTTTCTTGTTTGAAAAATTGTTATAAGGATACAATTATTATGTATCTAAAAGTTTTCCTAGCGCTACCGTTACAATATATTTTGATTTCTGCAAGTTTTTATTTTTTGGTCATTTTTGGTTCCAAAAATTCTAATATTAAATTCTAATATTAAAATTTTCGGTGCCTTAAAATCCGTAAATAAAACGATAAAGTGATCAAATCAGACACTAGTTATTTGGGGTCTAGTGATCGGGTTGCTAAATTGTCCTTTTCTTTCTTTCTTTTTTGCTCGTCGCCTAATCTTCAGGGAGACTGTTTTGAAAAAACATGGGAAAAAGGGCCTCACAAAAGTAAATAATATTTTTTTTTATTGACCGTCCCTTAATTTTTAAGAGAGAAATTTCAAAAAGAATATTAAAGGGGGCTTCACAAAAATTATCTTGCTCACTCCCCATTTTCGTCTTGCGACGCCACTGTTCAACCCAAATTACGTAGATACAATGTGGCTCCTTACTGAGCTACAGGTGTTTTATTTAAAAATTTAAAAACGATTTTGCCCAGTACTTTAAAACTGTTTGACGTATCCCTATCATACTTGGTAGGAAGTGTAGGTACGTTCTACAAAATTATTTTATACAAAATTTGTAAAAACATTTGAAGAAATATTCGAAATATTTGTAAGGAGTAAAGTCTATAGGAAAGAGTATGTTGTTTACAGAGAAAGAATTGGAGAATCGAGAAATTGTGATAAAGTGACAATTCCGCCAGTCGCCAGTGACGTGGAATTTAGGAAGAGTTAGACCTCGCCTCCCCCATTGGCCCCGGTTGTACGCCTGTGGCAGTAGGTAGAAACTTTTATTTAACATAATTTAGTATGGTGTACGGTACTTACACTTCCTACCAAGTATATAGAGATACGTCAAATATTTTTACAATACTGGGCAAAAATTGTTTTTAAAATTTTAAATAAAACACCTTGTAGCTCAGTAAGGAGCCACATTTTATCTAACAATAAGTGATTTGGGTTAAATCTTCATAATTTAAGCCTAGGATTCTCCAGTTAAAATATTTCCAATTATTAATGAAACATCCTGTATAAATTTTGCTGAAATAAAAATTTCAGTAATTTTATCATCTGATACGTTAACATCATCTGCACGAGTTTTGTTCAGACGCTCTTTTTTGGTCTAGTCCTGGATATCATGGCGTTATGTATT
The DNA here is from genome assembly GCA_035578155.1 of Brachynemurus nebulosus. Classification (NCBI taxonomy): domain Eukaryota; kingdom Metazoa; phylum Arthropoda; class Insecta; order Neuroptera; family Myrmeleontidae; genus Brachynemurus; species Brachynemurus nebulosus. The sequence goes on along the minus strand of JAPWDM010000011.1, from coordinate 144,734 downwards.
CTAAACCCTTGCCTCAAATTACATTTAAAAGGAAACATTCCGAGGCGTCCCTCTTCGATTTCGATGATACCGAGATATGTTATTCTTCGTTGAAATAGATAAAAAAAAAAAAAACGCCATGAGCAGTAGAGCCCCATTACTGGCGTCGAATTTTCCCCTTCATCTTCGGTATTTTCAAATTATCTAAATGTGATTGAAATGCTGTAGGCGGATTGTCATTTTGGTGGTTTCAAAAACTGATGATAAGTGCTCGACTAATTGAGGAATTTGAAGTATTCGTTGACTACTTTCTTTTCTTCGAAAATTTCACAGTCACAGATGTTTTTATGAACATAATCAAAATTCGCAAATGATTTCCGATCGACTGAGTACCCATCCGGAAGTGTATATATCAATCTCTAAAAAAAAATTTTCAGACATATAATTTTTTTTTAACTATGACGCACTTGGAAAATAATTCTGAAAAAATTATATGTTGTATGGATCATAGTAAGAAGCCGGCAAAAATTTATAAACTTATTTATTAACCTTGAAAATTATTTTTTTAATAAAAAGTTAAGCCAAAATATATTCTCTTTGAACTGTCACAGGAACTCCAAGAACCACAATTCAGGAGGGAAAGGGAACATTTTGTTGCACTTCTTGGAGTTCCACTGTACATATTAGCAATGCTACGTTTTATCATATGGGACATACGGTATATACACTTACTAACAAAATGGACATTGAACATGTTTCACAAAAAAACTGTTTTACATTCGTATGTTTTTCAAATAATTATGTAATTATGCCAGCGACCCTCAGGCAATGGTCTGGAAGTTTTGACATTAATCCTTTCGCAAACTGGACACTGTAGAAGAAAATAATATTAGGATTCTTTGTTTAGTTTTCGAGTTACAGAAAGTTACCCTATTTATGAATTCGACTAAAAATGTTTGATATTTTTGACTAATTTTATTGCAATAAAGTAACTAGTTAGCTGAATCTCAAATACATTTTTCCATTGTTTTGTTTGTTCAGAGAACTTTTTGGGCATAAAAACTTTTTAAATCGTAAAAATAGGTTTAGATATAAAACAACACGAAATTTTTCTATAAAAATCACTTATATTCTTTCAACAAAATGTTTTATGTATTCTGCTGTCTAGAGACTAGCTTTTTAAGTTTATTTTACAAAAGTTAACATACATAAATTAGCACCTGTAGTAGGCTTACATATGCGTTATAGATATTTTAACAATAATTATAATAATAAATTAAATATTAATTAATTAATTAATAAGAATTAATTACATTCACTGAAGAGAGTAGATTGTATGCTCATTTTGATGACATCAGGTTTGGAAAAATTTACACAGCAAATAAGAAAACAATTGGCAAAAAATTCCTTTTGGAGGAAGGAATTGAACAATTTACAAAATTTAATTAATTCTAATTTGGGTTTCAATGTTAATGTATCTGTATGGGTGGTTTGAAGTCGCCACATCGTGGAAAATTGTATGGAACTGGCGGTAAATCTCGGTGTGTGCCAACGTGAATAATTAAATTCATTCCTATTACAATATGGAATAAAAAGTGACAATGGAATAACCAATACCCTGAAAACATAAAACATCGAATTGTAATGTCAAATTTAAATGAATTTCTTATAAAAAACATTCTGGGTATTTATAGGTATGATTTAAGAATTTATTTACAAATTTCATGTTCAGTGCACTTAAGTTAAGACTTTTTAATCTGTGGATTGCGAATAACTGGGAATTATAATTACATAAGTGTAGAAGTATCCGTGCTACGGACAAACTACAATGTAAAATAAAATACGTACTTTAGTTTAGTATATATGACTTTTAAATCTATTGTAGGTTTAATATGTTATTTATTAATTTAGTTTTTAATAAAATTTAGATTGTCGAATTTTTGACAGTTGTTTTATTTAGTATTATTTGCTTAATATTGTAATAGTTTTATAAAAATTTTATTTAATCCGGTTAGTTGGATTTTAATTTAATCTAATTAAGTTCATATTTTTTTTTTATATTAAATAACTTGGTAATAGTCTGTTATTATTAAAAGTTTGGATTATTTTATTTTATAACATATATTTTATTTTTTTTTTTTTTTTTTATAAACATTAAAGTAAGTTGTGTGCTACAAAATTTTAAAATAAAATTTACCAGGATTATCAGCTCTAAACCGGAAAACAACATATCCATTATTTGGTACGGCAATTGTGTCTTTCGCTGGTGGTTTATTAAATTGTCGATTCAATAAACCTCGTCGATCCAGGTCCAATGCATGTTTCAAATTGATTTTCTTTACATTTGTGTCGGGTGATCTTCCAATACCAATTACGTTAAACACATATCCATGTAAGTGGAATGGATGACTTAAGTTTGGCTGTTGTACTGAAATAAAAATTATAAAAATTGTAATAATAATAATTAAGTCATTATCACAAAGCAAAGTGGAAGAAAGTTAAAAATTTTCACGTCACTCTACAAGACATAAGTTTGAATGTATTGAAATATTGGAAAGTTGTTGACATGAACAGGGTTTAATTTCGGTTGAAACGCGCTGGGACGACGTTTTGGTACCTCCAAGGGATTTTTTTTCTTGATCAGTGTTTTTAATAAAAATTGATTTATTTACTTCACAAATTCATTTTATCACAAGCCAAAAATCGGAACATGCGCCTTTTAGAGGAGCGTATGGTAGAGAAGGGTGCAAAATGTGTGGGTATGCATTTCGGCACATACAATTTTGGAAATTTAGCTTTGAACGTAACCCGTGTCTTATATTCATATCCTCTATGAAACGGTAGTCAGAAATTGGAAAAATTGCTGTTTTAATCGTTATTCTTACTACCAGCATCTCTAGCTTGTTTTCATTAGCCACAGTCACCTTTGTAGAGTAATTTTTGTGGCAGAAAAGTAACTAATAAGTGCCTAAATACTTAATATGGTAACGAGGACTAAAATAACTTACAGACTATTTTTACTCTGACAGTAATTATATTCTATTATAAAGTCTTCAGCTTTTATTTTTTTTATCGAAAGCGATTATTATCACCTTGGCAAATCATATTTGTGAAGTGGTAAAAATTCAAACAAACTTTGGATTTAATAATTTTTTGAATGTAAAATTAATAATAGTACAATAAATTAATAATGTGAATACTTACTACTTATTATTACTATCGACATATAAATTCAAATAAATAACCTGGTTAAAAATTATCTAAGAATTATGATGATAGAACGTACAAAATTTTTTTGAAAATACCTACGGTGTCATTTGGAACATATAACATTGATATGTATCTAGTGTTGACTCTAACGTAAAAACCCTTATACCGGAACGGGATCATATGTCCGAAAAGTTTTGACATTTATATATTAATGAAGTTATTTCTAAAAGAAACCTCTGATAAAAATTATTATTAATAGAATGATTATTTTTCACTTTAATCTCGCATTTAATGATACATAGGTGTTTGTATGTCGGTCCCCAACTCCTAGTGTCATTAATATTTCTCTGTTTGGATATAGACGTCGACATTTTGTAAAAGAAAAACATTAATAAATAAAATATTTTGGGTTGTCATTTAAAAACATATTCACTGAATTAAAACTTTCTTTCATGCTTATTAAGAAACAAAAAATGCGTGTTGAATTTATTTGTCAATTTTTATAAGCCAGTTTAATTACACACCTAAAAATAGTGTTCCGGTATAGGGGCTTTTACGTAATACACCTTAAGCTTGATCATGTATTTGTTATTTGGTAACTGGTAGTACCAACAAGGTCGCCTTCAGATTGGTGGACCTCAGATTAGAACTAACAGTGAGCTATGATTGTGTGCATTATGTATAAAAAAGCAGTAGTGTTTATAACTGACATTAATAACACAAAAAGTGCTTCCCCTGCATTTTTGGCAAAATAACTATACTTTGAGTATTACGCCCAATAGTGATACAAAAGTCTTGGTTAGATGGAAGTAAACAAAAGTAAAAATTAACTTTTTACATTTAAAAATGTTAAGTTATTGCTTACCTTCGTCTACTAAAACAACTTCAACAATCGCATTTAAGGGAATGTCAACTTTGTGGGTGCACATACAATTCGATCCACAATCTGGTGGGCGATTATCACCGTTACAAAATATATTTGGATCCAATTCATCAATCTGTGATATTGGCGGTGCTGGTGGAAACGTAAATGATATTTCGTCTACCAAACTGATCAAATGGTCACCTCCCGGAGCGGCTGTTTAAAAAAAAATTAAATTAATTTTACTTGTTTATGTAAAAATGAAGTGATTAAAAATACCTAAAAATCGATTGTAAGTATTTGGTTGAAAGAGTTCCTCTGGTCTAAAGATTAAAAATCTAAATGGTAAAAAGATTTTAACATCGGGACGTTCTTGCAGTAAATCTGGATCAACCTTCTTTGCATTTTTTAATTGATTAACGCAGATTGCATCGTTTCGAGGTTTGTTGCAAATAGCATCGAGTGGATTCAGTACCTAAAAAATATGAACATACTTGTTGAAATGCGAAATTTTTTGAAGAGTTACTTATAATTTGTTACTATACTAACCAAACATAAAACTTACTGTACTAACCAAACATAAAAACCCCAGCATTCACAGTCATATTATATACACATGCTTAACTGAAAATAATTACGTATATACATTAATATTATTATGTAAAGCACTCTGTCTGATGCCATTATTTATGTACAATAATAATATATCAACTATCTTTAAAGGTAAATAATCAAATAACTAAATATTGATTTAACAATTGCATCAGAATATTACGATTATTTTTTTTATAAATATACAAACATACAATACGATTTTTCCGAGATTTTTTGCAAACATAAAATGAATTTGCTTAAATTTTTATTTAAAAATAAAGCTGGATATGTGAAAAGAGCTTATTTTCACTTTAGAAGCCCTTGCATGCATCACGTGCAATTTAAAGCTCTTGATAATAATAATTTATTCTATCAAAACTTTACAAAGTTTACATAATATAATTATATAAAATATTAAACAATTAAGAAAAGAAAGATATCAAGAGTGTTTTAGAAGCATTTATCTACATCGTAAAGCCTTCTTTTGAAACCTATGGTTCACAATGACTTAATGTCTTTCATGGATATCGTTATAAATTTTCAAAAAACTGACAGTACAAAGATTTATTTAAAAATTTCATAAAATTTTGAAATAATTCAGAGATAGTTATTTTCAAAAAATAAATAGATATATCTGTAGATATAGATATATCTGCAGATGTAGAGAAATAAATAGATATATCCAGTCAAATAATATTATTTAAACTCCATACCTCGTTGTTTTTATATACGATGTAAAATAGATGGAAACTATGAATTCAAAAATTAAACAAACCGCTTATGCTAAGTTTTATTATCTATGCATATTGTACAGTAAATTGGTAATAAAATTAGGATTTGGCTATTTATACATACAGTATGTATACGCAGTTGGTTATTTATACATACAGTATGTATACGCAATTGGCTATTTATACATACAGTATGTATACGAAATTGGCTATTTATACATACAGTATGTATATGAAATATTCTGCTTATATAAACATGCAATATGTATACGCAGTTGGCTACTTATACATAATTACCGTATTTTCCGGCATAAACGCGCACCTTGAGCACCAAAAATATCATACAAATTTCGTGGTGCGTGTATTAAAATGGACTTTTCCACTGGTGACAGTAAAATAACTTACAATAACGAATTTATCAATTCTAATAATAACGAATTTCTCGCGTACCACCGATTGAATTTTGTTGTGCGAAGTTGCATATCTGAGGGTTTAAATTAGAAAAAATTAGTATAAGTGATATAAATAAATAGGCAAATGTACTATCGGATACCTCCGACTTAACTAAATGTTTTTCTTATATATTCTTTTTGACTTAACAATAAGAAATTATTTTCTAAATTAATTTTTAGAAACGTTGATCGAAATTGTATTTTTTAATCCTTTGAATAACTAAAAAAAGATTTCCGTTATTATGGTGATAAAAACTAGAGGCAGATTTCTATAGAATTTGATCAGTGGAACAAAAAGGAAGAACAAAGTTTTCGAGATAATACGTGTCTTATTTCTAAAACTTACTATATTGAGATAATGGATTGTATATGATACACATACACATACATATATACATAGTATCAATTTTTACGAATAAAAATATTTTTATTTTTATTCACAGAAATAAGTGAAAAATGAAAGGAACATCACCAATGAAATCTCATTCTTAGGCAAAGGGTAATTATTTACAAATGGGCTTCGGCGTGTAATCGCTTCAATGTTATTTAATTACCCTTTGCCTGAAAATGAAGTGTCAATGATGCCGTCCAGTCCATTTTCCACGTACTTCTATCAATAAAAGCCGTAATATACCTACCTACCGTAATTGTCTATCCAATATAGTAAGTTTTACAAATTTGTCACGTCATATCACGAAAACTAAGCAAAATATCTAAAAACTTCATTCTTTCCTTTTTGTGCTACTCACCAAGTTCCATAAGAATCTATTTTTAATTTTTGTCGCTATGGTAACGGAAAACTTTTAGTAACCCCTAAACTTAGACATTCGAAGGGTTGAAAAATACACTTCCGGTCCGCGTCGCCAAAAATCCGTTTAGGGGATAACTCCTTAAGCCAAAAAGATTATGTAAAAAAAAAATCAGCTCAATCGGAAATATTCGATTATTATAATGGTGTAGTTATTATAAAAATATTAATTGTAATAATAGCGCATTCAGTCAGTATGTATAATTAGCCAACTGCGTGTACATACTTCATGTTTAAATAGCCAATTTAGTATACATATCATAATTATCATATAAACAGCCAATTTCATATACATACTATATATGTATAAATAGCCAATTTCGTATATATACTTTATGTATAAATAGCCAATTGCGTATACATACTGTATGTATAAATAGCCAATTGGTTATACATACTTATGTATAAATAGCCACATCCATAAAATTAAGCTTACTGCTCTAGATAAAAGCTACAAGTAAAGCCATTGATTTGTTTACAACCTCATATTGCACAATAAAACTAAGTTTGTAGTTTGCTTTAGGATTTTTGGAACTAAACGAATTAATGCGTAGTTCGTATAAGCAGTATTTTTTTCTTTTTAAATTGGTTTTGAGTTTAGAAAAAGAGTTTTTAAATTAGTTGGCACAAAACAGTTTATAATGTTTCTCTCAATCTTTTCCTTTAATAAAATTATCTTAGTAGATATTTTGAAAATAATTTAACTAAATATGTTCTATTAATAGTATTATATAGTATTATCATCCAAAAAGTAAAAAATAAAAATAAAAAATAAAAAAATAAGAGAGAGAGAAAACCATAACTAAATAGATTATTACACAATAAAATGGGTGCAGGTATTACTTGAGATATCTATTAAAATTTTCATCAAGGTAAGAATATGTTATTTTTACTATATGAATAATGTAAAAAATGGAACAAAATTAATTTCAACCATATTTTATAAAATTATTTATTCTAATTTGTTAAATATGAAAAAAATAAAATAAAACAAAATAAAATACAAAATATTAAATGCAAATAAAAAGTTATAAAGTTAGTGTACTTGAAATTTCCAAGAGACTAGTAAAAAAAAAATTCTTCAGTACACAAATAAAATGTAAAAGAAATTTGTTTATATACAGAATGAATATTATATGAAGAATTATATTAAATTAGATAGGTATACATTTAGAGTTCAATATTCATAATTTATAGATAATAATACAAATTTTAAATACTGATATTGTAACGATAATTTCTTTCTCAGGAAGAAAATCCGTTTATAATTGATATAATGAAATGATAAGTAACAAAAATTAGTTATTTTTACGAAAAAAAAAAACTGAATAAGTATCGTTCACCGTAATTTATTAATTTTTTTAAGGCGTTCCCTTCTTTCCTATGTTTCTTTGATAAACACTACTAAGGTTACGTTAGTGAGCTTTTTGCTTGTCTAAGGGTCGAAAAATTTTTCTTATATATTAGGATAAAGAAAGTAACCGTAGATGGACAAAAAATTATAAATATTTAGTTATTATTATTTCATAAATGAACTTTTATGACATATTTGTATAATGATGATTATCTATAATATCTACAGTAACATTTTATTTATATTATTTTCTTGAAATGACGTCATCGAGCTTAAATGGTTTATTATTAAAGACGTTCGTGCGCGTCCACAAAACATTACAGAATAATATTATGTAGCTGCCACAAAACACTATACCTGTATGCATACAGAGCTTGTACTTGTTCATGTGTCATATCGTGTCGTGTATATGAGTGATTGCTATACGTACCACCTATGTACTGATCTATGGCATCAATGCATACACAGTTGTTGATTGAAATTTAGTAGTCTGATTTGACCTTGTATGTATATTATGTACGTGCACACATCAAAATCTACCCGAATATTAATTTTAATAATTAATATTTTATTTTAACGTTCGTCAACACGATGTTTTTTGTGCAACTATATAAATTGAATATTTCAAAGAATATTTTTAAACATTTTTTATTATGATATCTACTCTTGTAATATACTTACTATAATTTTTAAAATGAAAAAATGCTGTTTAGAATATTTTTTCTTAATAGCTCTGTGTTAAAAATTTGATTTTTAATCGTCAATTACTTTAAGAAATGATCTATCAAGGCCTTAAAATCTTTGAGGGAAGATAACTATGTAATTGAACTTGTCAATTCTCTAAAATTAAAATTTTTATCTACTATTAGGTTTGAGGCACGAACGTCCTTAATAAAATGGTACATTTTAGTACATATGCCTGGACTTCGTTACGGTAATAGTTTGAAAGAGGTAATTATAAATGATTACATAGAGAGCAAAATTTTATTTAGACTTATTTACTATTAGAAAAAGAAAAGGTAGTTTTAGAAAAGTTGGTAAATCCAAAATTAAATATTTTTTTTTAGTTGTTGGAAATTAAGTGTATAACAAAATATCAAAATGATCATAAGAAGAAATTTATTAGAAATACCACACATAAGAAACAGTTTGAACATTACTTGAAATGCTAAAGAACAAAGCTCATTGTCAGAAATATTCTATACTAGTTTAGAAGCGGTTATTCCGATTTTAGAAGATGCACTGTTTTAAAGATAGTAAAATAACAGCTTCAACAAATAAGTGTTTCATTTTAATAGACAGTAATGAAAACAGGAATGTTAAAAGTTGAAAATAAGACAGCAACCAGAATTAGTGCAGTAAACTGTATAAAATAATACGTAATTAAGGAAGTTCTCCTATTACTATCATGTATGCTATGGCTATTGCATCTTTTTTCTTAAAATTAACATAAGAAACTCAAATTTTGTAATTTCTCTTAAGCCTACTGTATGTATTTAATTGGTTCAGTTTATAATTAAATCTTAAAACTCACTATTATTACCATAAGGAGCCGTGTTATGATAATAAAATTAGTGAAATTTAACATTTAATTACAAGCTAATTATACAGTCATCTTAATAAAATTTAAATATTAAGTACACCAACATGAGGAATGGTAATTGTGTAAGTATTGGTTACATAGATATAAAAAAAAAAAAATTAAAAAATATTAAAAACAACTTTAAAATTTATCTTTTTCTTTTGGTGACTTTTGAAAAAATTGTACCGATGATTTCGAATGGGATTCTTATATGAAAATCATGATATCTGTTTTAATATAACAGTTAAAATTTTTATGACATATTTATGATACAGCACGATAGCACCAAAGAGAAATAAGAAACGGTATTTTTAAAACATAAACGTATTTAAAAAAATTTATTTAAAATACTAGTGGTTTCAAAATTTTTCATTTTTGATAGCTATAGAAACTGCCTGGCAAATTAATTATTAAGTCTTTAAGAATGTTTATCATTTAAAATTATCGTTAATTTTCTTTTTTGGTATTATTGTGCTGTCTCACAACTTCAACTATTTTATTGGAACAAATATGATGATCTTTACATAAGATTCCCATTCTAAATCATTGGGTACAATTTTATCAAAATTCATCAAGGAAAAAGTTAATAGAAATTAATAATAAAATTACACCCTGTATATGTAAAATGGTTTATTTTTATCTTTTTTTTTTTTTTTTTGAAAACTGTTTATAATATTTTGTAACATATCTGTGTGACCAATATACGAGTATATGCAATTGCTTTTCCTTGTTTCGAAGCACTGATGTATATAGAGTACTTTTACAAATTACAATATTTGAGATTCCAGAGTTAATTTTGGATACTTACATATAAATGTAGTAATAGGAGGACATCATTAATGATAATTAAAAGATGATGAACACTTGAATGCATCAATGCAGCCACTGAGAATTAAATACGAATTAACAATTTTTTTTTTTAAAATGTCTGATATTATTTCAATGAAAAATAAAAATTTAATAAAATCTGTAAAAAAAGTTTATTAACAAAATATATCTTAAATTTTAGGTAATGACGAATTTTTACAAAATATATTTTTGAATAAATATAAAATATAAAATCAAAATGTGTTATTTACAAGGTCTAATTTTTATACAAAGAAATTTTAATTCTTTGTCAATTGATTTTTTACTGTTAACATGTTGAATTGGTTTATCGTAGGTATATATGGCATTAAATTTTGCAAAAATCAGTAAAACAAAATCGAAATTGGCAAAGAATTTAAAATATTTATGCATCCAAAAGTAATTACAACGTGCAATTTATCATAAACATTAACAAGATCATGCATACATTTAGCATTCATACAAGATGACTGCACAATATATATATATATATATATATATATATATATATATATATATATATATATATATATATATATATATATATATATATATATATAAAGCACCAAAAGATTTTTTAAAAAAAATATTATGAAATTTATACAAAAATTACTGAATTTTGATATTCTTCTTTAAAAATCAAAATTTTAAATTTTGTTATGGGTGTATTAATATAGCCAGCTTTAAGTTATTTCAAATTTAAAAAGGTGTTTTACATATATGTACAAAAGAAAACAAAAAAACAAAAAAATATTGTACAAAAATAGTTGTAAAAAAACTTAAAACTGAAACATAAATTATCTTATTAATTGCTAAATTAAATGAAACAGTTTAGTAAATTTAATTAATTGGCGGTAAATGGTCCCCACATTTTGGAAATCCTGGTGGAATTGGCGGCAAATCAGCGTGTGTTCCAACTTGTAATATAAGGTTCATACCAATTACTATGTGGAATAAAAAGTGACAGTGGAATAACCAGAATCCTGGATTGTTTGCACGGAATCGTAATACAACGTAACCATTATTTGGAACAGCTATTGTATCTTTAGCCGGCGGTAAATTATATTGCCGATTCAAGAGGCCACGTCTATCTAAGTCCAAAGCGTGTTGTAAATTAATTTTCTTTACGTTTTGATCCGGTGACCGACCAATACCAATTACATTAAATGCGTACCCGTGCAAATGGAATGGATGACTTAAGTTTGGTTGTTGTACTAAAAGTGAAATATTTGAGGGTTAGACTTATTTTTAAATATAATTAATAATTTTAAAAGTATGTTTATAGTAACAGTTTGTAATATTCTATCATTCAAGTAAAACTATTTTTTTACTATACCCCGTTTCAAATACAACTGAGCATGAGTCATCGTTGAAAAATTAAATAATTCTTATATTCGACACAAATTAATCTTCTATTCTTTTCTAAAAACAAACTGAAAATTTAAAATTTATGCATTTGCAACAATGAAGGAGATAAAACTAAGAAAACGGGAATTTCTTAAATTCGTAAGTGATGAATCATGCTTAAATTTAAGTGAAATAGATTATAGTTTGAATACTAAAGTAAATAATTAAAAGATTAATTAAATTCCTATGAAATACTTCCAATTTTGTAGTTAAAGTTCCAAATTTTTTGCTGTAGGTACCTACTTCTTAATTTCATATTATAGTTCTGAGACGTTAGGCAGAACATAAGAGCATAAAGTGATAACAAGAGATAAATAACAAAAAAAATGATATTTATATCTATTTACTAATAGAAACGGATAAAATCTTCTACGAAAGATTTTCAGTGTGTGCACAAAGTCTCAATATGATTTCATTTTATTTATGAGATTATTGATTTGGTAGTATTACAACTTTTACCTACCTTCGTCGACTAATACAATTTCTACGATTGCATTGAGTGGAATATCAATTTTATGTGTACACATACAATTGACACCACAGTCAGCTGGTCGGTTGTCACCGTTACAAAATTGTTCTGGATCAATATCATCGTATTGTGAGATCGGTGGCGACGGCGGTGACAAAAATGAAATCTCATCAATTAAACTTATGACATGGAATCCATTTGGTGCAACTAAATGAAAATGTTATATGAATATACGGTTGTTTGTTTTACATTTAAATGAAAATCTGTTGAAAATGAACGTACCTAAATGACGGTTGTAAGTATTCGGAGCGAACAAATCTTCGGGTGTGTATATATGGAAACGGAATGGTAAGAAAATTTTCACATGCGGCTGCTCTTGTAATATTCCCTCATCAATTGCTCGTGCATTTTTCAATTGATTAACACAAATTGCATCTGTACGCACTTCATTGCATCGTGCATCTAAAGGATTCAATACCTAACAAAAACTTACAACGTTATGTACTGGCGTATTTTTCACGATTTATGATAGGTAAATAAAAATCTGTGTTTAAACTGAAATGTTGATTTCGAAACAGTTTACCAAAACTAATGTATTGTAGTATATAAAATAATTCTGTTATAATATACCTATAAGAGATTTTCATTAGACTAAATTTAGTAAAAATCATATTCTTGTGTTTCATCACAACAAATAGGTAATTTGAGTTCTGTGAGTCTTTTTTTGAGAGTAATATTTGTTGTTTTTTCTCAGTCATTTATATTAAACCAATATTTTAAGACAGTTAGGTACAATACAATGCACTGTACAAAAATTGAGTAACAACTTTAACATCATTATCGCGACCTCACTAGTATTTTAATGAAATGACAACGAAAAGTATAAGTAGCCCGAATGACTTTCTTAAATAAAAAAAATTTAAAATTTGTTTTCAGTTTTCCTTGAAAGAAATGAAAAATTTACTTTTCTACCTGGATCTAGGACAAACGGTAATAAAAATATTGGAATTCCGAAAATAGGAAATATTTATATCGAAATTTAAAACACAGATTTCTATTTACAAAAGCAGTGTGATTTATTATTGAGTTTAGTGATATGTGTGTGTGTGTGTGTGATATTAGGCGAAATAGTACTAAAAAATTAACTATAATTTAGAGTAAAAAACATAAATACCAAAATATTAATATTCTAGTGATGTTATCTTGGATTACTACGTTTGGTGTTTTTATAATTTATAAATATATTATTATAATGAAACTTACCACGTAACTTTAGAATAATGTTAAATCATTGATTTAGCTGTTTTATAAATTAATTAATAAAAAAATAGATAAAATCAGTTTATACTGAAAAAAGTTACCATCACCTTTCTGATTCAAATTTGACTTTGTTGATATACAAAAATTTATAAAATATTTATGTAAAATTTTTTACATAGTATTTAAAAATAATTTTATATACAAAATAAAAATAGCATTTTGTACAGTCATAAGGTAAAATTAATATGTTACAAATAAAGCGGTAGTATATTACATGCAAAAACCTCGATCCCGAAACAGTTTTAAGCAACGATGAATAAAAACATAATTAATATGTATATGATTTAAAAATAGTTATAAAACACAGGCTTCAGCGAGCCTCCATCATGCTACATTAATTCAAATATACATCACTACAATCAAATAATTAAAATTTCAAAAAAATATATAATTTACAATACAATTTACAATTCCCTCTTACAATTACTTGCCTATCAACAGATAAATTTTAGCTTTCCAATTGCATATAAACATTATTTCTTCTTTTGTGCAGGCATGTGAACTATGATTGGATAGAAATAATTAGAAGAAATAAAATAATCTCAAGATAAGCGTGAAATCAAAGTCATCGTTTCTGTTAAATTAAATGAACTATGTTCAATTGTTCCATCAGAAGAATCTTCTTCTAGTGTCTAAGCATATGGGACATTAGTGGATAAAACTCATAAAATAGAGCATGACTAATTTTTTTGAAAAGAATTGTCTTTCTGGAATAAAATGTAACTTTTATTTAACATCAAAATATTGTTTTCTAGCTAGAGTTCAAATGTCAAAGGAGAAATAAGAGTATACCAAATGTGAAATTGCTTTATGGATGAGTCGTTTTGGCTACTGAGGGGGACAGACTTCGGAACTAAAAACAGTGGTATAAAATATAATACAAAATAAGTTGCAGGAGATACATCAAAATTTATAAAACTAATAGCTGAATACTTGAATAAGAATTTCTCAATATTTCTATAAGAAAAATTATATAAAATAGGGTGACAGTCAAGCAAAAGGGTTTGAGAAATTTTGTATAACACATTCTGTCCATATAATTATGTCCATGAAGAATAAAGACTAAGAGTGGAAATATAATTAGTCAAAGCATAGAATAATCCATAAAAGTAGGCTAGTAATGGTAAGAGCTCAATCGTCCAAAAAATGTATAATATACCTATGTTTCATAAATAAATAAGAACTATCAATAACACTGTAATTCAGTAGCATTTATATCTATAATTATATAAAAAAATAATTTTGTGATAATAATTAATATACAGTATACACCCTTATAAAAGATAGTGTTAAAATTTACATACACATATACAATGAAAGCATTCGATTGTTGTTAATAGTAATTTCGCCTTTTGCGTTATTCTTTAACTTACCACTCCTTGTGGAAGACCAAAATCGTATGTTGGGGCTTGAGTATCAGGCTGATAAGGTCCACGGGCATAACGTAGTACACCTAATTGTTGTGCTCGTTTAATACCACATTCACCTAGACCACGTACTTGTATCCAGTATGCTCCGATAGGCTGATCAGCGTTAATTACAAAATCATAACGTTCACCTGTTTAAATTTAAATACATGAATATGTATAGAAGGAAAATCTCAAGCTACTGTTTTATTATTTATTATTTTTATTTTTTTATTTTTTAAATTTTAAACTATATATACTTTATACCATAACTATGAAAATAAAGGTAAATTAAAGACGGGGCTAGTAATCTAAATTAATTTATTGTTAGAAAAACAATACTTGAGTTTAATTCTTTTGATTATCCTTGGTTTTTTGGTGGAATAGTATCAATGTAGTATATATGTTTAATTCTTTCAGGATTGAAATTTTTTTCTTAACACTATACAGTCTGCGCGTCTACGCAGCAAACTTCCCTATGGGTAGTATTTTTAACACGGTAACGCAACGTTGTACCACGTCAACAATTCCGTATAATGCGTACACCAATAAGGTATGCAAACATCTACAAAAATTTTCACTACACTAGAGTGTGTACCGATGCAACGTCACCTGTCCACGGTAACATCACACACATATGTGATTATTATTGATGACGATTGACCTCTATGGTTGTTCTGACTATGACACAGATGCTGTGTCATCGGACTATAAAGTGTTAATAAAAGAAGACTACATACCTGAAAATGAGATGATTGTGTTTACTTCGACCGGATGAACTGGTTCACCATCAGTGGCAATAATTGTCAGACTGTGTCCTTCGAAAGTCAGTTGTGCTGGACAAACGGAACCGAAAGAGTTAATCATACGGAATCGATACCTTCGTCCTTGAGTCATTGTGAATATTTCCAATGGTGTATTTGTCATGAAACCGGTATTTGGATCACGGAATTGACCTTTTCCATTAATTAGAATACTTTCAGGATCCTGACCCGTATTGACGGCTAAACGTCCGGGGAACCGTTCAGCAGCATCCTCGTGGAACCAATCAGTTAACATTACAATATGCGTAGTCAAATCGTAATCGTACAAATGGCTATTTGGATCTTTTGATGGGGCTTGTCGAATAACAATACTTCCATGTAACCCATCCATCTTTTGCAATCCAGTGTGCGCATGCCAGAAGTGAGTTCCCGCATTGCCAGCAATCCACTGATATCTAAACGTATTGCCTTGCTGAATTGGACATTGGGTCACAAATGGTACGCCATCATAATATTGTGAACCTTGTTGCCACACACCGTGCCAGTGAATAGTTACTTCCATACCCTCCATATGATTTTCAACATCGATTACTACTTTATCGCCTTCGCACACCTGAATACTCGGACCGGGTAACATACGATTTGCTGTTAAAATACCACGCTCAACACCATCAGCTAGCACACATTGACAGGTACTCCAAACTGTATTCGTTGCGTTTGGTGTACATACTTGGCAAGCTCTGTGTAAAGAAATAAATATTTTGTTAATAAAAACAATTTGTATTTAAAGATACTCAATACATATACAGCCGACTCTCCTTATCAGTCCGCTCGTTATGAGACCGTCGATTTATATTTCTATTATAAACCATGACCTCCATGATCGAAAAAATTTCATTTCAGTCTCTCGTTATAAGACCGGAACATAGTAGAACTCATAAATCATCCTGTCAAAATGTTTCTATTCACTAAAATAATTTTTTTTATAGGTCCGTGTTTACATAATACATGTGTAGTTGACCAAAATAAGTTTTATTCGTTCATCGTGCGGTTTATATTACAGACTTTGTTTGACTAACAATATTATTTACAATTTCTACAAAAGATGTTAGAAAATTTTTTAAAGAAAATATATATTAACAGTATCATTTAAACTCCTGTCACACAAACTATTGAACGCATTTAGAAAATATTAGTAAATGTATTTATTAAAAATATGTAGATTTTGTGCCGCTTCTAACGAATGGTAATACTGCACTAAACTTCCGGGCTATTTGATTATAAATAAGTACACAATCACACGCCTTAAAAGTAGAGGAAGTGCTAGTTACGGCGGTCGAGTACCAAGCACAAGTGGGGTACAGGAATTCTTAGAATTATATTCTCCTACAGCCCCGTAAGCGGACTGATAACGAAAGTCGGCTGTATATAATATTTAAGAGGCCGTGAGCAGCGGGACCCCATCACGAAGGTCGAATTTTTCCCTTCATCTTCGGTACTGAATGTCTACAAACGAAATATGATTGAAAGTCTACACGCGATTTGTCATTTTGGTGGTTTCAAAACTGATGATGAGTGTCCAGCTGATCGGGGCTTTAAAAAGAGGTTTTAAGTTTTTAAGGGCTGAATCTCAGTAAATTTCAATTTGATGTCAATAGCACTTAGCAGGAATAAAACCAACACAGTTCGTACGAGAGCATTCCTACCCATGCTTATCCATGCTTGCCTTTGTGTTTTATTTTTACATATTAAAAAAGGACCTTAAATAGTAAACTGGAAGGCCTATATGAAGATATTTTTTCTTTCCAAAAAAATCCCAAATTTCTATTTTATAAGTAATAAAAATCCAAAATTCCTACTTTATAAATAAGGTAACTGCGGATAATAAGGCCTAAAGTTCATAAATCGTTCAAATGTTCATACAGTCGTATCAATGTTTGGCGCATGCAAACCTCAGACACCAACAAGTTGGAAAGCATGCGCCACTTGTCGCCATCCCGCGCTTTGTCTCCAGTAACGACGCATATATCATAAAATGATATTTTGTCATTCGAATAATAAAATTTCAACGAAAATTATCCTATGTAATTATAATATTAACGTAGTTGCTCTGTGATAGTCAGGTACAAAAGTATACCTCAGCAAAAAAATTTTCTTTTATCAAAAATTAAATAATGTATTTCTACACTTGTTTTTTTGAATTTCCGCGCGCTCATGTTGTAGCAATTTAAAATAATTGTTGAAAAAACGTTGTAAAATGGTGTTTTTAAATTATATTTCAAAAACGGCGTGGTCAGTAACTTTTAGTCCTTATTAAATTTGCTTTGTAATTTTGTATTAAATAACATATTAAATTTTTATCAAATTCCTTTGACACGTTTTCATTTTATTCAAAAAAAAAAAACTGAGTTTTCCCATAAAAGCCCGTGTTAAAATTACAAAACTTTAAAACCGCTTTTCTAAAAATTAGGATGGTCAATTTTTTGGGGGGTAAGAGCTCGAATTATTGGTATTTTATTAAATAAATATCTAGAGAAGTTTCGTTAAATTCCTTTTAAAAAATCGTTTTATCGACCAACAACCTTAATGCTGTTAATTATTTTTATGTCCATCTAATGTTGTTATTCAGTTTTTCTTTTTAGTCGAATTTTCTCCGAAAAATTAGACTTATACAGTCTATACGATAAGAGCTGCGAGAGGCGAGACCAGGGGCGCTATCCGTTTTCGGACCCGTAGAACACGATTATGTAAAAAAAAAAAATGTCTGATATATATATATATATATATATATATATATATATATATATATATATATATATATATATATATATATATATATATATATATTTTCCCGCAACCTTTTAATATGTGTAGGGCCCCCCTATGGAAGTTAAGAGATGAAATTTGGTAAGTGGGGCTTATTCCGATGCACAACAATACTATCAAAGTGGGGTCAAATTTTGGGCAAATTTTTTTTCGGACCCGACCTTTAAGGGGGTGGTGGGGGGCGGAAAAGCAATAAAACTTTTCCAAACCGGTTTTAAATAATGTTTCGGTCAATTATCTACAACATATCCAAAATTCAGCTTCCTAGGATGATATGGTGGGAGTAGAGGGGAGAAAAACGATTTTCGCTGGATCTAACAGACCCCCAGCCCCCCAGAATTAACGTAGAGGGTTGAAATTTGGTGTGTTGATAAAGTTCGTACCTAGGTTGTGCTTTTTGGAGGTTTCAATATTTTACCCCCACCCCCCTCATTTTTAAGCTACAATTTCATGCATTTTCGACGTTTTCGAAGTTTGTACCACTCGCACAGGTCACCCGAATAAACCTAGAGGGCTGAAATTTTGTATTCGGATTGAGTTATTATCAAGGGGGTGCCTTTTGGGGGTCTCGACTTTTAACCCCTACCCCCACCATTTTTATACCCAAAAGAACATGATTTTTCTTGTTTTTTAACAGTTTCGTTCGGGTCAAAATCTCCCCAAATAAACCTAGAGGGCTGAAATTTGGTGTACAGGTTAAGCTAATAGCCAGACACTGTTTTTTGAAGGTTTCAACTTTTAACCCTTACCCCCACGATTTTGACGCCAATATTTCCTTAATTTTTTTGCTTGTTTTCTAACACGTCTAGAGACTCCATAAGGAAACCTAGAGGGCTGAAATTTTGTACGTGTATTCAGTTAGTATCCAGCTAGTACCTTGTAGGGAGTCCGCATCACTTTTCCCCCCACTTCTCCCATTTTTACATCGGAATTGAATTCTATTGTTAAATGTGTTTTAAAAGCATTATGTTTATTCTAAATACAAGTAGGCGAATAGTAATTTTAAAAAATTTAAAAAAAAGTGAATACAATTTTTTAACAAATGAAATACATATATATTAAGTAATTTGAAAATGTTATTAAAGTCACTGTTTATTTATTTATTTAATTATTATTTAGGAATTTTGGATTTTTATTATTTATAAAATAGAAATTTTGGATTTTTTTGGAAAGAAAAATTATCTTCATAAAAGCCTTCCAGTTTACTATTTAAGTTCCTTTTTTAATATTTAAAAATAAAATACAAAGGCAATTGGCGGATAAGCATGGATAGAAATGCCCTCGTACGAATTGTGTTGGCTTTTTCCCTGTTAACTGCTACCTGTTTTCGGCACAAAATTGAAATTTACTGAGATTCAGCCCTTAAAAACTTAAAATCTTTTTTTAAAGCCCCGATCAACCGGACACTCATTATCAGTTTTGAAACCGACAAAATTACAAATCGCTTGTGGATATTCAATTATATTTCGCTTGTAGACACTCAATACCGAAGAAATAATTTTTTATTTTTTATTTTTTTTTCGAAAGAAAAAATATCTTTAAAAAGGCCTTCCAGTTTACTATTTAAGGTCCTTTTTTAATATTTAAAACTAAAACATAAAGGCAATTAGCGGATAAACATGGGCAGGAATGCCCTCGTACGAATTGTGTTGGTTTTTTTTCTGCTACCTGTTTTCGGCACAAAATTGAAATTTACTGAGATACAGCCCTTAAATACTTAAAACCTTTTTTTAAAGCCTCGATCAGCCGAACACTCATCACCAGTTTTGAAACCAACAAAATGACAATTCGGTTGTAGACTTTCAATCACATTTCGCTTGTAGACATTCAATACCGAAGATGAAGGGGAAAATTCGACTACCGTGATGGGGCCCCGCTGCTCACGGCGTTTTTTGTTAATTTAGTTCATTAAATAATTTTATATCTGCCAAAATAATTAATTTTTTTTTTTTTGTTTACTTGGGTGTCGACGGCAAATAAGGCCTATCAAAATTACATAAGCTTCATAATGCTGCTAATACCTGAAACTGTTTTACACCCTTAATATTGTTCGAAGTTTCAATGGAAATGATCCCTGACAATTAAGCATGAAAAGCCAACTAACCAAAGCCGTATTCATTACGTGTGGTATCAACATCTGAAGCAAATGTTCATTCTGTTCAAATATCAGTTAAGCATATTAAAAGAAGCTTCTGGCGCACGGTTTATTCCCTGGATTCAGATGACAATGATGAAGATTCTTACCAAATACTGTGTAGAATTTTGGCTTTTGTCATTTTCTGTCATTTTTTGTTGATTTTTTATAATAGACCTTAATATCTTACCATAGTAAAATAAGGCCTAGGAACAAAGTTTTCAAAAATGTTAAATATTTTCTAAACCAACATTTTAGATCCGAATTTAAATTTTTTTGTTGGTTGATTGACACTTTTGGAGTTGATATATTAATAAAAAGGTTCCAGACCAGAACGAAACTGTTAAAAAACAAGAAAAATCATGTTCTTTTTGGTACAAAAATGGTGGGAGTAAGGGATAAAAGTTGAGACCCCCAAAAGGCACTCCCTTGATACTAACTCAGAAAATTTCAAAACGAATACAAAATTTCAGTCCTCTAGGTTTATTTGGGTGACCTGTGCGAGTGGTACAAACTTCAAAAACGTCAAAAAAGCATGAAATTGTAGCTCAAAAATCAGGGGGGTGGGGGTAAAATATTAAAACCTCAGAAAAGCACAACCTAACCCTCTACGTTAATTCTGGGGGGCTGTGGGCGTGTTAGGTGCAGCCAAAATACTTTTTCCCCCTCTAGTCCCTCCAAATCATCCCAGGAAGCTGAATTTTGGATATGTTGTAGAAAATCGACCGAAACATTATTTCCAATCGGTTTGGAAAAGTTTTATTGTTTTGTTGCCCCCCACCACGCCCCTAAAATTTGGGTCGGATCCAAAATTTGCCCAAAATTTGACCACACTTTGATAGTATGAAGTGCCTCGGAAATAAGCCCCACTTACCAAATTTCAGCTTTTAACTTCCATTGGGGGACCCTACACATATTAAAAGGTAGCGGGAAAAAAAAAAATATATATATATATATATATATATTATATATATATATATATATATATATATATATATATATATATATATATATATATATATATATATATATATATATATATATATATATATATATATATATATATACAGTTAGGTGCAAAACTGAACCAACCTCATAATATTTCGAAATTATTTGGAAAGTAAAGGGTATAGCTACATAAGCATAGGAAAATGGCCCCCATGGGCAATGTCTGTAATAATATATGTAGTGACATTGGTACCCCAAGTGATTACCAAATACAGGGTCATTGACCCTTAACCTTGACTTGTCCTTGAGATATTAACCAAAATATGTTTTAGTGCTGTAATTTTTCAAACTCAATTTTCTCGAAAACTATAACACCTAGAAAAACAAAACCGACGCCAAAATTTAGATAATATTTGGGACTATATTATATATTTTTTTGACATTTTTCCCTAAATTTTGAAAGTTCAAAATAATTACATTAAAAATATTTTTTATTTTTTAGTATGGTTCTGGTAAACTTACACCTTTCAAAAAAATGCAGAATATGGCTTATCTTATCTACTTACACCATGCCAAAATTCATTAAAATCGAAGATGCGCTTTTTGAGTAATAAATAATTTATTGAGTATATGTTATGTATTATGTTAACCGTGAGAGAATGATTAAAATAATTGTATAAAAAATAATTATTGTTTTTTTTGTACAGTTCTAGAATACTTACATCGTTCAAAAAAATGTAGTATATAGCTTAACCTTTCTTTCTACATATACCATACCAAGGCTCAAGTATCTCGCAAATATCCTAAATAATATATCACACTTGCAACATGAGCACAGCATCCAACCGTTCGATTACCATTCGGACAATTGCAACAGTACCGGCGAATTCCTTCAATATTGTTAGAATTAGGAAGATAATCAATAAATACCCGATAATTATTATTGTTTATATGCCGTGATCGAACATTTAACTTTATAATATTTGGAGTTTGCTTCGTTTGTAATATATGCAAAACGTTATTTTTGTCGTCCATTATTTCAGCCAGATATGAAACAGCTAATGAAAACTGATAGGAACCTGTAAACAACATTTTTAATTGTACTTCAGTTAGTCTGGGAAAATCTAAAATATTACACGAAGCTAACTCCAAATATTATAAAGTTAAATGTTGGGTCACGGCATATAAACAATAAATATTATCGGGTACTGTTACAAATTCGCCGGTACAGTTACAATTGTCCGAGTGGTAATCGAACGGTTGGATGCTGTGCTCATGTTGCAAGTGTGATATATTATTTAGGATATTTGCGAGATATTTGTCTCGCATTGTACGACCAGTTGAACTATTATCAAAAATATTTTTAAATGAATCGATTAATGTGGTCATAAATGAAAACAGTGATGACGACGATTGAAATCATCAGTAGGTAAAAATAAAAATATGTAGTTTCTATAATCAAAAAATGTTGCCTTTGTGGTTAATACCTACCATACACTCAATAAATTAATTATTTCTTAAACAGCGCCTCTTCGACTTTGATGAGCCTTGGTAGGTATGGTATATGTAGAAAGGTTAAGCTATATACTATATTTTTTTGAACGATGTAAGTATTCTAGAACTGTACAAAAAAATCAATAATTATTTTTTATACAATTATTTTAATCATTCTCTTATACGGTTAACGTAATACATAACATATACTCAATAAATTATTTATTACACAAAAAGCGCATCTTCGATTTTAATGAATTTTGGCACGGAGTAAGTAGATAAGATAAGCCATATTCTGTATTTTTTTGAAAGGTGTAAGTTTACCAGAACCATACTAAAAAATAAAAAATATTTTTAATGCAATTATTTTGAACTTTTAAAATTTAGCGAAAAATGTCAAAAAAATATATAATATAGTCCCAAATATTATCTAAATTTTGGCGTCGGTTTTGTTTTTCTAGGTGTTATAGTTTTCGAGAAAATTGAGTTTGAAAAATTACAGCACTAAAACATATTTTGGTTAATATCTCAAGGACAAGTCAAGGTTAAGGGTCAATGACCCTGTATTTGGTAATCACTTGGGGTACCAATGTCACTACATATATTATTACAGACATTGCCCATGGGGGCCATTTTCCTATGCTTATGTAGCTATACCCTTTTAATTATAATCCTTCTTGAAAAAGTTTAGTTATTTTTAATAACTATAGACAGCCAGCTACTTACTTAACAGATACTAATTTGTATACATATCTGTTTATTTTGAATATGCGTTAATCCTTTTTCTTTGACTCAGTTTTG
The DNA here is from genome assembly GCA_035578155.1 of Brachynemurus nebulosus. Taxonomy (NCBI): domain Eukaryota; kingdom Metazoa; phylum Arthropoda; class Insecta; order Neuroptera; family Myrmeleontidae; genus Brachynemurus; species Brachynemurus nebulosus. The sequence continues at coordinate 120,747 of JAPWDM010000011.1, read as the reverse complement.
CACCACATTTCTATTTGTGCTGACACAGAGTGTTCTACGCGATAAAAATATGTCCATATATGTCCAAATAATGTATCCGATATTGAAATCTACTAAGAAATTAGTGACTGAATTATTAAAAAGTAGACAATCTACAAGACATATCGCTCGGAAAATTCATATTAGCCAATCGACAGTACAAAAAATTCGAATAAAATGTAATTCACTAACAGAGAAAAATGTTGGTGGTCGGAAAAAAAAATATCAGGAGAGGATGTTAGAAGAGTTATTCGATATTTAGCTACCGGTGAAGCATCTTCGGCTTCTGAGGCAACCAAACTTTTACAGAAAGACGTTGGCAAGTCAGTAAATAAGTGGACAGTTCGTCGGGCATTACATTTCGCAAAGTTCCGAGCTGTCGAAAGAAAAAAGAGACTACTTCTCACTAAAAAAATATTAAAGCCAGAAAATTTCTTTATAAAACAATATATAAAATGGGATGATGATGATTGAAAGTAGTAGGAATATGGGGTTTTTGGAGCCTCCATCCCTCCATCCGACTTTTTGAGCGACCTCGGATGGAGGCAAAACTACCGAGGCGGTTCTAGAAGCCTCCGGCGGTGGGTGGAGCAAAATTTTTGTTCAACCTAAGTGAACCCAGCGGAACTTGATCCAACCTAACGACATCTAGTGAATTTTTTTCCAACCTAAGTGAACCCAGCGGAACTTGATCCAACCTAACAGAACCTAAGGAAACTTGGTGTAACCTAACAAATATTTTCTAACCTAAGAATTCCCTAATAGATGGCGCAGCCACCTTCGAGCCCTGTAAATTCCCTAATAGATGGCGCAGCCACTTTTGAGATTTGTAAATTCACAGCTAGATGGCGCTCGTAGTCTGGATTCCTGTGTGTAAGTTTGAAAAATTGTCAACAGGTGGCGCAGTCACCTTTGATAGCGTCGTTAGTCTGAACCACCGCGAATTCTGTACCTAGATTCAAAATTCCATGAAAAGGTGGCGTTGCTTTCATAATTTTATAATATTTTTATCTGAAAACGGGTTTAAACTTGTATAAATTGTCAGCTGACGTCACTAAAGGTAAACTGATATCAAATAGCGAAGATTTCTGTCTAATATGCGAAAATGAAGCAGCAGGTTTTAACCTGTATGGCTACATAAAGTATGACAGCTGACGTCACCATACTATTTTTTCTGCTATGAAAAGGACGCGACAGAATTTCATCAGTTACAATTTTGTTCGAAACTTTAGTGAAAAAAACATTAAACCTTATTGTTGTGAATTTTCAATTGTTGTGTGTTAAGAGTTAATTGTTGCCAACAATGGAATCCATTACTGCTGGTGCTTCATCTGGAAACAGAGACTTAATTCAAAAAATGGCTGGAAATTTTGTGGATGAATTGAATCATCTTGGCGCTGTTAAACGATGGATTAAACTTTCTGATATTGAAATTGGAAAAGTATATAAAATAATGGGAGCCAGTCAACTACCATCGAAATTCGATTCATCGAAAATGAAGACAATATTGGAATTGGAAATTGGATACATTTCGTTACCAGCGAGATTTGACAATTTGAACGAGCAGATGCTGGCATGGCTGCAAAGCAATCCAAAATTGGGTATCATAAATAATGGACCAATCGGACTAACTCATAAACTGGAATTCAGAAAAACGTTGGATCGTCTTGAAATCGCAATTCAAAACGTTGGATCTTCTTGAAATTTGTAAATTTTCAATTGTTGTGTTAACAATTAATTATTGCCAACAATGGAATCCATGTATTGTGGAAATCGTTCGTATTCATCACATAGCATTTCAGAGTTTTCAACGAGTTGTTTAATAATTTCCTCTCGACGCTTCGCTTTACTTAGTTCTCTTAATTCTGCGTTAGAACAATGAAGAAGATTGATGTAATGATCCGTAAATTACATACAACAGAAATATTCCGATATTTCAATATTTCCAATATTTCGTCTATAATTGAACTTGAAAAGTCTACAAACCACCTCTATAAATTCAATGGTGTTTGTTGAATAATTTTTTACTATTTTAATACACAAGTCGACCAATTGGTGATCTTTGATTCCTCACAGAACACTTTCTTGCATATGCACAAATTTTTAATATAATTATAAATTTTACAAGTTAAAAAAGTGATCATTGTGTACCTATTTTTGTTTAAAACTATACTTAATAAAATAAATTTAAAGAAAAAAACCGATCTTTTGATTTACACCGATCCCCTAAAAAGAAATCAAACTAATTTTTGATATTATACCTTAAACTTGATGTATATATAAAAATTCCATTTACAATTATGGTACACCATATATTTTACAAAACTGTAAATTTTACAAAAATGTATCACTCTGTACATTTTTTTTTTTAAATCTGTGTGCATATTCTTTGATGTTATTTAATCAGCTAAATCTTTAATCAACTAAATCAGCTAAAATTGTTACATACTTACGTTATAAATATCTAAGTGTGTATTTTTCTTTTAAATATATAACTTATAAATACTCATGATTACTTTATTATAACTGTAATCACGCGATATCATGTTATAAAATACATAAGAATTTACTCATTTAATGTAAAAATATTTGGTCATCAACAATTAAATAAAAACGAATTTTTTAAAATATATATATATAGTAATATAATATTTCGCATATATACAGTACTCTGTTAAAGGTATGGGTTTCTACACCGTTAAAAAACATATATTTTACAATATCAATATATTGTAAAAAATCATATTTCTTAATATTTTTTAAAACTGAATATGTAATATCAAGAATTTAAAACAGTTTTGAAACATTAATTTCTCCTCATAATATTTTTTTAGTCTTAAATTAATAGCACAATGTTCCATATATTTTAAGAAAATTTTCCTTTTAATATTTTATAACTTATCTAAAAAAATTTATAGCTATTTTTATCAAAAAATTATTACTTGCTATTGTTAAAAAATTAGTTAAATATATCTATAGGTATTAAATGACCTCTAGTTTTTGTAAATAACGGTAGTAATAGCAATTCATCTTAAATACGAAATTATTTTATCAATGCTAAATAAGCGTTTTTTTTTTCTAATAGTATCATACTCCAATATATTGTATATTATTATAATTTATAAAAATGTGTTTTATTTATTAAAAAATTTAGCAAAATTTTAAATAATATCGCGTCAAAATAATATTCAGAAGTCAATAAAAGACAATAGCAGTAAATTTATTAAGATAACTATAAATAAATATTAATCTAATGTTGAAATATTTATTAACAAATAGTACTGCTTAGTAGAAAATTAGGCACCTATTGTTTTGTTTTCAAATTTACCTTTTTTGCAATTAAAGAAAATTTTAGTAACTATCGATGCCTATATAAAACGATACCCATAAAAAACAAGCATGCTCTGATCTCAACAATTTTTTCCCATGTTAAATTTGTATGTTCTTACTTCGCTGAAACTTATTATGTTTATATATTCCCCGCAATATTTTCTACCATAAACAATAGTTATAGCAAGCTAGGTAGGTATTGAATAAGTATTTTTTGTTTGTTAATTTATTGATGATAGAGAAAAAAAATTTATGATTTTATAGACAGTGAAATACATTTAAACTATTTTTTTTGCAGTTTAGTTTTGTAAAAAAACCTAAAAATTATCAGTCACAGACAAATATTTCTAAGCAAACGAATTGAAAATGTAGTTTTATATCATAAGAATAAATGCGTATATATAGGGTGGACAGTAAATAACTCTCATAATTTTTAAAGAGCGGATGAAAACTTTAATTTTGGATTACGAAATTTTATTTTTTTTCCGGAGTTAAGCTGCATTCAATTAATTAACCCTTTCCTGCACAGCAGTTTTAGATCATTACTGTGCAAACGATACTTCAAATTAGCAAATCATTAATAACATGGGTAAATACTTATTAGCAAGAATTACATAGTTTACACATATGTTCTATCGCACCAGAATGTTAATAGGACAATGCGATTTAATTGCCTATATTCAGGAGCAAGCAAAAACATTACCTATTTTAATAGCTTAGAAAATACACATTACATAGTTCGTTGTAAGAACAATCATTTCGGTGATCTTTTTTAACGAATTACTAAAATTGCTTAAGGACTGTGGTATGTAAGAAATAACAACACTCACATAATTTTAAAATAATTAACATATAGCTATTGGAAAAGTTACAAAGATTTTTTTTTAACAACTTATTAAATGCCGATAGCTTATTTTAATATCTCCTATAGGGCCTTAAGTATAACCCTTCACCCGAAATTTTTTCATCACCATCGTTGGCGACTGTATTCTCGTCATCATTTGAAGCAAGAAATGAAGAAAAGGAAGATAAAGCACCAGTATTTCAAAATCAGCAGGAAGATGATACAGATCTATCTACAAGAAACTTGAATACTTTTAATCAAAGTATGATGGCTGCAGCAGAAGCAATCAGACGTAAATTCCACGCTTTAAAAAACTCGCATAATATTCTACAATCGGCGAATGATGAAGATAATCGATCTGATGAACAAAAGCATTTACCATCGCCTGATAACTACAAAGAAACAAGTTTTACTCCAAAGATGGCTGGTCTCTTACAAACTGCTCTAGACATATTAAAGGTCAAAGAGCTTCAGAACGCATGCGCAAAGGATGAAGAGCAAGAAAATAAAAATTCAGGAGAAAAGGAACAACCTTCGACATCTAACTCAACAAATGGCGGAGCTAAACGTTTCAAATATGATGATGAAAATGCTAGCCTTCATAATGGCCATTCGAAACCTGTTGATGAAGAAGAAGAATATTTTGATGACCCGAACCATTTAGTTGATGAACTAAGAAGTTTAGCGACTCAGACGCAAATTGGAGAAGAAATGGTTAATACTGTGTGCAATTTAATGGAAAGGAGTCATATTATAAATCCCAGCTTCGCGGATTATATCGAAAACGAGAAAAAACGAAGTCATTTTAATAACTTAAAGGAAAGTGACATTGGAAAGCGGATTATCTCAATAACTAGGGAATTGGAAAAGCATGATATTATTGAGCCAGTGTTAAAGTATATATCAAATGATGAAAAAACATCTGCTAGCGATAGCGAAGATACTGCGAGCGAAGGAGAAGCTGATGATGACGAGAATACAGTCGCCAACGATGGTGATGAAAAAATTTCGGGTGAAGGGTTATACTTAAGGCCCTATAGGAGATATTAAAATAAGCTATCGGCATTTAATAAGTTGTTAAAAAAAATCTTTGTAACTTTTCCAATAGCTATATGTTAATTATTTTAAAATTATGTGAGTGTTGTTATTTCTTACATACCACAGTCCTTAAGCAATTTTAGTAATTCGTTAAAAAAGATCACCGAAATGATTGTTCTTACAACGAACTATGTAATGTGTATTTTCTAAGCTATTAAAATAGGTAATGTTTTTGCTTGCTCCTGAATATAGGCAATTAAATCGCATTGTCCTATTAACATTCTGGTGCGATAGAACATATGTGTAAACTATGTAATTCTTGCTAATAAGTATTTACCCATGTTATTAATGATTTGCTAATTTGAAGTATCGTTTGCACAGTAATGATCTAAAACTGCTGTGCAGGAAAGGGTTAATTAATTGAATGCAGCTTAACTCCGGAAAAAAAATAAAATTTCGTAATCCAAAATTAAAGTTTTCATCCGCTCTTTAAAAATTATGAGAGTTATTTACTGTCCACCCTATATATACGCATTTATTCTTATGATATAAAACTACATTTTCAATTCGTTTGCTTAGAAATATTTGTCTGTGACTGATAATTTTTAGGTGTTTTTACAAAACTAAACTGCAAAAAAAATAGTTTAAATGTATTTCACTGTCTATAAAATCATAAATTTTTTTTCTCTATCATCAATAAATTAACAAACAAAAAATACTTATTCAATACCTACCTAGCTTGCTATAACTATTGTTTATGGTAGAAAATATTGCGGGGAATATATAAACATAATAAGTTTCAGCGAAGTAAGAACATACAAATTTAACATGGGAAAAAATTGTTGAGATCAGAGCATGCTTGTCTTTTATGGGTATCGTTTTATATAGGCATCGATAGTTACTAAAATTTTCTTTAATTGCAAAAAAGGTAAATTTGAAAACAAAACAATAGGTGCCTAATTTTCTACTAAGCAGTACTATTTGTTAATAAATATTTCAACATTAGATTAATATTTATTTATAGTTATCTTAATAAATTTACTGCTATTGTCTTTTATTGACTTCTGAATATTATTTTGACGCGATATTATTTAAAATTTTGCTAAATTTTTTAATAAATAAAACACATTTTTATAAATTATAATAATATACAATATATTGGAGTATGATAATATGAGAAAAAAAAAACGCTTATTTAGCATTGATAAAATAATTTCGTATTTAAGATGAATTGCTATTACTACCGTTATTTACAAAAACTAGAGGTCATTTAATACCTATAGATATATTTAACTAATTTTTTAACAATAGCAAGTAATAATTTTTTGATAAAAATAGCTTTAAATTTTTTTAGATAAGTTATAAAATATTAAAAGGAAAATTTTCTTAAAATATATGGAATATTGTGCTATTAATTTAAGACTAAAAAAATATTATGAGGAGAAATTAATGTTTCAAAACTGTTTTAAATTCTTGATATTACATATTCAGTTTTAAAAAATATTAAGAAATATGATTTTTTACAATATATTGATATTGTAAAATATATGTTTTTTAACGGTGTAGAAACCCATACCTTTAACAGAGTACTGTATATATGCGAAATATTATATTACTATATATATATATTTTAAAAAATTCGTTTTTATTTAATTGTTGATGACCAAATATTTTTACATTAAATGAGTAAATTCTTATGTATTTTATAACATGATATCGCGTGATTACAGTTATAATAAAGTAATCATGAGTATTTATAAGTTATATATTTAAAAGAAAAATACACACTTAGATATTTATAACGTAAGTATGTAACAATTTTAGCTGATTTAGTTGATTAAAGATTTAGCTGATTAAATAACATCAAAGAATATGCACACAGATTTAAAAAAAAAATGTACAGAGTGATACATTTTTGTAAAATTTACAGTTTTGTAAAATATATGGTGTACCATAATTGTAAATGGAATTTTTATATATACATCAAGTTTAAGGTATAATATCAAAAATTAGTTTGATTTCTTTTTAGGGGATCGGTGTAAATCAAAAGATCGGTTTTTTTCTTTAAATTTATTTTATTAAGTATAGTTTTAAACAAAAATAGGTACACAATGATCACTTTTTTAACTTGTAAAATTTATAATTATATTAAAAATTTGTGCATATGCAAGAAAGTGTTCTGTGAGGAATCAAAGATCACCAATTGGTCGACTTGTGTATTAAAATAGTAAAAAATTATTCAACAAACACCATTGAATTTATAGAGGTGGTTTGTAGACTTTTCAAGTTCAATTATAGACGAAATATTGGAAATATTGAAATATCGGAATATTTCTGTTGTATGTAATTTACGGATCATTACATCAATCTTCTTCATTGTTCTAACGCAGAATTAAGAGAACTAAGTAAAGCGAAGCGTCGAGAGGAAATTATTAAACAACTCGTTGAAAACTCTGAAATGCTATGTGATGAATACGAACGATTTCCACAATACATGGATTCCATTGTTGGCAATAATTAATTGTTAACACAACAATTGAAAATTTACAAATTTCAAGAAGATCCAACGTTTTGAATTGCGATTTCAAGACGATCCAACGTTTTTCTGAATTCCAGTTTATGAGTTAGTCCGATTGGTCCATTATTTATGATACCCAATTTTGGATTGCTTTGCAGCCATGCCAGCATCTGCTCGTTCAAATTGTCAAATCTCGCTGGTAACGAAATGTATCCAATTTCCAATTCCAATATTGTCTTCATTTTCGATGAATCGAATTTCGATGGTAGTTGACTGGCTCCCATTATTTTATATACTTTTCCAATTTCAATATCAGAAAGTTTAATCCATCGTTTAACAGCGCCAAGATGATTCAATTCATCCACAAAATTTCCAGCCATTTTTTGAATTAAGTCTCTGTTTCCAGATGAAGCACCAGCAGTAATGGATTCCATTGTTGGCAACAATTAACTCTTAACACACAACAATTGAAAATTCACAACAATAAGGTTTAATGTTTTTTTCACTAAAGTTTCGAACAAAATTGTAACTGATGAAATTCTGTCGCGTCCTTTTCATAGCAGAAAAAATAGTATGGTGACGTCAGCTGTCATACTTTATGTAGCCATACAGGTTAAAACCTGCTGCTTCATTTTCGCATATTAGACAGAAATCTTCGCTATTTGATATCAGTTTACCTTTAGTGACGTCAGCTGACAATTTATACAAGTTTAAACCCGTTTTCAGATAAAAATATTATAAAATTATGAAAGCAACGCCACCTTTTCATGGAATTTTGAATCTAGGTACAGAATTCGCGGTGGTTCAGACTAACGACGCTATCAAAGGTGACTGCGCCACCTGTTGACAATTTTTCAAACTTACACACAGGAATCCAGACTACGAGCGCCATCTAGCTGTGAATTTACAAATCTCAAAAGTGGCTGCGCCATCTATTAGGGAATTTACAGGGCTCGAAGGTGGCTGCGCCATTTATTAGGGAATTCTTAGGTTAGAAAATATTTGTTAGGTTACACCAAGTTTCCTTAGGTTCTGTTAGGTTGGATCAAGTTCCGCTGGGTTCACTTAGGTTGGAAAAAAATTCACTAGATGTCGTTAGGTTGGATCAAGTTCCGCTGGGTTCACTTAGGTTGAACAAAAATTTTGCTCCACCCACCGCCGGAGGCTTCTAGAACCGCCTCGGTAGTTTTGCCTCCATCCGAGGTCGCTCAAAAAGTCGGATGGAGGGATGGAGGCTCCAAAAACCCCATATTCCTACTACTATTGAATGAAGGTGATTTGGTCAGATGCGACTAAAATTAATAGATACAGTACAGATGGTCGCCGGTGGAATTAGAAAAGAACTAAAGAATCAAGACAACCAAAGGATTACATTCAAACGATAAAGCATGGTGGTGGTAACATCAAGTTGTGAGGCTGCTTTTCAGCGTTTGCTGCAGATCTAATTCATAGGATTGATGGTAATATAAACAAAAAATTGTACTATAATATTCCCAGGATATATTTAACAGAAACAGTCGAAAACATACCCTATCCAGAAGATAAAATAATATTTCAACATGACAACGATCCGAAACATACCTCGAAATTAATAAAAAATTGGTTAAGTAAACAAAAATTCAAAGTCCTGATGTAGCCATCTCAAAGATATGATCTCAATCCTCTTGAAAAATTATGGTCATATCTGGAGAATAAAATTTTGAATGAATATGAATCACCTCCGTCAAATTTACATGTTTTATGGGAAGATGTACAGGAACAGTGGTACAAAGTCTCATCTGATTATTGCAAAAAAAACTTGTTAGAAGTGTTAAAAAACGATCACATACTGTTAGAAAGGCAAAAGGTCTGTGGACATAATATTAAAGTTTAATAATTTGATGTTCGCTACAAGTGGTGCAAAAGTGAACCAAAGGTCATTATGATTATTTTATTCTAAAATAGGCTTTTAAGCTAAATTAAGTTTATAACTTGATGTATCAATAAATGTACTTTTCAATTATATAAATATTGTTTTGATTGTAAGGTCTATAATATATTCAAGAAGTACAAATATCCAAAACTTATATTGGTTGCCTCAGTTTTGCACCTAACTGTATATATTTATATATATATATATATATAGATATATATATATATATATATATATATACATATATATGAATATATATATATATATATATATATATATATATATATATATATATATATATATATATATATGACATTTTTTTCTACAAAATCGTGTTCTACGGGTCCGAAAAAGGATAGCGCCCTTAATCTTGCCTCTCGCCGTTCTTATCGTATAGGCTGTATAAGTCTAATTTTTTCAAGGAAAAATTCGACTAAAAAGATACTTTCCGTACCCTAAAATGCAGTGAGTAAAGAAAAAATTAATAATTTTTTTGTGGCTACTGTAGCTAATAGTTTATAGTTTGAAAATGTTTTTATTCGAGTTAATCATAAGCTACTATTAATAAATAATAATAACTTTTCAAATTGGTAACATAAAGGTAAATAATAATAATAATAATAATAATAATAATAATAATAATAATAATAATAATTCTCGCCAAACTCAACGAAATGATTCCATTGCAAACAGTAACATTAAAAAAAAAAGAATGTAAAGTAACACTGCCAAAATTAATTAAATAAGTTACTTCGGAATTTTCTTTTCGTATGGAAATTTTATATTTTAATCCTTTGGACCTCGGGGCTACAGTACCGTTTCCCCTGCTCCTCGTCGGCCCAGAAATAAAGTTGCTAGTGCAAGTGAATTGACATAAGTTGTATTTACTAATAATAAGAGATATCCTCACCATCCTTTTGTGTTCTCTTTGACTGTTGGATGTACCATCTGAACGTACATATCGCGCATGAGAAACATACCGTTCATACAAACGCTGGTCACTAATAAATTGCGTTTTCTGTTGTCGTGTACAATGTACATATCTAGTATCTACTACTACTCTTATCATTTCTCTAGCCAGATCGTGTGAACGAACATTCCTTATATATAGACATAAAGTAGCAAGTGTGAGTGGCGTCTACTAATGCTTAAGCCAGTGAAAACAAGACATAAAAAAAGATGCCTCTTTGGTTTGACATCAAATTTTTAAACTAATTTGCTTTTTTTCATTTTCGACTAGAAATAAGTGAAAACTGAAGAGCTAATTCCTGGAAAAATTCCAATAATATGGAGAAGTTTTTCCTAACGGCTTTAAATGCAGATATTTACTTAAAAAAAATTTTAATATACATAAATAACTAAATAACTCCTATATTTGTTTGGTAAAAGTAAAACTTTGATTAAACAAAACAGAAAGTTTCAGAAAATAAATTTTAATTCGTATACTAAACTTGAATTAACTACAGGATTTTCCTTACAGTTACTTTAACGCTCGTTAAATTTTCTGCATGACTTATCTTTGGCAGACAAAAATTTTATAATTTTTTCTCTTTTCAAACTTTAGAAAAATAAAGAATAAATAATTGTGAGTATTCATTATTCAAATATCTTCTAAAGAAGTTTAAATTGTAACTATAAATGTAATATTTTATTTGATGAAAGAAATGGGAAATATGGTGTTTTTCTATTTTCCTTTATAATTCTTTGATATTTGTTAAAACAGTGAATTGTTAACATTTTCATATGATATAAATTTGTTTCATACCTACTTAATATCAAAATTTAGAGTAGAGATCTACAGAAAACGAGATTTGTTAAAAGACAATGTTTGAAGTTAATAAATCTTTATGTCACAAAATAGGTTATGTTATCACATTAAGTTTTCAATGGAATGAATACAATAAAAATTTATTTTACATAACAAAATTTTTTAAACAATGATCTTACTATTCCTACAATAAATCGTCTAGAAAGTTGAAATATTTCTGATAAACAATTACTGGGAACAAAAATGGATAAAACAAAAGAAGGGAAAAATTTTTTTACAAAGTCATGTAACGCCTTAAGGAGAGGGTAAGGTTAATTCGTACAAAAAAGGCATGTTTTTGTTATTTTTTTGTGACGACACAGTTAAAATCACTTTAATAAAACCAGTGGTACATTAAAGTATAACATTCGAAGAATATTGTATAAAATTTTCACGAAGAAATATTAAAAAACACAGTAATGGCAGCAATTATTCGAACGTGTCTCGGAAAAAAATAGAATTGCGGTGCCCCTCATAACTTGGTGCTGGATCATCCGAAATAAAAAAATTAAAGTTCATTTGTTAGATAATAGTTTTCCTCAGGTAACGCTGGGAGGGTTTTTCGAAATTTCAATTTTTCAGTTTTTTGGAACACTTAGAACGGAAAAACACGATTTTTTGTGAAAAAAATCGGCTAATTTGTTATTGTAAAATAAAAATTATTAACAAATTTGAAAAAAAACTCTCTAGCGTTACCTCGTAAATTATGTACAGAAGTAATGTTCAAAATTTCAAAAGGATCGGTGTTGTAGTTTTGAAGTTATGAGGGGCACCGACTTTGAAAACGTGAGCTGTGCGAAACACGCTTTAAAGTTTTGAACACTTAAAAATTCTTGTATAAAACTGATATAGAATACTTACTACTAAACTAAATTTTGTACCCTACACTGACAAAATATACAATACAGGTATAAACACGTTTGTACTTGTATTGAAATTTTTATAATGTAACTGAGAGAGACAGACATATAGAGAGCGAAACATCTGCCAGGTAACAACAAAAATGCTTATAACTTCGTCAATTTTGCTCCAATTAACTTGAAATTTTCAGACAATATTATTGAGATATTATGCATTCAGTTAAAAAATAAAAAAAAATGAAAAAAAAAAATTATTTTAATACCTTACCCTGCCCTTAACATATTCACATTTGCTATGGAATTTTTAAATGATCTCAGACCCGAGGTAAAACATTTTTAATAATTGAATAAGTAGAATTCAAGTGAAAATTTTGTCGGTAAAATTCCTGAATACTTTTATGTCTACAATAAATAAAATTTTGAATAAAATTATATAATTAGGAATCGATTTTTGAGTATCGCTTTAGTGCGTATCATTGGGTTAATGCAAGTTAACTTTATTCTACGCAAAAATGTATACTTGTTACGCTTCGATAAATAATCTCGTTTTCAAGTAATTTTGAGTACAAATCTATCCCAAAATTATCCGTTAACCATAAGTGATGGAATAATTGGTACTATAAATTCAATCATCATAATATCCATAGTAGTCCTTAAAATCTGAATCCTTTATTCAAAAGTGTATAAATTTTTTTAAAGTGATTTTCGTTTTACTGTTTTATATTCCACGCCTTTACTTTATCTGCTTTATTATTGAGTTTTGGAAAAAGTGTATCTAGAAAGGTACCATTGTGGCGTTATTCCAATTAATATTTAATTAATTAATTTCTATAAAATTTTGTTTATTTAATTGAAATGACGGCTACTTATAACAATGTTTTTAGACATACTTATTATGTAACTATAATATTTTCTTGAGTATATTTTTGTTTAAATATTCTAAATGGTCAGTAAATATTTCAATACATTCACATACATGTATCAATATTCAAATTGTGTAACTTATTTTTCTTCTAATATATTCTTCTGGAACTTTCCTTATGCGCATGCGATGAATATTTGCTTTATGTTGGATAACTTTACTTTTGTAGATTGTATTTTTAGTTATAGGAGATTGAATCCGGTCATCGCGTCGGACCGAATGGTTCACCACCATTATTGTCAAAATATCCCTTCAAGATATTTCGACTTTATTTTTTTTTCTTTTCAAATTTTATTTATAAATTTAAGGATAATCAACTAGAAATGCTCGGTGATGAATCCAGTAGGTAATTTCTTTTGAAAATTTAATTATTTTTATTTTTTTAAATTTATTTCAAATATGTGGTTTGAATTATTTCTTTTGACACCTACTACTTATTGGTGAGAAATTATTCATTATTCCATTTATGTGACCTTAGTTATTTCTTTTATGGGTCCGTGCCAGAGGTACGTTTTTTTTTACGCATCACAACTACGGTTGCTCATATTTGTTTTGTATTTTTCATCTTTTTTTTTTAAATTTTTCTATATTGTCGGAATTCATCATCTGGCACACCTGGTGGTACGTCACCTTTTAATATGTGTATATAGGTAGATTATATTATTTTAACCTTTGTAAGTTGTATACACTTTATCTGAAATAACCAGAATAATTTTACAAATTTTTTTTTTTTTACAAAAATTACTTTTCTAGTTTTAATTTCAAATGTTTTCAAACACTGTGTGAATTTTATTTAATTTTCTAATGTTACAGTAAGATTTTTCTACCGTTCTAATTTGGTTATTTTGTATTTTCTTTCTTTTGGCAAATCATCAATAGTCTGATATTGAATTCAGAATTTCTGGTTTAAACTGTTATAAAGTTGTATTTGGATAATAATTGAGCATTGTCGCTTTATAATTTTATTATTATCATTGTTTTCTTATTAAATGTAAACTCATTATCTTCATTTTAAATAAAATGTACCTTTTAAATTTAATACTGCGTACTCTGTAAAATTTCATATTGTCTTCAGTATTTAAAATTAATAAATGTTTTGTTATTGTTGAATAAATTTAAATTTCTTTCTATTTATTCCTGCTAAAATTTTTAGCACAAATTGGAATTTAAAATCAAAAACTATATTACCAAAAATTAGTTTAGCATCCACAATTTACCATTATATGATTTTACCATTATTTTTGAACGTACTGCCAATACCACCGATTACGCTATAAAATTCTGAATCACCTGTCTATCAGTAACCGAACGATTTTTTTGTATTTTTTAGTCGAAAAGGAAGAACGAACATGTTCATTTAAAAGAAGTAACTAAAATTAATTTGAAAGTTCAATAAGCAGAGAGAAAGTGTTGAATTATCACATAGTTTTCACACCATGTGATACAATTTCAATAATTTACAAATTTTAGCTATTAATTTTACATCTTTTTTTAATAACATTCTTTAAGCCACACTTTTTATAAATTTTATTCACGCATTAAACAAATAAAATCAAATAAAAATATCTATTGATCGATCAATACAATTTATTCACGAATAGACATTCAATTGACAGGTGAATGTTAGCTTAAGTTTGATAAATAAACGAATCAAATTAAAAAGAAAAAAATGAATACAGTCATACAGATCATACGTGCCATTAATACTAAATTGGAATATTTTAACAATAATATATTAATATTCATCACCAATGAATATTAACATATTTATTTGAATTGTAAATTGAACAATCAAAATGATTTAATTAAAGTAAAATGTTAGAAATATTTAAATGTACATCTACATACAATCAATATCACACGTTCAATGTTAAACTGACCTATTTCAAAAAAACAAGATTGCTGGTAATTTGCCAGGAAAACTGTCGTTATAAATGGATAAAATAAAAATGTGCTTGTCGGACACACACTAACTGGGGATACCATATTACGCAACTTTCTGGGATAAAAAATATAAAAATATGTTAGTATAAAAATATATATGATCATATTATTTTTACGGTTGTGTGCCAATTTACTGTGTCTTGCTAGGGGGGAAGATCAACTTATTAATAAGTTTGTTGTCTATATCTTTAAAAGTTAACGAATTAAGTTAATCTAAATAATTTCAGTTGGGTTCACGGTTAAAAAAACTCTTTGAAATATTCCGCAAACAACGATTAAAAATTGGAAAAACATTCATCTCCACTTTTCATTTGGAAAAGTAAATAAAATTTTATTCCTGATTTTTGGTTATTAGTATTTATCTCTACACTATAGAACTACGTTCTAAACTAGAACTAGAGATTTTTCACTGCACGAAAAAAGAGATGTCGGAAGATCAAAAAAACAATAGAGGGATTCATTGTAATTAATGGTTATCAACAGGCTAAATGGTTATCAACAGCCTACAATATGAAGAAGAAGAAGAAGAAGATTACCCTGGACTCTTTTTAGAGTGTAACAAATTATTCCGATTTTACATGCATTGGAAAACACAAAAGTCAAAATGGAACCTCTAATCAGCCATGGACATTTTACAAAGGTATCGAACGTTACAAAAAATCGGTTGGTATCTTGATGAGTTTTTCTTAGTTTCTAAGATGTTCCAGATATCACAGTGTTACTATATAAGAGTACAACAGTCGATAGAATAAGCACCAGGAATGAGAAAATTGACCGGTAATAATCGAAAACCGGTTTTTTTTGTTTCGGTTAACCGGTTTATTTCGGTTATTTTTTTGACACCGTTATTACCGGTGTCACTTTTTTTAGTTACTAACTGGAGGAAAAACTGGACAAATTATTTTAAAAAAAAAAAATTAATTTAAAAATTTAAGTCATTATTCAGTGACCGCGGATTTGTTTTTATTAAAAAAAAAAAAATTAAATTTATTTCTTTAAAATTCTAATATATTTAGTTAATTCTGGTTATTATGGTATAGAAGATAATGAAATCATGTGTTATTTTCAACAATAATATTTTATTTGCTTGAATACATAATTAAATCGATTGTCTCAAAGAGGAGCTTTATTGTACAAAGAGGAGGATATTGTAGCTCGAACTAGTAGCATTTTAGAGGGATCTTCTTCAAAAGCTTCAAAATCGCTTCCAAACGCAGTTCCATTTCCATGACGATATAATATTTTCAGGATTATGGATATAGAATATTTTATCCGTTAACACCGTCATTACGAGGAGATGCCATGGACGTAGAAAGATACAAAAGCTTGCAAATACTAGACAAATCTACTGCACAATATTACCTGTCTGTGAACTGAAGACATTCGATATAAGGCCACTTTTGTTAGAATCTATCCTTGTCTATTTAAAGAGAGATAAAAAATATTTCTCTATACTCTTTTAAAATCTTTTAAAATTGGCGCGGATTGATATCCAAGCAATATTAATTAAAATTTCAATCTCATTTAATTACGTACCTACATAACGCATGATCATATAGGCAGTAGCGATTTTAATAGAGTGATTAAGATTATATTCGTAGTGTCTTGAACATAGATGCACATTTCGAAATCATTTACGCATCGCTCAGACTTCATAGGAATCAAATCACGGATTTTTTAGCTTAAATGGAAAAGTAATTAAGTTGGGCATACAAACTGTCAGACATAACGAAACTATAAGGCTTTCTTACTTAGTTATGGAACCTTAGAAACATTCAATTGAAAGACTTTTACGTTTTATTTTAGGCATAGAAATCTATGATATATACTTATACTTCGTCGTAGATCCTTAGATAACCTGGTAAGCGATTCACGTACATTTTGTATTTAATACGTTAAGTATTAAGTCAGTATTCAATTAAGTGTGCGATATATTTTATATAATATACTGTACTTGACACTCGTTTCGATTTAGTTGCCACGTATGTAGAATACAATAAAATTTCGTTATAATTTGATGTGTAAATGACAAAGATCAAAAATTACATTTATACATGTACTAATGTACTGTAAATGCCAAATAACGCACTAGATAGTGTAATTAAATAAAGATAATTTGATTTAATTTGTTCTACGTTCAGCCACACAAAAGGTGATGAGATATTTTAGATTAAAATATGCATGAAATTCATTAAATTTTCTATGAGTTTAATAAAATTACGTACTATGTTTGATAAAAGTGATTGAAAAGGAGCTAGAATTTAATTTTAACTAAACGATATATGTAACAATAATTATATACATAGGAGGTTTTTACAATCATTTCGTGTGTCTAGGGAAGTAAATATATTATAAACTACACTAGCGGAAATAATTAAAGGATCAAAGAAAAATTCCAAATTTTTAGCGATTTTTCGAATGGCTATATCTTCGTGAAAAATGGTCGTATCGGAGTCGTAAGCAAAGCGATTTAAAGCTGGAAGTTTCTAGTTTCGAGATCTTGCGATGAAAAAATTTTCAAAGCAACGTGTGTGGCGCAATCCTAATAAATACACTAAAAAATTTTTGAAATCCATTCAGCCGTTTTTGTGTTTCATTCGATTGAATTCTTAAAAAAATTAAAGGATCATTTTTTTTTTTGATCTTAAACTTTCATAATCTTCAACAAAATGAAAAAAAAATTTCTTAGCTTTTTTTACATTTTTATCAATAACAGTATTTAAATTTTCTTTTTTTATAAATTTAAATACTGTTATTGATAAAAATTTAAAAAAAGCTGAGAAAATTTTTTTTTTTATTTTGTTGAAGATTATGAAAATTTAAGATAAAAAAACTGATCCTTTAATTTTTTCAAGAATTCAATCGAATGAAACACAAAAACGGCTGGATGGATTAAACTGAAACTCCGTGGGCTTTTTGTGGGTATATTGAACTGTAAAAGGCACACTTAACATTAGTGGTTTTCTCGAACTTTTTAATTCAGCGCTTGATTTTCCAAAGAGCCACCAAAAGCTCTTTTTTTCTTGATTTTTCAAATTCATGTAAAGTATGCAAAAAAAATTTTTTCTGAAAAAACAATGGCTAATCATTATAGAGAATTTATTCGAGTTTTTAAAACACCCATTCAACTTTCTGTGTGGTCATTGGTTGCTAAGATATCGATGGTCAAAAACGAAATGATCCTTTTCCATTCAAAGTCCGATATCTTAGCGAAAGGTGGTCATATAAAAGTCTATAAAAAAGCAAATTAAAGTTGAATGAACAAGTTATCTGATTCATATGGTGGTTAAGTCGGAAAAATTTTTTCCAAGTCCGTGGACCAAAAAAAAAAAAAAACGAAAAAATTTCGAAAATTGTTTTTTCAGAGTATTTATTAGGATTGCGCCACACACGTTGCTTTGAAAATTTTTTCATAGCAAGATCTCGAAACTAGAAACTTCCAGGTTTAAATTGCTTTGCTTACGACTCCGATACGACCATTTTTCACGAAGATACAGCCATTCGAAAAATCGCTAAAAATTTGGAATTTTTTTTTGATCCTTTAATTATTTCCGCTAGTGAATGTTAAATACTTTACTCCGTGGCTTCCTCATTTTATCTGTTTCAGGATGTTTACTAGAATATGTGCCTATTACTCTATTTTAAATCAATATAATTTTATAATAAACCCTTATAATTACTAAATTAAAAGTATAATAAAACAATTGTTAGCATAAATATTTTTAATTTATTATCTTTCAAAGGTTAGGAAATATACAATTTCCGTTGACGAAATTCCTCTGATCAGAATTAAGATGAAATTTCGATTGACGTTTTAGTTTTTATGGGTTGTGTTTAGAAAAAAAAAAAAACAGTATAAAATTAACTTACGCTCCTAAAACGGTATAAAATTCCAGTGTGAAATGATAATAACATATTCTTGGTGGTTCGCCTTCTCGGCAAGCGCGGGCACATTCGTCTGGTGCTGACAATGATGGATTTCGTCTTAATTCAGCGGTGGCACTTGTACGATAATCTAAATGTCTAAATGGCGAGTTAGCTTTTGGTGTAACCGAGGCTCGTAATGGACCACGTATCGTTGCTGGACCGGCTTGTCCAATTGATGGATGTGTCTGTAAAATGCCGTGCGATGCTGAGAAGAAATCTGACGTTTCCGATGATAAATCAGCACCATTTATACTAGACGCCCACCATGACGCGGATGTTGATTGATCTGCTACACCTGCAACAATATTAAAAATATTGTATTTTAAGCTATTTTATTTAAAACTACTTGGATTAATTGTCGGGTATCCGAATATAGGCTAACTCACATGTACACTCTTTTTGCTGTTATTGTGTGGCTATACTGTGGTCTATGTGAGTTAAGCCTTTGTCTCACCAGGATGGACGCTCATGAAAATCAAGATACATATTTAGAATTATGAAAATTGCAATGGATAAAAATTTTATCACCGAACCAGTTTCTTAACTTATTACACATAAATATGCAGTTACAGAAAGAAAGCGTTCAGGCTCAATAGAAATTGAAGTTGGAGCAATTGTTGATTGGATATTTCTAAATGACATTCGCGAGTGGAATTTGAGGATATCTTTTTTTAGCTATTTTAATTAAATTTAGTAATCTCGAAAACTCCGAGATTGTTGAAAATCGATATAGAAATTTTTTAACGAAAAAAAAAAAAATATTGATTTCTTCTTTGATCAATAATAAAAATTGCCATAATTTGCTATCAAAGTAATATTTTTCAGTTAGTTTTGAATAAAATGTATGATTTAAAAATATTTCAATGATAAATTTTTTTACTATCATTTTTAATCAATTAGAGGTTTGAAAAAATATCAAGGTAAACTATTAATTGTGGAAATAAATTAAAAATAGGACATTAATTGAGAAATGATTCCTACAATAAAAGATTAATTTTTTTTTAAAATAGGGGAGACCGGGTCAAAACCGTATAGCTAAGGATTTAGGGCTGTAGATCATTCATTTTAAAACATAAGTGTATGAAACTAACGTTTATAATTGGTCAGTTTCATAAGGAACAGAATCACGTCAACATATTTAAGGAATATAATCACGTAAATAAAAATAACATAAAAAATTTAAATCACTATTTATTACGGTTTTACTCCGACATATGGACAAAACCGTATATTATATTTAACACCGAAAAAATCAATTTAAATTCTTTTAAACCTTTGCGTGTTGAAGAATCCAAATCATTTTTTTATTTGAATTTGTTGACTCAATCTTGTATAATGTTGATTTTGATACCTGACATTTTCCAGCAGTTTTGAAGTACCCCATGGTTCCGTCAAATACCGCTTCAATGGTTTTTCTCATATTATTCAAATATTTTTTACTAGTAGTAGCTCTTTTATGATTACGTAGCATCTTTTTTGCAACTAATAATAAAAAATCAGTTTGGTTCATATTTATACATCCAAGCCAAAATTGTATATAGACCGGTTTTACCCCGTACGGTTTTTACCCGGAGACCTATGAATAAACATATAACTCACTTCTACATATGCAAATCGATTTCACCATTACAAATATTGTAAATTACGAGTAAATACACACACTTTAACCTAACTGATTATAGTAGCTTATAGTACACATAAACTTAACTATTTTTACTTGAATTTTCACAAAAATAAGATCAAGTCTACGGAAAAATACGAAAATGAAATATTTTGAAAACATTCGTGCTTGTCGCTACAAGTGTTTGTTGACAAATAGTTCTGATTAGTGGACGCTGTTGAAGGGCTTGCGTTCCGGAAATTTTAATTAATGAGAAAAATAGACCTACTATACTGTTTTACCCCGGTATACGATTTTGTACAGGTTTCCCCTACATATTTTTTACAATATAAATTTTATAAAATATAAAATTAAACAAATTCAGTAAAAATTTTCTAGGTATTTTATTATAAACTAAGAAGTACAACAATGTATTTTGTAATGATTTACGTAAATTGTAAATCAGGCGTAGGTACAGTGTAATAACATTTTATAAAACAAAGATAACAGTACATAGGGTCGTGGACAAAAGAGCACACGGTCAAATTAACACCCGCTCTGATCCCTAAATAAATAGTTTTATTACAGGACAAAAGCGCACAGTTACAAAAATTAAAATAGGTACACACAAAATAAATATACTTTCATCCTTTTTTATTTATATTTTATGATTTTTGATCTTCTCTGGTGTTAATTAGGTATAACTAGGTAACTAAAACGTAATTAAATAATAATTATATTAAAATTCGCCAAGTGCGTGTTGGCAATGGGTGAAGATAGGGAGTCTCAGTTACCATAAAAATAGAAAAACATATTGGATAATTTTTTTAATTTTACTTGCACATGTGTTATTTGAGGAGGGCCAGTTACGTGAAAATTTTGTACTATGTGAAAACACTGTTGGAAAATTCCAAGGGGGGAGGGGCCTAGTGTTAAAAATAATCTCAGTTTAAAACTCAGTATTTCACAAACGAAGCTTAAAAATTAAAAATGGTAAATGAAACTTAAACTTCATTTTTCAAGCTTTTTCTAACGATTTTCTACAGCAGTGGTTTCAAAACTGGGAGGCCTGCCCCCCAAGGAAGACGTGGATAACTGCCAGAGAAGGAGTCAAAACTTTTTGGTAAAAAAATAAATAAAAATTCGTATCGTAACGGGTAGTAGTAAAAATTCAGTAAGTAAATATTTTTTTTTAATTTTTTTTACGTTTATATATATATATATATATATATATATATATATATATATATATATATATTTAATATATAACGTGCCTATATTATTTATATCTATATAAGGTAGGGAGACGTAAAAAAAATTATTTTATTTTAGGGAGGCTTAGTAACATAAAATTTGGAAACCGCTGTTCTACACGATATGATACTGGAATGAAGTTTTATCGTCACTTTCTAATAAGGGAAAGCACTTTGTTTTAAAAAAAAATCATATTGTACATTAATTGAAATGTAGTCCTTTAGCATATAATTATGTACATGCGAAATTACATGTTCATAGGTTAAAAGATGTGGAAATTACGAAAGTTATGATAGACGAACAGATTTTGCGAAATTATAAAGGTTCTGAAACTTTTTTTCGGAACCCTAATAGATTAATTTTTATGAAGAAAGTTGTACTTACTAAAGTTATTACATATTAAGCAAATTAACCGACAACTAATCGCTGGATTTCCCAACATCTGTAACAATTCTATTAAAAAGGATGGGGATGGGGATGTAAATTATCAGAGATAAGTAAGTGCAAAAAATAAATTTCTATTCAAGGGGTCAAACTAGATTCTCTATGTCTCTGTTCCACTTGTAATGAGTTAGTGACGTAAATCTCCCAACTCTTTTGGTGTAGATACACACTGTTTGCAGTGGTACTGGTTTAATGGTTGCGTCTGTGTGCGTATTCACACATACTACTACAACGACTACAACACACGCATTATGGGACAGACCAAGCTGTCCAATTTAAGTAATAATGTCTAAGCATTGTCTAACAATGTACTGTGTGTTCGGCGACGGACACTGACTGACTACATGCCTTAAGCTGTGACTGGCCTACAAATGACTCCAAGCGAATTACACTTTTTTGATATTAGTTGGCTTCTAGTGTTCTATGTTTCTATTCACTTGATAATTAGTTTGTGAGTGAGCTTGTAATTTGAATGCCTACGAGATGGAAACAAAGGACAAAAACTTATAGTTGTAAATAACTATACATTTAGAAATATATACCTCTTTTCAGATAAAATTGATCATGAGTTTTCGTTAAAAAATTAAATAATTCTTATATTCGAAACAAATCGATCTTCTATTCTTTTCTAAACATAAACTGCAAATTTAAAATTTACATAATTGCAATAATAAAAGAGATAAAGCCAAGAAAACGGAAATTATTTAAATTCAAAGTTACGAAGCATGGTTAAATTTAACTGAAATGAACCATAGAACAACTTCATTTGGAATTTTATATCGGTGTACAAAAGAGATTGTAGCAATTCAGTTACTTTGGACAGATTTTATATCAAGAAAATTGTCATAATTGTAATAAAATAAAATTATTCCATCCTTGTTTTAACCATTGTGCGCTTTTGTCCCATCATAAAAATAATTTTTGTGCGCTTTTGTCCTGTATCTTTTTAGACCATCTGTTGATAGGACTAACCATTGTGCGCTAATGTCCCATGCCCAGTACACATGTACGCTGCAAATGTAAATGTGTAAAAATAGTGTAAAAATGTTGTACCTGCGTGATAAATATTTTAGTAGTACGTATATTTTTACACATATACAAAATCAAGCCCTAAGCGTGTTTGTAGAAAACTGTGGATAGCAGTGTGCCAACGAGTGGTTGATACCGTTTAAGGCATTTAGTTAGTCGCTGTCGGTCACTCAATGCACAACGCATTATGTTGTATTGTTGGACCATTGTTAGCTTGGACCCCACCTTGCTCCGTCCGATAATACGTGTTTTGTAATTGTGTCTGTGGCAACTAACACAGTTGCAAAGATCAAACCAACACCACTACACACAGTGTGTATCTACACAACATAGTGGTGGGAAATAGAGGGGATTTTTTGTCTACATTGGTATCACTAGTGCAGAGATAGCAACTTAGCTTCTGATTATTCTGTGTACAAAATCGTACTGCTTATGTTGTAAGAAATCATGAATATACCATATAAACTAAAAAAAAGTTAATGATTTAAATAAATGGCGGCTGGCAATGTCAGAAAAATTTATAGAACACTAATTAATAGTTTGTTAGAAATAGCTGTGCCACTAAAAAAATACTACATAATAGGTATTATAAATACGAAATTTTAATTTTTTACATCAAAGTGTGGTATGATAAAATTAGGTCCAATAGGTAAAGTTATAGGATTTTACGGTGTTTTATGTGCCTGTCATCACACTATTGTACTTTGATGTCCTACTTAGGCGTTTCGTTTACATGTACCACTTACCGCTTTAGTGAGAACGAGCTATTATAGATATTTTTGTGAAAGACAAACACATGATTTAAGTTTTACTATTTATTTACTTATGTAATTATATTTTTTTTTTTATATTTTTTACTTTTTTTGTATAGTATGTATTTTTTGCATTTTATTGTATAAGTGTATATAGTTTTTTGTCTTGATAACAGTAATTGTCATTACGTGTTATGTTTCTTAAAAGAAAATAGAAAAATCATGTGATTAGATATTAATATATGCAAAAAGAAAAAACTTTCTAGTACACACACTAATTATATTCAGTAACACGAAATGTATAATTATTAATTAATGTGGAGATATGTAGCCTACAAAACAGTATTATGATACAATATGTACAATTCTATTACAGAATTATTTTTTCGGATTTGACGTAAATTAATGTTTTTTTAATTATGATTTGGGTATGATAAATTACTTAATATGTCAAAAAAGTTTTGATTTGACATTTTGTGTTTATGTCGCGGTTTGAATATGTCAGATTGTAACGTATTTTGGTTAATGTGATCAGATTAGTACAATGTTTGTTAAAATTACAAAAACATTACAAAAGTTATTTAGTTCCTGGGAGTGCACCTTCATTTGACAAGACTGTTGGACAAACAATGCAATAAAAGAAAAGACGGATATTTGTATAAAATGCTGGTACATATTTATGCGCAGGGGGAGGGGGGTGTTGTGAAAAAAGCCGTGAACAATTTTGGCTAGAGAGTGACTGGGGAGTGAGGAGAGAGTACGATATCCAAGGCGACAAAATTTGCACATGAATCTGATCTACTTTTGTATTCTAAGTAAAAAAGAAGCAGTGAGCAGCAGAGTTCTATCACCCGAGTCTCGAGTCAGCGAATTACACATGCCAGTGTACATAAAATATCCAAACTTCATGACAACTTAAAGACAAGTTTAATAACGGTCAATATATCGAAAAGTAAGCGGAATTAAAAATTTTTTTAATCTTTATTTTTTGATTAGAATGCAAAAATTTATCAAGCCCATGTGCAAAATTTTGTCGGCTCGAATGACTATAGTGCTGTCAGTATACGATTGATTTTTAAGAAACGTTATAAGTAAGCCTGAGACTAACAGAAACTTTCATTTTATTTGAATTCCCACTAGGTACTAAACTTCTATCTAGGTTACTTGATTTTTACTTGGCTCTATGCATTACATGTCTATAGACCAAGTTATGTGATCGTGAAAAAAATTCGATGTTGGGTTTTTAGCGGAAATACATGTTTTGAGGTCCCCTGAGTTCAAATTAGCCATTTATAAAAATGTCTGTCTGTTGGTTAGGAAAGCTATTTTGATCTCTAATTATGATATCACTTAAGTGATTTTGATGAAATTTGGTATCGGGATGAAGTTCACTAGCAGTGGCGGCGGTAAGCAATGAGAGGCCCTCTCTCTGATGAATGAGAATCGTTTTGGGGACGACGTTTTCGGGTTTCCTTGGACGACTTGAAACCGGCGATCTTTTTTTTGCTCTTCACTTGTAAAAATGCCGCCCTCTTTTTACAGAAATACCGCCTTTAAAATTTGCCGCCCCGAATTACCCTTTCCCCCCCTTCCTGGAGCGGGCCCAGCAGAGTAATGGAAACGAGACTGTGTTTACTGTTGTACTAGAGACTGGCTGAAAAGTGGCAACATACACGCGCATAGATAGAAGCTGTCTGTCAAGGTCACTCGTTCGCAACGCACCGCAAAATAGACAAGGAAAACTATCGATTGTCTGCGCTATCGATAGTAGCCGATGGTTTTTAGTGAACCATCGATAAAATATCGATAGTACTGTCGATAATTCCTCAACGGTAAAAAATCATTGATAGTTTTGACAGTGCTATCGATAGTTTTCTTTTCTACCACAGAACAGAACAGTGAGTCAAAAATTCGAAACAATTATTGAAACAAATGACAAATGCATTTGTTTTGTTTCCGTCTTCTCTATTCAAAAACCACTTGAATGTTAAAAAAAATCATGGGAATTAATCAGTTTATCACTGCCATGCCGGCCGGGGACCCTAAGCCGCCGCCGCACCTCCTCCCCGCGCCGCGGGCCCTGTTATTGCCACCACTGTTCACTAGAATACACAAATTGATGAGGTCAATAGATACAAAAGTTGTTGGGGGCGGAGCCTAGCCGCGCTTAAATTTTGAAAATGCCCCGAAAATGGACAAATCGGCCATTTGCAGGAAAACGGCTTTAACGATTTTGATTAAATTTTAGCCACATAAAATAGAACACATTTGTGACCTAACAGAATAATCCGTATGTCTAGAAAAAATCTTAAAGTTGAGATACAGGGCGTCGAAACAGGGTATGACTAGGTCCTATACATTTCATGTCTATAAATCAAGTTATATGATTGTGAAAATGTTCGATGTCGGATTTGTGGTGAATACGGGGTCCCCTGAGACCAAATTAGTCATTTACAAAAAATGTCTATCTGTCTGTCTGTTAGGAGAGCTATTTTGATCTCTAACTATGAAACAAATTTGGAATAGGGATGAAGTTCACTAAAGTACACAATCTAGTGAGGTCAATAGATCCAAAAGTTGTGTGGCCTAGCCACCCTTTAATTTTAAAAATCCCCCAAAATGGACAGGTCGGTCATTTTTAGAAAAACGGCTTTAACAATTTTGATTAAATTTTAACCACATAAAATAGAATACATTTATGACTAACAAAGTAATCCGTATGTCTGGGGAAAGTTCGGAAGCTGAGATATGGGGCATTGGAAAAGGGTTTGACGAAGAAGAAGCTTGTTTTAAATAAATGTTATCAGTAAATAACGCAACTAGCTTAACATCAATCGAAATAATTTACCGCAACAAATCTAGCCTTCCTTTGGTGGCAAACTATTTTTAACCTTCATTACCGTAACTTGGGGTAAGATTGGCCCTTAAGGGTAAGATTGGCCCAAGTCTTGGAAAAAGACAGTTTGATTTACTATTAGTTAGCAAATACAGCTATCAACTTGGTTCTTGTGGTAAATGACAGGTAGCAGCACTGACTATACTCGAATGCTAAGATTGATTATATTCCATCTTTTGTCACTGCTCAGTGCTGCTCCAACTTCACCGTTACTTCTTGTGAATGTTTTGATGCAAACCAACTTTTGCTTACACATCCAGAATAACTTAAAATTTTTGATTGGTAAGTGTATAATAGCTTTCATTTAATATATATTCAAAATATTTTAAGTTTGTTTTTCCTTATCTTGTTTATTTGTAAAATGTGATTTTGTAAGCTGGGGTAACGTTGGCCCAAGTATTGGGGCAAGATTGGCCCACCCTGTTTTTTTTCCCATTAAAGGAACAGTATATTATGCAATAAGTGCGGGAAATTGTCGATTGCCCACGAGAGCGAAGTTGAGCGCACGATCGTAGTGAGTGCGCTCATTCGCTCAAGTGGGCAATCGACAATACTGCACGAGTTGCATATATTATTTTTTATTACGAATTTCACATACTTTTTTCCATTATTATTACTATTTTTTATTCCTTTTTAAAATAATATTATTGAGTGTTTGTCTTTTTTTTGGAATTAACAAAAAAGTTTAAATTATTTTGTTGGTGGATTCTATAGAAATAATTACGAAATATTTATTAAATGAAAAATCAGGAATTAAATGAAAAAAAATTTACAAAATTACCGCCCTTAAAATTTGCCGCCCCGGGAAAATGCCTGGGTTGCCCGCCCTTGGAGCGGGCCCTGTCCCTAACATATTTTTTAAAATATTTTCACTGTTACAGAGCTAAACTATTTTAGATAGATATAAATTACGTTATGTAAGGTCCACCAAGGTCCATAGAACCCAAAAGTGTCAAAAATAAACTAACTGACCGATTTTGAAAATTTTTTCACTGTTACAGAGCTAAACTATTTTAGATAAATATAGATTACGTTATGTAAAGTCTGCCAGGGTCCATCGGATCCAAAAATGTCAAAAATAAACTAACCGACCGATTTTGAAAATTTTTTCACTGTTACAGAGCTAAACTATTTTAGATAAATATAGATTACGTTATGTAAGGTCTGCCAGGGTCCATGGGATCCAAAAGTGTCAAAAATAAACTAACCGACCGATTTTGAAAATTTTTTCACTGTTGGGGAACTAAGCTATTTTAGATAGACATACATTACGTTATTTAGGGTCCGCCAGGGTCCATGGGACCCAAAAGTGGTAAAAATAAACTAACCGACCGATTTTGAAAATTTTTTCACTGTTACAGAGCTAAACTATTTTAGATAAATATAGATTACGTTATGTAAAGTCTGCCAGGGTCCATCGGATCCAAAAATGTCAAAAATAAACTTACCGACCGATTTTGAAAATTTTTTCACTGTTGGGGAGCTAAGCTATTTTAGATACATATAGATTACGTTATGTAAGGTCTGACAGTGTCAGTAGGACCTAAAAGTGTCAAAAATAAAATAACTGACCGATTTTGAAACTTTTTTACTATTACCGAGGTAAACTATTTTAGATAGGTACAGCTTGTGTTATCTGAGATCCATAACTGTCCTGCGGATGCAAATGCGGCGTAGAATGCTACACAACGGGTTTTGAATATATATATATATATATATATATATATATATATATATATATATATATATATATATATATATATATATATATTACATAAAGTCCGCCTAGAATATACGGTCGAGCTTTTTTTTTAATGAGGTCCACCGGGATCTTGCAGATCCGAAAACGCCAGTAATAAGCTATCGAACCGATGCTAAAAAATTTCTCACTGCTAGAGAACTAAATTATTTTAGATGGATACAACTATGCTGCACAAAATTCGTTCGGGTTCTTGGGTCCCTAAAAATACCAAAACTAATTACCCAGCCCATTTTAAAAACTCTTTTACTCTTAGAAAGCTAAACTATTTTAAATAGGTACAGGTCTTAGATGAGATCCGCCAGTGCCCAAGATTTGGAAATTCGCTATGTTATGCAGATGCTGCGACAGCGGTATTTAATTATTTCAATTAATGTAATTTAATTTTCATTACTAACTATAATAATTTAAAATTCTACTAAAATATGTTCGCTTTAATTTTGAGTGCTTTAAATGTAATAATTACTTGGTTTGATATTTATGAAAATCTTTTAATTTATTTTAAAAAATTTTTTCAAAAAAATTTTTGTGGCTTACATAATCTTTTTGTGACTGATACCAGCATTTTCTGCGATTTTCTATGGAATTCTTGTTTGCATTTTTGATGTTTTCCTGATGTGGTAAGTATGCGGTTGCATTTAGTCTTCTTCGTTCAACTTTATCATGATTTTGATTTTCCCTATTTCTTACGGGGTCCGTTATTTTAATTTTTTAATTTTTTAACTTTTTAATTTTGTTTTCCGTTTGTCTTTTTTGACGTCTTTTTGACATCCCATTGATATTTGAAGGTTATGTCCTTTTGATGTTTTTCTCAGTGGTTTGACAACTGAGTTATTGACTTTCCTGAAGATGATCATTCAAATGATTGAAACATGTAGAACAATTTTCTTTTTATTTTAAATTTTTGTTTTAACAATTTTATGCAGGCTGTCGCTAAAATTTGAATTTATTCATTTTACCTGCAGTTGGATTCTGATAATCTACAACTCTTATTTGAACAATTTTTCGATTAAATCAACGGTTTGGCTGTAATAAAAATGGCAACTCTCTAAAAACTCACACAGTATATATATATATATATATATATATATATATATATATATATATATATATATATATATATATATATTTATATGGGCTCAGGTCTTTTCGTGGTACCCGCTGTAATAAGTGAATTTTTTTCAAAATTGAAATTCACACAAAAGCATAAGGAATTACTTTTCACCGATAGGATTTTGTTGACATATTTTTGACATATATTAGCCGTCTCTTTGAAAAAATATTTGCGTATAAGTATAGGTTATATGTTAAATAATAATTTAATATTACATATCAAGTATGCAAAGGATGTAAAGCATGTTAAAGTCCATTTAAGATAAACTGACTGCTTTTCTTATGTGAATTCAATAGTAAATGTAGTCAACTTATTTAAAATGAATTTCTACATACTTACATATATAAACATTTAATTTTGTTTCTGCCACTGTTTAGTATTAGCACTGCTTCAATAAAACAATGTATTTACAGGTCCTTTTATAACACAATATATATTATATTCTTTCGTCATTGGTTTTAGCCAATTTTTGAGGGAAAATATTAGAAATTATGAGAAAAATATCTCCAAACGGCAACCATGTAACTGGGATTTTTAGGTTTATGTCCAAAATGTCAAAAAAATGTCTATTTATCTTCTCTGTAAATCTGCTTACCAGTCGGTAATGCTGTTCTCTATTAATTTGTGATATCTCAATACGTTGACGGTCATAACCTATAATACGAAACGTCCAACTAGTACACTACTTTAACAACTAATATACTTCACATGGAATTGTAGACGCAGTTAGTTATAGGTGTTATTTGGCAACGTACTGTGCATGACCGTCTAATGTTAATAAATAAAAAGTGAAATTATTATTTAATATGCAAAGAAAATAAATTTGCGTGATTTAGAATGAAAAGTCTATGATGTGAAACAGTTTAAATTAATATTATATCATTATTTATTTTATCCGTTAGAGAAAATAATGGTAACTACCTACTTAATATGTATTAATAAAAGTACAAATTTACCCCGTACATACATGTGATTTAAAATGATTTATACTTTTTTATTTTATACATATATAACATAAAAATTCATGTAAGCGAATGGGCGGTATAAATCATTCAAAACAAATTTGTTTTCCATGTCTGTTACGAAAATATCATAAATCTGACTACTCGTATAGGCTGTGCTATATGATATGTGTATGCAAGAGCGTGAACATGAGGAATAAATTATTATTTTATTGCGTTGGCGTCAATAAAAATGATCAAACTATCAATGTATAGGTTAAATTAACTAAAGCTGGTCTGATGTTATTAACAAATGACGCAAAATTAGATTTACAATTTTAAATTAGTGTAGGGGCTAAAATATAAACACTACAAAAAGGAAAAGAGACGAAAAACCAGGTTCATCTAATTTTGCTTCATTTTTTGCAACTGTTTGATGACATCAGAACAACTTTAGTTGATTTGATACATAACCAGGGGCGGCACACGGTTATTTGGCGCTCTAGGCGAAATATCTTTTGGCGCGTCCGAACTAGATGACCATGAAGACAATGAATCTTCAACTTTTAACGTATAAAAGATTTCAAAAGTATATTAATACAATTAAATCAGTATTTAATGCTTATTTATTTACAATAAATTATTTATTAATAAATAAAAAAAAAAAGATAAATAAAAATAAAAAGTAAAATAGAAAACAAAAAACTGAAGATTTTACTTTTTATTTTACTTTTAGGTTTAGAAAATGTAAGATCTAGTTCATTAAAGACGATAGTTTGTGCTAATTCTTGTTGTATTGGTATTGTCGCCGAGTTTACCAGTCTTTCCTGGGCCATGGTCCCATGGGCGATCTAAGATAGGTGTTAATTAATTTTAATTTCGAAAAACCCTCTTTCTAGTTTCTTATGCCACATTTGGCCGACTAATTTTACGCAAAAAATAGTTATAGGTAAAAGTTGTAGATAATCGTTTCACCTACGAAAACAACCTACGAAATTTTTACCAGGCTCATGATTACGGATATAATCAAATAATTATTTTCGACTTTCAGCTCCAGATGTTGATCGATCTACAGTATACTCACGATCAGTTAAATAATGTTACGCGTGGCTGGGTCATAGCATAAATAAATGCGACAAGTGGCGAGTCCGATCAAAGTGTCTATTTTGAATATTTGAATCAATATTTGAGATTTGTTTTAGTTTTTCACATTACTTAATTTTGTTTTATTTAGTGTTTTGTGTGCTCTATGTCTTGTTGGGATGGAAGGGCCTCGCTAAGGAAAAAAACGAGGGAAATTAGGGAAATGTTTAAAAGTAATTTTTTAACTTTGAATTGATTTCTTGTATGCTGGAATCATTTCCACCATTAACTGGAATAACATTAGATAATGTAATATGAAATATTGTTTTCCGACCACTTGGCCAACCTTGTAATGTAGATAAACATCGACACTATTTTGAGCATTAAAGAAATGTTTAAAAGCAATTCTGTAATTGTAAATAGAATTGTTGTATTCCGGAGTTATGTTCACCATTATCTGAAATAATATTAGGTCGTGGAAAAATGATATCATACTCTTTTCCAGGGTGTAAAAAAACTTTTAATATGTTGGCAAAATTTGATAAAAACTCAATTTTTCCTAACGAAAAACGCCTGAAATAGCTAGTTTGGAACATCGGGCGTGTCTGATTAACGAGCTCATCAAAAATTTTCCGATTTCCAACGTTTTCTCCAAATTTCGTCATTCAGAAATTAGGTAATAACTGTTTTTCAGTGCATCTTTTCATCTGTTAAAATTTCATCTTTTGTGACATGAATGTTGTTGTTTGTTGTTGAAACATGGTTTTTGAATAAACGTTTGGACCATAGTTGAAGTTATGGATCATATATGACAGATGAGACTGTATTCACGCTAGTACATATTACTTTTCGTCTTCATATTTTTGAAAATAATGAAGAATGAATGAGAAGACTAACTTACGTATTACGCGACATGTATGTAAAAACAAATCAAACAATGTGAAGTGTGTGACTAACAAAGACGTTTTCTGAAATTTAATTTTATATGTACCTATCTACATATCTCACATAGATGTAATTAAGATGTATATTTATTTAATCTAATTTAAACGAGTACCTACCAGTAGATACATATTATTAGAACCTATTTGGGAATAAATAAACATAATACATAATACATAATTATGTAGTTATATGTAAAATAATAATATATAATGTTTCAAACTTTGTTATTCAAATTTTCGAAATGACATAAAAATTATTAAATCGTAAAAATGTAATTAGAATTTGTAACTTTTATAAAATTTTATGATCCAGTTTTATTAATAATAAAGTTAAATATATGAAATATTTTGTAGAGACTATATCGACCCGACTGTTTTTTTTTTTTTTTTAATCGTCAGCGGTACAAATGCCGCGGTACAAACCGGCGACCTTTTCTTTTTTTTTGCTCGCCATGTAAAAATGCCACCCTCTTTTTACAAAATTGCCACCCTTAAAATTTGCTGCCCCCGGTTGCCGCACCCCTAGAGCGAGCCCTGCTACGTAGTATATTTACGTAAATCCACGATGGTATATGGAAATCAAATTTTATTTGAAGTGATATGAATTTTTTTTAAGATGCAGACATTTTTGGTTATTTAGTAACATACATTTTTTTTTTTTTTTTGATAATTTATTTTATTACCGACGCACAGTGGGGCCAAAGACCATTAAAGGCGG
Organism: Brachynemurus nebulosus; assembly: GCA_035578155.1. Taxonomy (NCBI): domain Eukaryota; kingdom Metazoa; phylum Arthropoda; class Insecta; order Neuroptera; family Myrmeleontidae; genus Brachynemurus; species Brachynemurus nebulosus. The sequence continues at coordinate 87,093 of JAPWDM010000011.1, read as the reverse complement.
CAAAAATACAAAAAAATAAATTATAAGCTACAATTTATATGACCCCTTAAATAAATAGCTAAAATATTCTAGCAACGACCTCTGTAATTACCTTATGTAAAATAGCGCGGGGGGTGCAAATATGTTGACTATAATTTGTTATTTCTATAAATTGATTGCTTTTTAAACGATATCATTGTATGTAAACTAGTGATTTGCGGGACCGTTATTTAAGTTATAAAAAAAAATACCCCTGTGGCAGCATCTGCATAACATAGCGAATTTTCATAAATTAGATACTGGAGGATTTCATATCTCGCATACGCTTTCTCAACCTCGTATATCAAAAGCTACATGTTTTAGGACACACAAAAAACATATTAAATACTGTATTTACATACTGTGTGAGTTTTTCGAGAGTTGCCATTTTTATTACAGCCAAACCGTTGATTTAATCGAAAAATGTTTCAAATAAGAATTGTAGATATCGACGGAGGCAACCGATTGCTATAGTCAGGAGCTTTATAGCTCTTATGGTTTTCGAGCTATGATACAAACTTATAGATTTTTAAATGAGACTATATATTAATTTTACGATAAAACTGATCTAATGCATTAATTAACAACATAAATGAGCAAAAAATTTTTTTTTACCCAAATTTAATTTTTTAATTTTTCACAAATTTATCAGTTAGGCGGTAAAAATATGCATATGTACTTGAGGCTACTTCAACCGATAGTATTTTTCTTGGTTACATTTCCATTACATCCAAGAAATGAATTAGCATAAATCTTAAGCTCATAGTGATGAAAACACGGATTTAAATTTTTTTTTGTGTCCAAAAATTGGGAGTTTTCAGATACGAGGTGGAGACAGAGTACTCGCGATATAACAATCTGTATCCATCTAAAAGATTTTAACTCTTTAACAGTAAAAAACTTTCAAAATCGATTGGGTAGTCTGTTCTTGACATTTTTGGGACCCCCGGATTCTGGCGAACCTCATATTATAAGATAATTTATATTCATCTAAAATAGTTAAAAACAATTAAAATCGGTTATAATGGGCGATGTTCCCCATGGTATGTTATTTTTTTTTATGTATCTTATTTGTTAAAATCAGTACTCGTATTGATATTATCAAGCTTTAATGAAACATGGTTGAATTATCTAGAAAAATTTTGTAAAAATTAATTTCTCAAGGAATTTTAGTTACGTATCGAATCGAATCCAACGGATATATTTGTGGAATTTGATAAATCAATTAGTCTATTTTTGTATTATGATTGCAGAGTTTGCACCAAATTGCACCTTTTTTCAAAACTTGCTGATTTTGTTTTCATTTTGTTTGAGCAAAAATCATCAATAAGAAGCTTAGAAAGTTCATATAAGCTCTCAGTGGTGCATAAAAATATCGAATAATTAAATATAACACTCGAATTTATTAGATTTATGTAGGTACCGAATATTCCAGTTAAGTTAAAGCTAAAATTAAGCGTATCATCGAAATTCGTTGTCAAAAATTCTATATTCCATTTAAAAAAATTTAAGTTGATACCACATGGTTAGAAACCAGTAACCGGAAATGAAATCGAGTTGCATAAAAAAAAGTCTCAACCTAGGGTCAAACAAGAGCTGCAAATTTCAAATTCATCCGACGAATGGTTTTTGATATATCTATCATTTGACTAACCGTTATGGGACACCCTGTGTAGTGGGACACTCAGTATTTTATTAATAAATTTCAAATAAAAGTAAAATATGTTGTTATATAACTATTCTGTAGTCAATAAAAGGACTAAATAATTTTTGCCATCTTTTACCTACTTTGGCCCCACTGTGCGACGTTAGAAAAGATTGAGGTAATATAAATGAAAGTTTAAAAGTAAATAATTTACTTGTTTAATGAATTTTCTTTTGTCTATTCACGGAGATCTTAAAAGTAATGTACAGATGAAACCATAAATTGAGATTTTAAATTTGATTTACACAAGCTGTTAAACAATTGGAAGATTTTGAGGACTTCTGAAAAGTTCATACCGAGTACATATTGCTTACTTTTGTAGCCAATTGAAATTTTACAGTTAAATACAACAGAGCAGAAAGTGAAAGGGTCAACTTTTCTTTTTTTTGAAATTTAAAATCAGCAATGAAATTTAAGTAAGGAACAGATTGTGAGATGAGTGTGAAATGCGAGAAAGAGTTACGCATTAGAGAGAGTACCAATACACATAAGTGGTTGAATGGTTATCTGACTGGGATGGCTCTCCAGCACAGGATCGTTGGTCTAGTGGCGAAGACACCTGGCTAGTTACCACTAGATCCTGGGTTCGATTCCCAGCCGATCCAGTTTGATAATTTTTTCAATCACTTTGTGATATTTAATTCAATAAAATTATAGTTATTTTTATTTTAATAATAAAATTATATTTTCCTGCATTTTTGGTTGAGCCCCAATAATTTCATTTGTTATCACCACTAATTATTTCCACAGTTATAATTTCCAGATCGTTAATTTTAATAGATAAGATACGTATAGAATCATCGGAATTATGATTGTAAGTAAAATTACATTTATATATTATCCCTTTGCACTTGATGGGCGCCGCCACGGCGACACAATAAATATTAATTCCACTCGTTAGGCGCCGCAGCAGCGCCATAAACAAAAGGTACGTATTTTATTATTTACAACACGCTAGGGAACCTAAGGCCCGATTTACATTAACGCTCCGCTTTCAGTACGATATCACTCCGCTCCCGGTTCGATAAAATATTCTTACATAATAAATAATGAGTGTATTCACATCATCGCTCTGATATCGGTCCGATATCAGTCATGGTTCGCTCTCGCTTCAATACCGCTCCAATACCAATACCACTGAGACAATACTTTATCGGAGCGATATCAGACCCCATATCGATGATAGTGAACACGTTTTTGATTCCACTTCGCTCCGTTTCTCAGCCTTCTTCATTTATTTGAAAATTATTATATTAGGAAAACATGATACAACACAAAGACGCGACGTCTTGCTACAATACATATTGTGATACATACTACTAAAATTAACTAATAGATATATTGTATTATGGATATTATGTTCTCCTAATACAATAGTGTTTGCAGCGTTTTAAAACCACTGTCGAGTAGCTGAGTACCCATACTAAAAAAATGGTTCGGGTGCAAAGGGTTAAAATAAAATACTCATAGCATCCTGCATGACATAACAAATTTTACAGGATGTAATTGAATATCCCCCTTCCACAAAGAACACTACCTTAATAATAAATAGGGAGGCACTTAACAGAGTGAAAATTAAATTGCTACGTCTATATGCAGAAGGAGCTTTATTTTTATTATTTCTACATAATAATTTATTATTAAAATGTATCTATGTCCATGATGTATGTACCTGGTTACATAAGATTAATAATACCTATATATTTTATGTGCCTTTATGTGTTTAATGCCTTTGTTTAATTTTTTCCAAACGAATGAAATTTTTTCTTATCCAACTTTCTCATTTTTGTAACAATCAATATCTTTAGTTGTTATCTGTAAAATTGTCTTGTCAATCTTTTTTCTATTTTTGTTCCAGTGTAAAAATAACAATTGGCTATTGTATATACTAAATTCCATTTTGATATATTTTTTTATATAGTTAAACTTATTTAAGGGGGGTTAAGGTTTTAAAAGCGAAAAAAAGCATATTTTCATGATTTTTTTTGGCGATATGAATAATGTTGGCTTATTTATTTCATATACACGTTATAGTATAACATCTGAAGTATCTTTGAAAAAATTATCAATTACAAATATCGATAAATAAGTCCGTGACAGCGAATTTTCGGAGGCGCCTCGAGAAAAAGTTGTTTTGCGGTGAACATCATAACTTGGTACCGGATCATCCAAGACAAAAAAATCGAAATGAGTTTAAAAGGCGATATGTTTCCCTAGGGAGTCAGGAAGAGTTTTTTGTATTTTTTCGATTTTTTTTATTTTTGGCAGCATTTTAAAGTGAAAAACGCAATTTTTGTTAAAAATTTCGGTTAATTTGTTATTATAAACTGGAAAAAAAATAGCAAAAAAAGAAAAACTCAACCTGATTACCTGTTGATTTATGTGTAGAAACAGTGTACAAAATTTCAACAAAATTGGTGAAGTAGATTATGAGTTATGATATTCACGAACTTCAAAAATGTTGTTTGCGAGAAAATGGATTTAAAGTTTTTTATACTCAAAAATCCAAAACTAGGCATCAATAAAATGATATAATTTTTTATACTTACGCGGGTAATTATAGTAAGTATTTGTTTTGTATAAGATTTTTAAGTATAAAATTAAAGTAATTTTTATACTTACCAGGTAGACGCGTCGCGCAGCTACCAGGCAGGTATAAAAATCGAGCATGAGGGCCGGTCGCTTGAAACGCTGTATCTTAATTAGTTTTGCTCGGATTTACTTGAAATTTTGACACAACACGCTCGACATGTTGTACATTCAGAAAAAAATTAAAAAAAATGCAAAAAAAGTTTAAAAACCTTACCCCCCCCCCCTTAAGGATTCTTTCTTTTAAAGATAATTCTTATTGCAAAAAATTGTAATAAACTCATATTTATTTAGTTTAATTTAATATTCAGTTATTATAGAAATGTCTACATTAAATTAATTTAAGTAAATATGAGTTTGTTACAATTGTCGTCACATCAAAATTTGTAATGAGAAATTTAAGCGTCAGTTGACCTGTACTGACTACTGTCATTAAGTCAAACGATATAGAGATCGATAGAAGTAGGTACAAGTTATGTCACTTCTTAAGATAATAAAATATATTAAAATCCAATAAAAAAATTTTTAAAAAAAAAGATATCATTTCAATCAAGGAATCATTAATTCGCTATATCTTTGTTTTATGAATTAATTTGAATTCAAACCCGTTGATTTTGGATGCAAAGCAAAAATAATTATGATAAAAAGCTGCTAAAGACAAGTCATAACTGCTCCTTCCTGTGTCAAATCAAAAACGTCAAAGACTTTATTTTTTGAATTTTTTAACTGGAGATACTATTGAATGTACAAAAGTTTAGTATTCAACGGTATTATCGGAAACACTTCATCTCACATGCCATGACAAGGTAGTAAAGTAATTTTGATTTTGTATACTAGTTTTACTGTATAAAAGTATAAAGTAGAATAAAAAATATTGTAATTATTTAAATTGTTTTTGTTTTGTGATTTTAATATTTAAATTAGTTGGGACGTTAAAAGAAAGTTTTCCTTTTTTGATTTTGTTTGATTTAATGATGAGTTCATACTACATTGCATCTTTTTATTATTCAAGATTGTAGTAACTTTCCACTGACATATTTATTATTTATAATTATCCTGTTATACAATTAAAATGTAATTAATGTATGAATGGTAACCACGCCCTGCAACAAAGAATTTTAAATTTTTTTTTGAAAAAAAAAAAAAATGTCAACAATTTTCTTGAGAAATAAATAGATATATAAATTTTTCCGGAAGGTGATGAAATAAATATATAGATTTATGATTTAAAATGTATTTAATTTAGTTGGAAGTAAATTTTTATATAGATTTAATGGTAATTATGTTATTTTTATTTCACCACTTTCCGGAAAATTTCATAATTTTTATTTATGTCTTTAGAAAATTACGTACATTCTTTCCTACTGTTTTTTTTTTTTTTTTTTTTTTTTTTTTTTTAAGAAATTATGTTTAAGTTTATATTTCTGTTGACAGGATATGTCATTATTAAAGAAGTTTTGAAATTGTGCGTATATTAAGTAATGAAATAAGTGTATAAGAATTTGTATTTAAAATAATTTACATTAATTTTTTATTTATGGATTATGTGTTACTGAAAATCAAGAATTTTTCCATATTCAATAATCTTTTATCAAAAAATTGATATGAAATAATTTTCTGATTATCTAAAAATATTCAGACTATATTAACTCTGAATAATGAATATTGAAATAAATGATGCTGAGAGTATCGGGAAAAAAGCGTTTACAATATTATATACTGTATCATGTCTATATAGCCAATCTAATTAACAAAGTTAGAGCAGTCGCCTGAAAATTAAGTGAATTTACCGATTATTCATTGTAACTCTACTTAGAATGCTAGAATTATTCAGTTCTTGGTTTATGTTACAATGTATAAAAATTCATGTAAAGAATCCAATTTATTTGCGGCATTCATTTAATTTATTTTCTCCGATCAATTTCGTTCTGTTCTGTTTTATTTACATAAAATCACAATAAAATTTTATAATTGCCATCTGTTTAACTTTTTATTTACATACAGCATTTTACAAAATGGTAATCATTGTTTAATTTATTGTAAGTTAATATGCGAAAAAGATCTGACTGACTGATTATATATAATATGAATCTGATGATTTTTATTTACCATATCATTTTAATTTCACTCCAGTTTAGTATTAATTACGAAAATTAAATAAAAAAATGTAATTATTACAATTTATACTTATATAAGGTAAAATGTTTTTTTCTTTTTTCCGGTATTCATTAGTTTTCTTTCATTTAGTATAGTAGAATATTGTTTATCTATACATAGTATTCTAATTTTTATTAAAAAATGAAGAATACATAGTACGGTGTAGATTAATTCGAACGTGTGTATTGGAAAAGGATAGATTCGGACGCAGAGGGAATGGATCGGCTTTTTTAGACGAAAACGCACTGTGACAGTTCGATGTTTTCGTGTAACTCAAGGTAAAAAAGTCTTTAATGTCTTTAATTATGAATTAAGTAGGTAACTGATTCAAAATTTTCATATGGAAAGCAAGCCGTTGTCCAACTTTGATAAAACTTGGTAAGGTCTCGATTATTCCAGCTAATGTGACTCTGATTAATCTTAGATCCGAGGAAGGTATACGTCTGAAGCCCTTTTCTTAAAAGAATTGTGCCGATATTCATTAACACTGTTTGAAAAAAAAATTAATAAATTTTTTTTTTTTTTTTTTTTTTTTTTAATTAAAATTCAATTTATTTTCCCGAACTTACCACATTTTTTTTAAATGTCCTAGACTTTTGATTCTATTTCTAAAATTATTATTAAAAATAAAATGTCAAAAGTAATAAAGAAAAAAAAACATCCATTGAATAAAACACGCTTTTATGATTGCTTTTATAAATTGAAACTCATTCAAGCAGAAATTTTTATAGATTTGTTTATTATTTCGATTTTGGTAAAATATGCTAGAATTACAAATATCAGTAACTATTATTTAAAATTATATCTGAATTGGGAAAAATATATATAAATTGGAAAATTCAATACTTTTTAATAAAAAATTTTTTTTAAGGTGAATCGATCAGTACTGATAAATTTGTGACAAACGAATTACTAATACTAAGTCTATTTTTTTCGCTATAAATAAATATAATTTATCGGTAGAAAAATAAGTTAAATTTTATAATACATGTAACAGTATTAATATTTGATTATTGTTCAATTTTCTAATTTTAATAATTTTAAAAGTAATGAATTTGATTCTGGTATTGACGTGTACGCACATCTAATAACTAACACGTACACAAATATATTATGGGTGTATTAGTATAAAATGACATTTTTATAGTTTTTTTTCTATTTATTACAATAACTAAACGTCCAATATTAAACAAAATAGTTTTTTAATGATTCAAAAACACAAAAGAAAATAATTTTCAGTTTTTAAATCTTAAAGTTGGTTTTTAATGACACAACTTACTTAAATACATACCACTGATTCACCTCTAATTATTCTTTGGCATTTACTCGTACGTTAAAAATTCTAACTTTGAAAATTTATTTCTTCTAAACTACACGTCAGAAATTATTCAATATAGTGTCAGTGAATGCATCATATCTTTCTCTATAATATACTAAAATTTCAAGTTCTAAACTTGGAAAATTTCAAGTGATCGATTCACCTTAAATGAACATTAAATAAAAAAAGAATTTGCTTCTATAATCAACATAAGCATTTAAATTATTTATTCTCCTTGAAAGCCCCGGTACTTTCTTAATAATAATCAACTTTTTTTGCAGGTACAATTTATTAAAAATTACTAAAATATAATTGATAATAATTATATATAATCAATATTTTATTGAAAGTTTAATTAGAAAATTTTAATAAACCATACAGAATTCTTTTTATTAAATAAATAAACAATTATTTAAAAATATTAAAAAAAAAAAAACTAATTTTTTATATTGTTATTTTACTAATATGGACGAATAAACGAAAAAAAAAATTATTATATAATTTTAAATTAAATGTTAGACATTCACCTCCAATAATATACAGTTAAAAAAATTTTTTTTCTTTTACACATAATTTATTTAATAACAGTTTTAATTACTATAATAATTGCAATATTTTTGTTAATTCTTGTATTTCGTCCCATTTATTCTTGCAATGTGCTATTAGCGCTTTGGTTACCTAGAGTAAATTCTGACTACAATCTGAACTGAACTTAGGAATTACTTATTCATTTAGGGATTACAAAAAATAACTTTTATTATGATGCTGGAGAATGTACTCAAAATGTGGTAGAAAGTACTTTAAACATAAGTACAGCCTAAAGGGAGAAGTTTCACAAAAAACTCATTTTTTTCAGGTTTTTGGAATCGGACGTGTCTGGCTGGAGAACTCATACCAGATTTTTAGACTTCCAACGTTTTATTGTTTTATTATATTTACATCCCAAACTAGTATCCTATCCTATTAATATAACAAGTTTCATCCCAAAATTAATTTCTCGGAAATACAGGCAATCATATTTTCGAAATTTCTAAAGTAATTTAAAATAGAGTTAGTCTCCAGAAATTTTGTATTATGGTAAATTTATTTTAATAAATGAGAAATATATAAGTATAGTAATTATAAAGCATTCGCATAGAACAATAGTTTTAAGTATACATACACATGCTAAAAATAATTTTTGTATTTTACGAAGGAAGGAAATATTTTCCCGTAATAAAAAGTATCCTAAATGTTGACGCAAGTAATAAGTTATCACTAAACCAAATTTCATAAAAATCCGTTCAATAGTTTCGCGTAATATGTGCACATGCTCAAAATGTTTTTTTATTTTCCCGTGGGGATGAGACACTTTGCCGAAATAAAAAAGTATCTCAGATGCTGACTCAGGTAATAAGTTATCACCACACCAAATTGCATCAAAATCTGTTTAATAGTTTTTGCGTATTGTGTGCACATGCTCAACATGGTTTTTCCATTTTCCCGTAGGAATGAGACATTTTCCCGTAGTAGAAAATATCTTAGATGTTGACCCGAGTAATAAGTTATCAGCACACCAAATTTCATTAAAATCCATCCAGTAGTTTTTGCGTGATGCGTGAACAGACAAACAGACAGACAGACAAACAGACAAAAATTCTAATAATCGCTGTTTTGATATCTACATCGATAACTATTTACAGTACCAGCACAATTTTCAAAAATATTCCATATACAGAAACGGTCTCGTTACAATTGTATTATATGTATAGATCACCTATTAACGGCGCTTTATTTAAAATATTAATTTTTTTTCAAAATAAATCGCCCACTGTTCTAAAAAGTATATATTTTTTAAATTTTTATAAAATTTCTTATGAAAGTGAGCTTCTTAGACAATTTTATTTTCAACGAAAAATATGTTAAAACATGAATATTTAAATGTTGGCAATTTCTGTATTAGTGGCGCTATCTGTGTCTGCGTTACTTAACTACTTTATTTAAGAATTCGAATAAAATTCCAGTCATTTTAGTTTTAATTGTTCAGAAACTTCAGTATCATAAAGGCAAGCAAAATAATATTACAATTTATTTATGTAGGTACATATAATATGAATAAAAGTTAAGAAAAGTAAATGTTTTTTTGGAATTTCTTGGTTAAGGTAAAATCGAAAAAACTAGGAAATTTTTTAATAAGTAATTAATTTTTTTAAAATATTTTTTTTAGGTTTGGTTGTAAATGAACCTACTGTTGATCTTTCAATATCACCTTGAACTATTCATTATTTAAAATGAAAATTTGTGTATTTATTAGATGATGAAAATAAAAAATTAGTAGTTTGAAAAACCAGGACAAATCGACGTCTTGAAAAAGTCTGTCGGGACACCGGGACAACGGAGCTAAAATCATGACAAATCCGGGAAAACCAGGACGTATGGACACTACACGGATTGTGAATGTTATAAACTTTAAGTTTTGATTTTTAAGCGTATTTTGAGTGAAATTAAAAATTAACAACGTGTGAAATTTAACATTTTAGTTAAAGTGCATATAAAATAAAATACCTACACGTTTTTATAAAAATGCAGATATAAATAGATATTTTCTGTTTTGAATTATTATTTTAATTGTTATTAATTATTTGGCTTTTTTATTAATAATTTAAAATTTTTCTGTCAAGTGCCGATGTACATCACTGGATCCCACTTTTCAAATGGATAGATAATTTCAGTATCGTAGAAACTAATTATTAAAAAATTGCAAACTAAATGTGTTTATATGATAATACGTACTTATAAATAAAGATTACAAACGTGTTCTTCCGAAATTCGAAAATAACTAACTTTCTCTTGATGAAGTTGGATTGAAAAACATTTACATTAGGGATGTTATGGATATTCGTTACCGTAACTAAAACTACCGATATCCGAAATAATTAAATATCCGAAACCGTATACGAAAATAAAAGTTTCGGATTTTTTTCGGATAATAACAGACAACACCCGTTGGAAAACTGAATTTAGATCGAAGCAAATTTTTGCTGGATGTATTTCTTTTGACAGATTTTCGTTAATTTGTGTTTGACGTTCACATTTGAGTAAAATTTTCCCCATTTTACTAAGAAAAATTTTCACTAAAAGCCATGAAAAAAGAATATGTTAAAATTTTTATGTATAAGTGTGTATGTAGGCATTCATTTTAATTTTATTTGTCAAATAAAAAGAAAAATAGCCCTTTGTGTACATTTATTCCAAAAAATTGTAAAATTTTCACCACCATATGCTGAAATGTAAGAAATTTTAGCAACTAACTTACTAAATTTGCTTTTTGTATTTATTATTTTTATTTTTTGTAAACTTTTTAATAATTTTAAAAGAAATATATTACGAAAAAAAAATATGTTAAAATTTTTATATATGCATCCATTTTATTAATTTTATCTGTCAAATAAAAAAAAATTGAAAGTGCAATAAATAGTATTGAAGTTGAATATTATATGGAATACATTTGTACACAATTATTAAGACAATATCCAAATGCGGATAAATTTACGTAAAAGTGTTACTGATTCAAAGTGGTTTAACGTAATTTTCATACAATTGTACCAAAATGTTAATAGTTTTAATTCCGTGGTAACATAATCTATCGCCACCGACATAAAGCAAATTGTCGTGATTTTTTTTCTCAAAAAAATGGAACAGATACATTATAAAAATATATTTAAATGAGAGAGAAAGAGAATATAGCCAAATCGTTAAATTGGATTAAAAAAATCATGACACGCCACTTAAAAAGCGTTTATTTTTCGAATGTAGCTCGAAAAAAATGAGATAGAAAAAAAATTGTGAGTGGGAGTGCAATGGTGTAAAAACATTTTTTACGCATATTGCTTTTACTTTGACTTAGTGTAAAAAAAAGTTTTGAAAAATTGCTTAATTCTGGCAAAAAACTCATTTTGTTGACAAAAAATGCCCGAAAAACCTACTTCTAGGCATCCGACGTGTCTAGCTCACGAACTTAGGCGAGCCAATTCGTTTCTCAATACGCACACCAAATTTCATAAGCATTAATCATTTCGTTCGAGAGTTATCGTGGGAACACATAAACATATATATATATATATATATATATATATATATATATATATATATGTATATATATATATATATATATATATTAGTTAATATCATTTTCGTATTCTTGGGACCTCAAAACATATTTCTGTTATCGTCTCGGCCTCAGGTTGCGTCATGACAACGGCCGTAATAGCGTATTTTCAGTTTTGGAAATTCGCTAAAATGAGATAATTGCGAAGAAAATTACTTTTAGATAGATTATAAAATTTTCATGTTTCAAACGAACCATTTTGAAGTTATCAATCCAGTCACGTTTTTTATACAGAAGCTGTATTATATGAATATTTCTACAAATTTCTCAATTTTTAATTACTTTTTAGGATTTCGTAGAAAACTATCTACGAAATCCTTATGTCCCAACATTTTCAACGATCTAATGTGTGACCAGCTTGCACTTCACGAACATTCTGCTAATGACAATTCCACATTACTTTGGGATAAAGAGGGTATTTTTCTTTATTACAAAAATAAAAAATTTAAAACATTAAATTTGGACTACCTGCTAATTATTTAATAATCGAACGTATAAAATTAAAAGTTGGTTAGATTCTTTTTTAATTGCTAAATTTTTTTTATCATTCTTGTTAACAGTAAGGTATAAATAAAAAATATAATTGACGCCTATATTATTAAATACATGATTATCACTAATGTCGCTTATGGAAATTTTAAATGATTTTAAATAAAAAAAATTAAATAAAAAATGTATATTACCTACATATTGACGGTAAATTACTATCAAAAAAATACAAGCTTTAACAATATTTTTAATTTCGGTTAATTTTGTTATTTAGAGATATTAGTTTTTGACATTTGACATTTTGCTCCTAATATACATTAGAGATGGCTAGTGAGTGGGTGATTCAATTCACTGAGTTGAATCACTCAACTGACTGTCTGAATTGAATCAGTCAAAAAGAATTGAATCGACTCTTTCAGCTCGTGAGTTGAAAGAGTATAATATATGTCATACACTCACTCACTCACTTACGAGTGTATGACATATAAGATTCTATTCAATTTTCAATCACTGTTTCAGTTTACTTATGACAATAGACAGGGCAATAGACATTTGTTTCTACAAACATCTGTTTTTTTACAACTGTGTATATAACATAACGTGTATATATCGTATATACTAATAATACTATGGTATGGTAGGTATAACTTTCTTTTTAGAACTAATATTTTAATTTTTTTACTATCCTTTATTTTTTAAAATGCATAAAACAAATTTTTAATCAAATTTAGTCCAAATGTCTAATAAACTAATAAAATAATTTAAATAAAAAATATACCCATTTTTATGTCCACTATAAGTGCTATAAGTATGGATATGAAAAAAATTCTAAGAAAAACTATTTGTATTTTATTTTACAATATTTTCAAATTTTTAAAATGAAATTTGCCCGTTTATTGTCAGATTATTACGTCTCCAAAAATTAATTTTTCTTCAAAACAGCAATGAGTGGATATCTTTCTATATAAAATTATTGTAGATTTTCACAATCAAAATTTTCATTGTTATGTCTTTTCAACCGTGTATTTTTAATGCTGTATTAATTTTCTAATTTGTTGTTTGTAAATATCATTAAAACTACTGGAAAATTGAAAAAAGTTTTTTCGGATAATTGGAGGTAAGTTTTTTAAATGATACCCCACAGGATATATCAATTAAAACTTTTTTTCTTCCGATCAAACTAACCTCCGCCCACAATCCTAAAATAATTTTTCTAATTGTTGACTGGTGCTACATGTGCGCGATCAAGACCTAACATTGTACCAAATTAGGGTTGTTGCGGATGTCCGCATCCGCAAATGCGGAACATCCGCATCACTTTTGACATCCGCATCTGCATCTGCATCCGCATCCGCACCATTTTAATGTGGATGTGTTCAGAGTTGCAGTTCGACTATACAACTAATTTCAATTTTAGTGATCGATTCGATTGTCAAAGGTCATTAAGAATATCTTTTGAATTCTAATTATTGCCTGTTGGTGTGCGACCCGGTTTTTTATTATCGCTAAGCATGAGAGGTTATGCCTTATTGAATTTATGGAGCTGACTTTACAATTATTTTTTACAGAAAATAGTTTTTACAATATCATCACCATCCACATTAATACATTAAAAAATAAATTTCTTTTTTTTTTTCACTTCAATCAAAAAACCTAATTGTACTGTTATCGGCCGGGTGCAGAACACAGGGTAGGGATAACGAAAGCGATCGCAGCGCTTGTTCTGGCGGAAATGAGCGATTTAGACGGCTCTTGCTATTTAGTACAGCTATGCTATCTGGTGGTAAAAAAATAAGTTAATCATATTCGGTCTAATTTCTATGGTATTTACATTATTACTTTATTTTATTTAAAATTTTTAAGACACAAATTTAACGAAGGACGTAACCTTATTAGATATAATTTTGTAAAATCGTAAGCGAAACTGCTGCTCTTAGAACATTTGGCAGTAACAAATTTTCGAAATGGGTTACGATAACTGTGTTCTCAGATTTAATGTTAAAATACAGGAAGAAGCAAGAAATTTAAATTTACAGATTTCCAGCCGATTTAAGGAAGTGGACAAGTAAATATTTGTATAATACCACTTTTAGAGGACAAAACGGAACTTCTCAAGGAAACTCAAAGAACTAATATACTACATGTTGTTGTCGAGTTTATGTTGAAAGACATATAAGAATTGGAACTACCAAATTTTAAATAAAATTTCTCACAATTTATTTCGTTTCACTGATAATGTTTTATACATGTATGGCGTATTTTAGAAATTTTACGACTCCAATTTTTTTAAAATTGTGAAATAGAAGTTGTCTAGTTATATGGGTCTGTGTCAAATAACTGTGGCCCTTAATTAGTTCATAGCTCTTCTACATTTCTCACATGTTGTACAGAAACCAATTGATTGCTTTTCGGTGTCATTTGAGATTGGAACGTAATATTATGGGTAATACTTTGAAAGTTAGTCTTAATTATTACACTCACTATATAGCGCTAAAAACGAAAACATAGTGCATACTCTGGATTCGGACAACTTTCATCTTCTTATTTATTAATTAATAAAAACAGAAATGACACTTGACTTTTCTTTGACAAATAAAAAAAAAAAATTAAATTTGCACATGATATCCAGTCACAGTCGATATTTACTTATTATTATTTGTTCACCTGGAAATATTTGAAAAAGCCACTGAACTATAAGTATGGAGAGAGCAAACAAAGTTGCAAACGCTGGGTGGCAATAACGTCGCGCACCCGGCCCATTGCAGTAACATAAAATTTAACACTTGAAGTTAATAAAAATTTATGTCTCTTTTTTACCCCACCTGCGCGGGTGTCTTTTTTTACCCTACTCTACCCTATCTTGAATGTACATAGATTTATTTTTAAGCATTCCTAATCTTTAATTAGCTTTTGAAAATTTATCTTAAATGTACATAACCCTTATCTTTCAGCTTTTAATTCTGCAGTAGCCCTTTTTAAATTTATCTTAGTTGTACATAATTTTTTATCTTTAAACATTTTTATCTTTAAACATTTTATCTTTAAACAATTTTTATCTTTAAACATTTTTAATCCTTCGTTAGCTCTGTCAGGCATAACGAAGGCACAATGTCCCAGCTGAAACAGCAAAATATTATGGAACGAAGTCGGCAGAATATAAGCGATAATAACAATGTTGGCTGGAGTTGGAAAAGCCGCATACCTCCAATTGAGCTGGAATCTTCTTAACATTATCTTTTTGGCTTAAGCTGTACCCCGCTAAACGGATTTTTGGCATCTTATACAATCTAAGAGTCAGTGTCATAGTTTTATTAAAATTTCTTTTAACTAATGTACAAAGTAAAAGGTTTTTGTACTCTCATTAAGGCCGGCCGTATACATTCCGGTTTTAACCGGGCCGAGCGTCCGAGTACCTGAAGGTGCTAATAACCTAGTAACTCCATTTACTACCACACACTTTTCTTATTCTTACCGGTCAGAATGTAACCGGCGACGCCCGGACCGAGCACACAAAAACAGAGGAAACACATTAAATAAAAGAATAAAACATGTCAGAAACATTAATACGTCGTCGTCCATTTTATTTCATGAAATCGACAATAATGCAATCGATACAATAATACCGAACTGTCAAATAAAACTGATATATTTTTTTAAGAATTCAATAAACCGGCATGTATGCGTTAATACGACCGGCTGACCGTCCCGGCCGCCCGGCCCGGTTACAACCGGAATGTATGCGGTCGGCTTTGAAAAGTTATAGGTTAATTGTAATATTAACGCGTTGATGGTCATAACCTGCTATGACGAAACACCCAATTGGTACGCTTAATAAATATATAATTGTTGACACGGTACAGCGTTGTGTCACAATTAGTCAGTTTAACTTGATGTTGTATCATACAAATGCAAAAATTATTTTATTAAGCCCGGCCCGGTTACAACCGGACTGTATGCTGTCGGCTTTAAAAAGTTATTAATTGTAATCTTAACGCGTTGATGGCCATAACCTGCTATGACGGAACACCCAATTAGTACGCTTAATATATATATAATATATATTAAGCGTACTATAAGCGTACTATGTATATATATATATATATATATATATATATATATATATATATATATATATATATATATATAATTGTTGGCACGGTACAACGTTGTGTGACAATTAGTCAGTTTAACTTGATGTTGTACAAATGCAAAAAATATTTTATCTCGGAATTCTGGATACTGCACTACGAAATCCTGCCTTAATGCGTGTCTAACACATACTTGACGAATTTTTTTTTAATAGAAACTGGATGAATCTAATAATAATGTGTTTTTTCTGTGTCCCAAATAAATAATCTAATATACTAGCGGAAAAAAACTCAATAATTCACGACCCGTTCTCAGTTCGTTATAGTTGTTTCCTTCCTTAAGGGGGGAGGTTCCTCCAGACTAGAGGATTTTTAATATTTTTTTTTTTAAGAAACTGGATACATTTATTGTATCAAATGAAGTTACATAGTATAGTACATGTTATAGTGTATTCACTCATAAATTTCTATGCAAAAAAAGAAAAAATGGCGGCGCTGCAGCTGTTCCAATTGACTATTTTAATTTGCGCCGTGGAATGCCCAGCCTCTGGAAATCAACTGAATTCAATCGGACGAAAAAATTTTATTAAAATAAGTCATTACGCTTTGCATATACCTATTTTTGATGAGAAAATTTTTTTTTAGTCGAATTTTCTCCGAAAAATTAGACTTATACAGTCTATACGATAAGAGCTGCGAGAGGCGAGACCAGGGGCGCTATCCGTTTTCGGACCCGTAGAACACGATTATGTAAAAAAAAAAGATGTCTGATATATATATATATATATATATATTTTCCCGCAACCTTTTAATATGTGTAGGGCCCCCCTATGGAAGTTAAGAGATGAAATTTGGTAAGTGGGGCTTATTCCGATGCACAACAATACTATCAAAGTGGGGTCAAATTTTGGGCAAATTTTTTTTCGGACC
The DNA here is from genome assembly GCA_035578155.1 of Brachynemurus nebulosus. Taxonomy (NCBI): domain Eukaryota; kingdom Metazoa; phylum Arthropoda; class Insecta; order Neuroptera; family Myrmeleontidae; genus Brachynemurus; species Brachynemurus nebulosus. Next base: position 69,652 of record JAPWDM010000011.1, on the reverse strand, counting down.
CGACCTTTAAGGGGGTGGTGGGGGGCGGAAAAGCAATAAAACTTTTCCAAATCGGTTTTAAATAATGTTTCGGTCAATTATCTACAACATATCCAAAATTCAGCTTCCTAGGATGATATGGTGGGAGTAGAGGGGGGAAAAACGATTTTCGCTGGATCTAACAGGCCCCCAGCCCCCCAGAATTAACGTAGAGGGTTGAAATTTGGTGTGTTGATAGAGTTCGAACCTAGGTTGTGCTTTTTGGAGGTTTTAATATTTTACCCCCACCCCCCTCATTTTTAAGCTACAATTTCAAGCATTTTCGACGTTTTCGAAGTTTGTACCACTCGCACAGGTCACCCGAATAAACCTAGAGGGCTGAAATTTTGTATTCGGATTGAGTTAGTATCAAGGGGGTGCCTTTTGGGGGTCTCGACTTTTAACCCCTACCCCCCACCATTTTTATACCCAAAAGAACATGATTTTTCTTGTTTTTTAACAGTTTCGTTCGGGTCAAAATCTCTCCAAATAAACCTAGAGGGCTGAAATTTGGTGTACAGGTTAAGCTAATAGCCAGACACTGTTTTTTGGAGGTTTCAACTTTTAACCCTTACCCCCACGATTTTTACGCCAATATTTCCTTAATTTTTTTGCTTGTTTTCTAACACGTCTAGAGACTCCATAAGGAAACCTAGAGGGCTGAAATTTTGTACGTGTATTCAGTTAGTATCCAGCTAGTACCTTGTAGGGAGTCCACATCACTTTTCCCCCCACTTCTCCCATTTTTACATCGGAATTGAATGCTATTGTTAAATGTGTTTTAAAAGCATTATGTTTATTCTAAATACAAGTAGGCGAATAGTAATTTTAAAAAATTTAAAAAAAAGTGAATACAATTTTTTAACAAATGAAATACATACATATTAAGTAATTTGCAAATGTTATTAGAGTCACTGTTTATTTATTTATTTAATTATTATTTAGGAATTTTGGATTTTTATTATTTATAAAATAGAAATTTTGGATTTTTTTGGAAAGAAAAAATATCTTCCAGTTTACTATTTAAGTTCCTTTTTTAATATTTAAAAGTAAAACACAAAGGCAATTGGCGGATAAGCATGGATAGAAATGCCCTCGTACGAATTGTTTTGGCTTTTTCCCTGTTAACTTCTATCGGCACAAAATTGAAATTTACTGAGATTCAGCCCTTAAAAACTTAAAATCTTTTTATAAAGCCCCGATCAACCGGACACTCATTATCAGTTTTGAAACCACCAAAATTACAAATCGCTTGTGGAGTTTCAATTATATTTCGCTTGTAGACACTCAATACCGAAGAAATAATTTTTTTTTATTTTTTTTTATTTTTTATTTTTTTTTTTTTGAATGAAAAAATATCTTTATAAAGGCCTTCCAGTTTACTATTTAAGGTCCTTTTTTAATATTTAAAACTAAAACATAAAGGCAATTAGCGGATAAACATGGGCAGGAATGCCCTCGTACGAATTGTGTTGGTTTTTTTTCTGCTACCTGTTTTCGGCACAAAATTGAAATTTACTGAGATACAACCCTTAAATACTTAAAACCTTTTTTTAAAGCCTCGATCAGCCGAACACTCATCACCAGTTTTGAAACCAACAAAATGACAATTCGGTTGTAGACTTTAAATCACATTTCGCTTGTAAACATTCAATACCGAAGATGAAGGGGGAAATTCGACTACCGTGATGGGGCCCCGCTGCTCACGGCTTTTTTTATATATAAAACCAAAAAGAAAAAATTTCACTTTTCAGTCGAATTTTTCAACTGAAAAAATTAGATTTATAATTAGATTTATACAGCCTATACGATAAGAACGCCGAGAGGCGAGAGTAAGAGCGCTATCCGTTTTCGGACCCGTAGAACACGATTATGTAGAAAAAAATGTCTGATATATTATATATATATATATATATATATATATATATATATATATATATATATATATATATATATTCCCGCCATCTTTTAATATGTGTACGGCCCCCCCTATGGAAGTTAATAGCTAAAATTTGGTAAGTGGGGCTCATTTTCGGGGTACCTCATACTATCAAAGTGGGGTCAAATTTTGGATCGGACCCAACCTTTAGGGGGGTGGTGAGGGGCGGTAAAACAATAAAACTTTTCCAAGCCGGTTGGAAATAATATTTCGGTCAATTATCTACAACATATCCAAAATTCAGTTTCCTAGGATGATTTGGAGGGAGTAGAGGGGGAAAAACGATTTTGGCTGAATCTAACACGCCCCCAGCCCCCCAGAATTAACGTAGAGGGTTGAAATTTGGTGTGTTGATAGAGTTCATACCTAAGTTGTGCTTTTTGAAAGTTTTAATATTTTACCCGCACCCCCCTCATTTTTTAGCTAGAATTTCATGCTTTTTCGACGTTTTCGAAATTTGTACCACTCGCACAGGTCACCCAAATAAACCTAAAGAGCTGAAATTTTGTATTCGGATTGAGTTAGTATCAAGCGGGTGCCTTTTGGGGGTCTCGACTTTTAACCCTTACCCCCACCATTTTTATACCAAAATGAACATGATTTTTCTTGTTTTTTAACAGTTTCGTTCGGGTCAAAATCTCCCCAAATAAACCTAGAGGGCTGAAATTTTGTGTACGGGTTAAGTTAATAGCCAGCCACTGCTTTTTGGAGGTTTCAACTTTTAACCCTTACCCCCACGATTTTTACGCCAATATTTCCTTGATTTTTTTGCATTTTTTCTAACACGTCTAGAGACTCTCTAAGGAAAACTAGAGGGCTGAAATTTTGTTCGTGTATTGAGTTAGTATCCAGCTAGTGTCCTTTAGGGATTCCACATTACTTGTCCCCCCCCCCCCCACTTCTCCCATGTTTACATTGGAATTAAATGGTATTGTTAAATGTATTTTAAATGCTTTATTTCTATTCTAATACAAGCAGGCGTATAGTAATTTTAAAAATTTTAATAAAATGAACTTACTTTTTTTAAACAAATGCAATACATAAATATTAAGTAATTTAAAAATGTTATTAATGTCACAGTTTATTTATAAAGTAGGAATTTTGGATTTTTATTATTTATAAAATAGGAATTTTGGATTTCTTTGGAAAGAAAAAATATCTTCATTAAGGCCTTCCAGTTTACTATTAAAGTTCCTTTTTTAATATTTAAAAATAAAACGCAAAGGCAATTGGCGGATAAGCATGGGTAGGAATGCCCTCGTACGAATTGTGTGGGCTTTTTTCCTGCTAACTGCTATTGGCACAAAATTTAAATTTACTGAGATTCAGCCCTTAAAAACTTAAAACCTTTTTTTTAAAGCCCCGATCAGCCGGACACTCATCATCAGTTCTGAAACCACGAAAATGACAAATCGCTTGTAGGCTTTCAATCACGTTTCGCTTGTAGACCTTCAATACCGAAGATGAAGGGAAAAATTCGACTTCGGTGATCGGGCCCCGCTGCTCACGGCGTTTTTTTTTTTTTTATAAACAAAATGTTATAAACAATATTTAAAATAATAGTTTATGCAAAATTTTAGGTATATGCAAAGGCCAATATCTTAAAGAATATCTGTACAAAATTTCAAGTTAATACCTTAATAACTTTTTAAGTTATGTTCCACGGCGCGAAAAAAACTTGTTTTGAGAAAAATGCTATTAAAAAGTTTTCGTTCTTGAAAAGTAGAGTTAAAAGTAGTTTATCGTTATCTAAGATAATCTTTCTCTTGGGATTAAAACATTAGAAATATATTCCTTAAGGTTCAAATAAACTTTTAAAGCAAAACAAAAAATGAAAAATTTAAAAGTTCTGGAGGAACCTCCCCCTTTAAAGTATGAGAAGCAACTAAAAATTTTATCATCACATTTCCTCCTTATAAGTATCAGAAGAAATCTTAGGAACTCTGATTTTGTACGATGTTATTTCATATTTTTGTGAATAATTTACAGTACAATGTAGACTGTGTTAGAACTTCAATATCTAACTTAAAAGTATAATATATACACTCATTCCGTGCTTTTTGAAAAAATTTGGTCTGAAGACACCAAAATTGGGGCCATAAAAGTAGAGAATCCGATTAATCTGTCTACTATAATAATTAATTAGTCGAATTTTCTCCGAAAAATTAGACTTATACAGTCTATACGATAAGAGCTGCGAGAGGCGAGAGTAGGGGCGCTATCCGTTTTCGGACCCGTAGAACACGAATATGTAGAAAAAAAAATGTCTGATATATATATATATATATATATATATATATATATATATATATATATATATATATATATATTTTCCCGCCACCTTTTAATTTGTGTAGGGCCCCCCTATGGAAGTTAAGAGATGAAATTTGGTAAATGGGGCTCATTTTCGAGGCACCTCGTACTATCAAAGTGGGGTCAAATTTTGGGCAAATTTTTTTTTTTGACCCGACCTTTAAGGGGGTGGTGGGGGGCGGAAAAGCAATAAAACTTTTTCAAACCGGTTTTAAATAATGTTTCGGTCAATTATCTACAACATATCCAAAATTCAGCTTCCTAGGATGATATGGTGGGAGTAGAGGGGGGAAAAACGATTTTCCCTGGATCTAACAGGCCCCCAGCCCCCCAGAATTAACGTAGAGGGTTGAAATTTAGTGTGTTGATAAAGTTCGTACCTAGGTTGTGCTTTTTGGAGGTTTTAATATTTTACCCCCACCCCCCTCATTTTTAAGCTACAATTTCATGCATTTTCGACGTTTTCGAAGTTTGTACCACTCGCACAGGTCACCCGAATAAACCTAGAGGGCTGAAATTTTGTATTCGGATTGAGTTAGTATCAAGGGGGTGCCTTTTGGGGGTCTCGACTTTTAACCCCTACCCCCACCATTTTTATACCCAAAAGAACATGATTTTTCTTGTTTTTTAACAGTTTCGTTCGGGTCAAAATCTCCCCAAATAAACCTAGAGGGCTGAAATTTGGTGTACAGGTTAAGCTAATAGCCAGACACTGTTTTTTGGAGGTTTCAACTTTTAACCCTTACCCCCACGATTTTGACGCCAATATTTCCTTAATTTTTTTGCTTGTTTTCCAACACGTCTAGAGACTCCATAAGGAAACCTAGAGGGCTGAAATTTTGTACGTGTATTCAGTTAGTATCCAGCTAGTACCTTGTAGGGAGTCCGCATCACTTTTCCCCCCACTTCTCCCATTTTTACATCGGAATTGAATGCTATTGTTAAATGTGTTTTAAAGCATTATGTTTATTCTAAATACAAGTAGGCGAATAGTAATTTTAAAAAATTTAAAAAAAAGTGAATACAATTTTTTAACAAATGAAATACATACATATTAAGTAATTTGCAAATGTTATTAAAGTCACTGTTTATTTATTTATTTAATTATTATTTAGGAATTTTGGATTTTTATTATTTATAAAATAAAAATTTTGGATTTTTTTGGAACGAAAAAATATCTTCATAAAAGCCTTCCAGTTTACTATTTAAGTTCCTTTTTTAATATTTAAAAGTAAAACACAAAGGCAATTGGCGGATAAGTATGGATAGAAATGCCCTCGTACGAATTGTGTTGGCTTTTTCCCTGTTAACTTCTCTCGGCACAAAATTGAAATTTACTGAGATTCAGCCCTTAAGAACTTAAAATCTTTTTATAAAGCCCCGATCAACCGGACACTCATTATCAGTTTTGAAACCACCAAAATTACAAATCGCTTGTGGACTTTCAATTATATTTCGCTTGTAGACACTCAATACCGAAGAAATAATTTTTTATTTTTTATTTTTTTTATTTTTTATTTTTTTTTTTTTTGAAAGAAAAAATATCTTTATAAAGGCCTTCCAGTTTACTATTTAAGGTCCTTTTTTAATATTTAAAACTAAAACATAAAGGCAATTAGCGGATAAACATGGGCAGGAATGCCCTCGTACGAATTGTGTTGGTTTTTGTTCTGCTACCTGTTTTCGGCACAAAATTGAAATTTACTGAGATACAGCCCTTAAATACTTAAAACCTTTTTTTAAAGCCTCGATCAGCCGAACACTCATGACCAGTTTTGAAACCAACAAAATGACAATTCGGTTGTAGACTTTCAATCACATTTCGCTTGTAAACATTCAATACCGAAGATGAAGGGGAAAATTCGACTACCGTGATGGGGCCCCGCTGCTCACGGCGTTTTTTTTTATTATAACAGCATTAGTAGTCAATCAAGTCATCTGGCCCAATATGTATTATATTCTCTCACGGTCATATCAATCGTTCATTCTAACAGGACATACGGTACATACGTATCAATTTAAACATGAATTCGAACATTAATGGAAGCTGAGAAGCTATATACAAAAATAAACAAAGTAAATTTTACGAGATAGGGGAATATAAATAACAGACATAAAACCTTAAAAGCTTTTTTATTGATTACGTATGATGAAAAGACACCAAGAAATAAAATTTTCAGTGTACAAACTTTACACTGCTTTATGTGTACAGAGATTTATTGTACGTACAAATTTAATTTTCTATGGAATTCAACTTTAATGATGAAATTTCTCGGTACACAATGGGATAAGGGAAATCTATATGTATGGGGATTTGGCGTAAATGGAATTATAGTCCGAAAAACCAAAAAAATATATGTGGATATACATATATATGTTTAGTTATGAAATTGATTCATTAAAAATTAAATAAAATAAAAATATATATCTCATTTCATTTTCAGTATTTTATGTAAAGTTAATATTTAGCAAATATTTTCTCATAAAACCATTATTGTACATTAAAAAATATAATATTTCATTACTTGTAATTTCATATAATTGTAAAACAGAATAAATTCACATAAAAATAAAAAATTCTCATAGATAATTTTGTTGAACTGGACAAACGATTAAAACACTTGTATCCTTTCAAAGTCGTATAAATACAATTGACCTACTTATTTGTTCAAAACTTTTCGTTTAGAATTCGTCTGTATTTTGTAATAACGAAATTTATAAAGTTTTATTTTAGCGGTTTTCTGAATGGAAAATTCAAGTATTACAGTCACTGCCATGGTGAGACTTACGTCAGGGACATGCAATTTCTGAATTAATAATTTTGTGGTTAATAAATAATTTATAGTTTGAGAAGAACTGTATTCAGTTTGTTGAAAGTATAAGTAATGGGGTATCCAGATCAATTTGAGCAAGTGAAATTTTCATTAGATCTTGATGTTTTAGGGCCTAAGAAACCCAAAAAACCAAAAACTCGGATAAATATTTTCGGACGTTAATGCACGTATATTTGTATATGTTGGCGTGCAAATCAATGAATGGGCTGTCAGTAAAAATTTCTAGTTTGTACTGTCAAGTCCCTGAAATTATACAAACTTGATTCCCATTATACAATATAACTTTCCGTCAAAATGAGAACAAAATAAATAAATAAATCAATAAGTAAATAAATAAATAAATAAATAAAAAATAAAAATAACTGATTAGGACTTTTCTGACCTTCTATTAAGGTATTATTACTGAGTTAATGAAAAATTTCAAGTCAAAATTCAAAATAATAGAAAAAAAGTTATACCGATTTTTGTATAGTCATGTTTTGAGGATACTGCGTAAAATCGGGAGGCCGGACAAAGAAAAAGCAAGATAAGGAACTACAGGAGATTGCTTATGGATTACTTTACGGTTCCGGATTGGCTAATTGGTTATTTTGGTAAGTTTATCTATAAATATTTTATAAAATATAGATAAGTAAAATTTCATTTAAAAAGTTTAAATGTGTTTTTCCCAAAAAACATTTTTCAAATTTATGCAAATGCTAGCTCAAAAACCTTCTATCCGGTACTTCTGCCACTTCTTGATTTCCAGTACTCATTTTGTACAGTAGTTCGGAAGTTCTCATTGTTTTTAACTTTTTGAGACTTTTTTTAAAATATTGTTTTTCTTATCGATTTTCTCCTGATCATGCTCATGGAAAAATAGAACAAGTTACAAAGGGAAGAAAAGGCTACAAAAAATCCTTTTTTGACTACAAAATAGTTGAAATTGAACGTTTGTTTATATATATCTTGCCCTGGGTATTATCATAAGTGGTTGAGTAATAATTTTTTTGCACGATCGTGTATTTTCATGCATTTACCGATGCTGTTGACAATGCTGGTAAGTTACATTTCCCGAACGTTTGTTTATATCCATGGAAACCAAAAAATAACAGTGCGGTAAGTGAAATAGATGCGTGGTAAGTTAATAGGAGTGTGGTAAGTGAAATTAGCTCAAAATGATTGTAGTTATTTTATTTATATTGAAATTAAAAGTACAATTTGAACAATCAGGAAAATAAATCGATTAATATGAAAATTTTCACTAGTTTGCACATTATTATTATTATTATTGGCATTTTTAGTCTTCATATTTTATTGACATTTCAAAAGGTCGTTCAGTCGTTAAAATTTTCTGTGGTTTCATAGTCTTCTTTTCATTTTACGAGAGTAAATTTGCAGCCGAAAATAAAATGCTTTCATCAATTTCATTATTCTCACTAATATTATAGTTTAACAAACTATTTTCCTCAATTTTTTTAATAAAAAATTCAAAAAAAATATTCACGCCGCGCCGATGAAATATTGTACTTAATTTTTTATTTACAAATATATGTAGTTGTCAGTTGTCACTACAAAGATTCGTATTATTGCTATAAATATTTATAATATTTATTCATGGCATTCTATGTCACAACATAGAAATATAAATTTCATCTATATTATCCGAATTTTATTTTTTATTTAATATATTTTTATTCATTAATTATTTTAAATCGATCGTGCAAAAAATATTGTACAATACACGATGCGTTAAGTGCATTTACTGATCTCGAAAATTGCAAAAACTCGACCCTTCGGGTCTCGTTTTCGCAACATTTTCTCGATCAGTAAAAGCAACTTACCGAACTTATATTGTAAAATACTATTTTCAACCTCTTGAATCGTAAATTGGCGTTTTACATAGCATTTAACTTGTAAAAAAATTTTTAAAAATATTTAACAACTTTGGCTTTTTTTCGACAATTTCCCTTAAAAATGTCCCCACTTTCCGCGAAAATGCAAAATAAATTTTGATGGTCTTTTACATTAGGGTTTTTTTAACTAGGTATTGATCCCAATACCCACAGTTCAGCAGCTACAAATAAAAACGGGACAAAAAAGTTGCACAACAGTTTTGTTAACTTTTTTTTTATATCAGCAAAGATATAGAAAAGCTGACATAAGGACCATATTTATATAGCTTTAAAACCATTTGTAATGTGTAAATTATATTAATAAATTTAATTTGATTAATATAAATGACATGTTGTTTGTCTTTCAATTCCACGTTTCATAATCTTTGAAATATAACACCTATACATATGTATGTGCTCTACACCAGAATATAGACATTATGTTACGTATTTAACCACAAATATAATACAGTGGCCATCCAATGGTACGTACTCCGATTTTACGTAGTGACGTCAGCGATTTAGTGGGGTTCTCCTCTCACAGATATGTTGTTGTTTGTCTGTGTTAGTGAAAATTTATGTACCAAGCTAGAGTCAGGGCCGTAGGTAATATTGTCTGAGGGTCTCGTAGCCTTTAAAAATTTTAAAATTTCACTGTAGATATACATGCACATATTCTGTATACGTAATATGCAAAATGCAAAATGCAAATGCAAAATGAGTAACGTCAAATTCTAGAATATTCTAATCATCAACTAGCAGAGATATCAAAAAACAGACTTCACCGTTGAATTGGTCATTAAAAATGAGATTAAACAGTATAGTTCGACAAAAATTCTAGAATGTTCTATTTGTCAACTAGCAAAGATATTGAAAAATCAATTGTACCATTTAATTGTCCATTGAAAAAGAGGTCAAATGACACATTTTGACAAATGTTTTGGAATATTCTATTCGTCAACTAGCAAAGATATTCAAAAACAGACGTCACCATTGAATTGGCTACCAAATAAGAGACTAAATAACACATTTTGAGAAATGTTCTAGAATATTCTATTTTTCAACTAACAAAGATATTGGAAAATCTACTCCACCACTTAATTGTCCAACCGAAATTAAACTAATGTAAACCAAATGTCCGATTTTGACAAACAATTTTTGCTATTTAACGAATAGAATATTCTAGAACATTAATCAAAATTTGCTATTCCGTCTTTTATTCGATGACCAATTAAATGGTGCAATCGATTTTTCGATATCTTTGTTAGTTGACGAATAGAACATTCTAGAATTTTTGTCAAAATGCGCTGCTTAATCTAATTTTTAGTGCCCAATTCAATAGTGAAGTTTGTTTTTTGGTATCTTCGCTAGTTCACGAGTAGAATATTCTAGAATTTTTGTTAGCTTCCGCTATTTGGGTCTTTTACGCTGATGAATGCGATAGTGATGTTAATTTTTCGACAGTTTTCTAAAAGTCGTCACTCATATTCATTAGTATAACATTCGATTTCCTTTGTCTACACAACGGAATTTTAGGTGTAAATTGTCTCTTAAGATAATACATAGTGTTTTATCTTAATAGACAATTTACACCTAAAATTCCGTTGTGTAGACAAAGGAAATCGAATGTTATACTAATGAATATGAGTAACGACTTTTAGAAAACTGTCGAAAATATAAATATTGTTTTAGATAAATTCAGGTAAATAATATTTACCAATCCCCGAAACAAAAGTTTACCGACGCCCCTGATCTTCCGATTTTACGTACTTCCCCTTAAATTTGCACCAATCCCTACGTAAAATTGAATTTGTGGTGTAAGTTATGTGTAATTTCAAATAATGCATTACTGTTATTTTATAGCAATACATTTCTAATCTAATTATCGTTGTAGATTTTAATACTAATATTGTAAGGTACCTAAGGCATTTAAGGCCCAGCGGGTAATAAGGCCCATTAGCTATATTTCTTACCAAGAAAAGTTCTCTAACTTATCAACAAGTTTAAAATGAACTTTCAATCATTTCAAAACCAGATACAAAAGTTGAGCTACTCAGAGTAACAAACTCATGTCATATTTTAACAAACAAATTTAGAGGTTCCATTTTCGTTCGTTGATATAAAAATTGTGCACATTGTGAGTGTTATATTAATGATTTTTTAAAGGTATGTTTCTTTCAAATTGTTATCAAAATTGAAAAAAATTAATATTCTTTAAGTTTTACATCAATTAATTTAGTTTATTTCTAAAGTATTTATATAAAATGTATATAAGCATAAATATTGACATGTTGATAATAAGGCCCATGCAAATTTTGTTTGGGCTTTATTACCAACACAATTAAAATCAAACATTACAAAGTCAAATCAATTAAAGCAGGTCTAAAGTCATTAACAAATGAAGCAAAATTAGACGCACAACCCTAAATTACTATAGTTACTCTAATATAAAAATAACAAAAAGGAAAAAGGAAAAAGGACAAAAAACTAAAACCAACTAAAACAGTTTTAGTTGGTTTGGTCGAATTTTTATTTTTATTCCTTAGTGTTTGGAAGTATGTCTGATAAAAAGAAGAGAGCGTTGTGGTCTGAGGAAGCACTAGCATCAGCCTTAAGCTATGTCACTCGACATGGCAATCAAAGAGAGGTTGCAAGGAGATTCAGAATTCTAACAAGAAGTCTTAGATTTAATGTTTATTTATTTCGACTTAATATATTCAAACACCTAGTACTTGACTTATTCGAAAAATATGATAAAAAAATTAAAAATTAAAAATAATGACTTAGGTAATTTTTTTTATTGTTATTTTCAATAGCAGTCACGCAGTCAAGCGGGATTCAAGGATTTTTGAAACTTTTTTGAACGTGTAAAAATAACAAAATATTTTGATATATAAGTTCAAGTTATTCTTAACGTATTTTCAAGTTCAAGTTATTCTTAAAGTAATTAAAATCCCCCAATTAATTTTAAAAAAAAAATGTACTATTTCAGGCAGTTGTAATAGGTGGGCCTTATTTTCTACACCAGTCGGAAATAAGGCCCAATTGCAGACACTTTTTAGAATCAAATTTTTTACTTGTATAATTACAAATTCATTAATTTTTTTAGGGATTTTTATTAAAAATAAGTAAATTTTTATAATTAAATACTATATTTTTGATATTTTATAAGATATATAAATAATAAGCATATTTTGCTTAGGTGGGCCTTAATTGTCTTAGGTACCTTATTTAAGTATATACTTATAAATTGATTATACATATCAATGGTGTCACTACACTGGAGCAAGTGGAGCAGTCGTAATAGCGCAAGACAAAAAAGGGTGTAACAAAAAAACAAAAGTACTAGAAAAATTCTTAAAACGTCAAGAGAAGAGGGAAACCGTATTCCCCAAATATTGGTCATTGCACCGAAAAATCTTTTCCCAGACTGAAAATTATTAAAAATTACTAGAAGCGTTCCATTTAGCTGATTGACTAAAAAACAAATTTTTTTAGGTAAATTTTTTAGTAAGAACGAAAAAATCAAACCAAATAAGATTTTAGGGATTTTTATTTTTGTATATTTAGAGATCAAAAATATTTTTAAATGAAAAAAAAAAGAAAATAGAAAAAATAGATATCTCGAAATTACGTAGCAAACACAAACCTCAGACACGTTTCATCCAACTGACTTGAAATTTGGACCGCAACATCCTAGAAATATGATCTAGCAGAATACACACGATTTCTATGATTGGTTGAATATTAGGGCTTTTGTAAACAACTTCTTTTAGCAAGAATTTTGTAAAAAAAACCCTTATAATTTCATTTTATTTCCCTATCTTTTGTTACAAAAAAAATAATTGTTATTTTTTGGTAGGTCAGTTAGATCTAACGTCCTAAGAAGTACGATATCTCAGGGTCGCTTTAATTTGTTAGTAGTTGCTTTTATTGAAAAATCAAAGCTTTTTTTATAGCATACTGGTTTTGAATTGACAAAGGAGACAGGGGGACTTGGGTTAAAATCGCTTCAGAGAGCAAGTCTAGTTACGCTACTGGATTGTTTTATACAATTATTAAGTACCTATTTAAAATATATATATATGTCTAATAACAATTTATTATGTAAATTGCAGCGAAAGTGTTTTTAAAAGGTATTATTTAACATTAATTTTTCATTAAATAATACACAAAAAAGTGTGGCTATATTTTGCATGAAAAATTTAGAAATGGAAACAAAATCTAATTTAATATGCTACTATGCTACTAGCCTCACAGAAGACATAATAGAGGTGAATTATTTAAAAGTTTCTATTTGATTTAAGTAATCCTAAAGGATTTATCTAATTGAAAAAAAGGTTATAGAGAAAACATACATACTAAAGGTTGATATCTAAAAAAATTTTTCCAAACTGCTACGGCTTTACTTCTGCTAGGATTTAAAAGCTGTACGCATCGCCATGTCACATGGATTTCAAGAATTTTAAGATACAGCAATTGAGAGTAACAAAAATTCAAGCACAATCACAATCAATAAGACATAATGAAGACCAATTATCTCAGACATATACATAGCACTCTCCCATAACGCACGCTCCCATTTAGCAATTACGTCGCACACAAGATATGTATAATGGCACCCCTCCGTGTTTTAAAGCGAATATGTTCGAATTTGTTAGTATCTAATTGTAAGTAATAGTTTGTAACAGTAAATCATACAAATATATAAATCAGAAACATTGACGCCCATTAACTTTGACTTTCTCATTTAACAATTTCGCCCCAGTGGATTCCGTAATATGAGTATCAATGGGCTCCCAAATAAGTGGTATTATTGTGGAATATGTCATGGAACACTTGATAAATAAAGCTATTGAACGATTACATAAAAAAAAAATATCCACATCCATAAAATTTACAAATATGTTTATGACATTTTCGTAATAATCAACCAAAAAGATTTAACGCATATATTACTTGAATTCAATAATACGCATCCAAAGCTACAATTTACAGGGAGAGTCCTATGTAATTATAATAATGTTGAGATAATTAAGATCATCTGATATTCAAATCAAGATTTCTTAAAATTGTAATTTTTCAGATACCTTAGATAAACTGGACACGGCAGCGTAGTCTCTTTGTATCCAGCAGTGGCGTAACGAACATAACTGGCATCCGGGGCACGACCCTATATTGGTGCCCCCTTACCTCTCCAGAAACACATATAGTAATATATGGTACGCTATTAGTACACATTTTACGCCTCTTTGCAATGGTGTCCGGGGTATGATAGACCCCCTTGCCCCCCTACCTACGCTACTGTATTTATTTTCTATTTTACAACAAAAGTGAAATCGTAAAACCGTTACACTTACAATTGCACCTTTCTGGCCTTCTGCGACGCAAACATATTGATGATGTTTCCGATGTTTCGTTTCTTCTCCCTCTACACTGAGCAAAGCTAGGTCGTATAACCTTTCTTAACCCTAGAATCATACATACTCGTCAAAACGACAAACGAACTTCTCTACCTGCTCCAATACTACAACTTGTCGGTACCTGCTTGCTGTGAAACTTCTGTTATCTAATTTATTTGTTATTATAACACATAAGACGTATAAATTTTGTTTATAGCTATTGTCGTTTTTTTTATACTGAAATAGTGTGCGTCAAAAGGACGACGATGTATGATTAACTTATATTTTTTTTTAAAGATTTTGTACTCCACATATAAAAGTTTTCCTAATTTTTCTAAAATTTATTAAAGATATGAATGTTATAATTAATTTATTCAATGATTATGATAATATGAAAGATGATTACAGCTGTTTGACTTATAGAGACGACATAATACTGAAGTTTTAATATATTGAATCGAAAACTAAAGAATGCGTTTCAAGTGACTTAATAAAAGGTTAACAATTTATTTTGTGGAAAATATTTTAATTTTTATTATTTTTTGAGATCTTATTCGAAAAATTACTAACAAATTTTAGAAAATTTACAAATGTGCCTAGTGGGGAAATAACTACATATCTATAGGAATATTTATGACTGAGAAATTTCACATTCTGTAAAGTCACACATGTCCACTGACTCATAATAATTCATAAATTTATTATTTGAAAAACATCTTTTACGGTACAACTGAGTATTTATCTATTTTTTAATTTTTATAGTGAAAATATGCTTTGATAAAAAGATTAAAAAAATTAATAAATATTTATATTAAGAAATTTTTCCAAATCCAATTTTTTTAAATATTTTGTTCGTTTTTGTTGTATTGTTATGTAAAAAAATGTTTTTTGCAAATAAACTTTAAAACACCCCGTAAAAAGTCCATTCGTCGAAACGACGCCGATGTATGATTAACTTGACTCGTAGACCAACGTATGATTCTAGGGTTAATTCATTGTAGTCCTCAAATATGAAAGTACTAATTTTAACTTACTTGAAGATCTTTCACAACTTGCGATGAATACTGCAATTTTGAGCCGAATTTGAATAGAAATACACAAATTCTGAAATATGTTTTCATCTTCATACTGCACAATAAATTCAAGTACAGCTCTTCAGCGCACCTGAATTGAGCACACCATTCACTCCCTCTCGCTCATTCGCGAAGTGCGAGAACTCTGAACAGGATTGTTTGATATGAATTAGTTTATTGTGCTATATTTTGATTTTTAATTTTAATAATTGGCGATTTTGCGCGCCTCCCCTTTGAAAGGCGCCCAGGGAACGTGCTCTACTTGCCACACCCTAGATACGCCTCTGGTAAACAGTCACCCTTTGATCGCCTGAAATTTCATGATCATTATAAATAGAGAAAGTAGGACTGTTAATACTGTTACTTAAGTAGGTACTTATGTCGCCGATAGTACATTTGAACGGACAACAAATTAGTACAAAAAAAGAAAAAAATGCAATGTAGTAAAAACGCTTTCCTTTCCACTATTGCAATAATTATTTATAGAAATAAATAAAATATGTATGTTATAATTTTGTAATTTATAGATATAATATTGATACATTATTATTCCTGACTACTAGATATCTATACCTACACAAATAAATCATGTTACAAATATCCGTGAAGTGTTGTTTTTTCATGTTAAAATTGCTAATCTATTACAATTTAATCAGTTTTTGTCTGTTGTCTGTATATATACGATTTATATAATAAAATGTATGATCAGTCACTTTCTCGTTTTGTTGATTTGATTCGGAATCAATTTTGCATCCATTATGTGTGCGGTTACCTAGAACTACAGTGACTTTATAATATACTTGATAACAGTGTGGCCATTAGTAGGTCTAGTTTTTGATTGGTTGACGCCATTAACAGGCCAAATGCATTGAATTTGTATACCTTGTTTATTCTGTTACTACGGTTACTCACTTCAAATTTGGCCTGAATATGGCGGATATGGTTCCAATGGCCACACTGTTATAAAGAATATTATACAGTCACTGTACCTAGAACTATATTCTATATTACAATAAAATTAAACTTTCTTTGAATTTCTTGTCGCTTGATTATGAAGTTTATAGAAAACAAATTATAAGAAAGATAACACTCATAATGTAATTTTTGATTTCCCAGTTCGATTGTAAAAATATCAATGTAATTTTATGAACAAAATTGTATAGATTTTATCGATAGTACCAAGAAATTGATACTACATTAGATATTTCAATGGAATTCAATGTATATATACGAAATTATGACTACAAAAGACTGTTTAAGAAAAAAGCAGTTAAAAAAAAAAAACTGAAAAGTATGAAAAAATAATTAATTTGACAACTTCTGAAGCCAACTGAACTATACTTAATGTTACCATAAAGCAATGGCGGCGCAAGACTAACGTGAGGAGGGGGTTTGCGAAGTCCCCTTCAAATTTCTATTTAAAATTCTTCTCTTAAAAGTTAGGCGACGAGCAAAAAAACTTTAATTACCTTTGAGAGCTCCCCCCTTGTTTGCGAGGCCCTTATGATTTTTCGAAAAAGCTTCCCTAAAAATTAGGGTACTAGTGAACAAAAATCAACAACCAATAACATCGTTAATCAAGTTCTGCCAGCTTTTTTACATATGTATGTATGCGAGACCCCGCTGCGAGGTCACCATGGTCGTAAGGCTATAGGCGGTCGCCCACTTCGCCCACTCTTTGCACCCTCTCTGCTATAAAGTTCCGATTACTAATACTGGCTTGGCACCAACTTCAGAAGCTGTCAGTTTAATTATTTTTTCATAAGTTTTGCTTTTTCGCGTTCAAGTGGTCTTGGTTTAATGGTGCTAGCAAACTATTGTCTATGATTTTCGGTGCAGTAAGCCAATCACGATATGTATACTGTTCGTTATTAAAGAGGGCAGTAGTGTACCATCGAAGTCAATGAACAAATTTTAATTAAATTTGAACGAAGTTACGTCAGGAAAAAGATTTGTGTATGTCCAAATCGGTATATATTTGTCAGAGATACGACGAATATACATAAAAAAAAACCACTTATAACAGTTAAATTTCCATATTTTTTAAACTACTGAACCGATTTTGGTAAAATTGGTGCCATTCCCTAAGTTGAGAAATATCTAAATTGACGCAAAAGAAGTCATTCCAATCAGATTTGTAACTCTTGAGAAATACGTGGTCAAACATGCATACATACACTTACGAAATTTGGTACATTTGCTCAGATGCCCACATAGATTTACTATATATGCATTAATATTACCCATTTTCAATAATGCCTCTTTTACAGTAATGTCGGTAATAATATAAACAGAATCGTCCCTTGTGAAAAAGTTGGTCTACGATGATGAATGTCGATGAAGTCGGAAAAAATATTTGTTAGAGAGACATCTAGGTGCGCGCTTTCTAAATAAAGATATGTGAAAATAACGATGGTAATATTTGTCTCGATAAATCCTACAAAAAAAACTCGGTAATATGTTTATGTACAATGGTGAATCTTATCGAAGTAAAAGAAATATAGTAAAATGCTTCAATACTCAGGAGAGTACTTTAGGCATGAAAATTGTCGTACTTTAAATTGTTTTTACAAGAGTGTGTTTAGACTTCAATGATTATTTATAAGACATGCAACAATTGGAGATTAGAAACAATTTTCCAATTTATGATTTTATAGAGTATTTTATTTCTTATCTGCTATGTACAACTCCACGCCCTAAAATTGATCAGTTCTGAAATTTTACATTAAGAAGACTATAAATAAAAGCGTTTAATCACTGCATATGTCTTTCCTACTGTGTGTACAGACGTACAGTTTAACTATGTATAATTAGCTACACAAAACCGTTAATTAGCTTCCGTTTATTTGCAACTACTTTACCTACATGAAATGTATTTTAATTATATCTTAATCAATTTATCTAATAATTACTCAGTAGTTACTTGTACATTTATCATTTATAATAGCAGTTATTTTAAAATAGCATTAAAAAGTAAATAATTATATAGTAGAAAATACTATAGATATGCTTGTATAGGCATTTAATACATTTATAAAATTCTAAAATGGAAAACTTGAAATGCATCTTTCTAGGATACCGTAGTACGTGTAAACTGGTTTAAAGAAAAATTGTGAAAATAGTAACAGCTATGTGGTAATTTAACTTTTTACTCACTCTTAGAACCTCAAATATGTAAGAAAATGTAGCAACGTCTGTATTCAGGATTTGCTCGAATTATGTTTGCAGTTTAAATTAATATCGTATGTTATAGAGACCTGAGTTACTTATTTATTTGTAAATAGTTATAATATTAGTATGAAAACTGATACTGTACACTGGCAGATCTCATATCACAACTTGTACCCATTTAAAACAGTTTAACCCCCTAACAGTGAAAAACTTTTCAAAATCAGTTGAGTAGTTAATTTTTGGCGTTTTTTGGGTCTCCAGGACCCTGGCAGATCTCATATAGTATAGCATATATGTATTTAAAAGAAATTAAATTTTTAAAGGTGAAAAAATTTTCAAAATCGGTTGAGTAGTTTTATTTGTGGCACTTTGAGACCTCCGGACCGTGGCAGACGTCATACAACATAACTCATATCCATTTAAAATAGTTTATCTCTCTAACAGTAAACAAATTTTCAAAATCAGTGATGACGCGTTCTTGAAAAGTTAGTTAATTTTTATTTTGAAAAATGAAACAGTTATAAATATTGTTATTGTAATGATAAAACAATAAAGCATTTTTTGTAGAGAAATTCAGCAATTTTCTGAATTTTTCTTAAAATCTTGTTCATTTACAACAATGTTTTAAAAGCTTGTCTTATGTAATTTTTTACGCTCTTTTCGATGGCGCAAAATTTTGCAAGAAATCACTAAAATTGGCGAAAACTGGCCAAAATTTTAGCTTTCAAAAATCGAATGCGTTTGGCTGACAAACTCATGCAAGCTATTGGGACTTTTGACCTACACACCAAATTTCGTAACAATTGGAGGCTTCCTTCGAGAGTTATCGAAAATTATTAATTATTTTAATATTATTGTTAATTTCTTTGAAGGTTTTGTATCTATTATTTTCCGAGATAAGCTAACAAAATTTTACAAATATTAATTACTAATTTTGGTACGGAATAAAGTAGAATTGAGTGTCGGCCACTTAAATTTTATTTTTGGCTTATTACTTTATTGAATTCATTTACATTTGAAACGAAAGCAATGGCAATAATCACATAAAAAATATTTGTTGTAAATTTGTAAGATAAGTTTACATCGAATTTCACTCTCAAGCTTTTAGTTCACGCTCAGCAATTTTTTACAAAGTCATTCTTATGTTTATATATGTATATTTTTATGTCTAACAATAATGTTTATTGCTCGTTTTATATGTATGTAGTCTTTTGCTGTTGGCCGAATGCCAGGAAACTGACAAGTACTGATTAAAATATCCATAGTATTTATTTTCTGCTTTTTTTTTTATTAGTTATATTATGCATCCTATTACGTCGCCATGCCGTCAAATACGCGACATTGTCTACATCATAAAATATTCAGCAGTAATCAATCAATACTTTCCACATAGGGAGTTTGAAAATAAAGAATGTTTCTGGGGTTAATGTTATCGTTATGTTTATCAGCAATAGTTTATATAAAAGGTTTGAATAAAAATTAAAGCTGAATTTTATTCTTGGAAAAAGGAGACGCAAAGTACTAAAAATACCCAAAATACTCATATCAGCTGTATTTCTATTAGGCTTGCCTAGAGCCACATAAACAAGATGACACTAATATAATATTTGTATGTATTCTAAAACGAAAGATGCTGTCCAAACTTATAGTTTTTGTGTAAATTAATTAAGCAGGAGGAAGACCCAGAACCATATTTGATACTAAGGGCGAAGGCGAGATTTGTAATCAATTGGAAAATTAAACATTATTTAATTTTTTATTTTTCTGTCCGATGTTAACTAGATTAGATCCAGTAAACTAAATTGATTCAGTTACTGTCTAATTTGACCAAAGACAAATTTTATCAGATGTTTTAAGCGTTGTTAGTAAATGGCGTTTTAGTTTTAAACGAGCGGTAGCATTAGCGGTCATTATTGGCTGTCTCCAGGGCCGTAACTAGGTCTTTAGGGGCCCCGAGGCAGAACGTACATTCGGGGCCCCTACGCCGTCCCGGGTAAAAACAAAATTTGGCCCCCAGCAAAAAAAACCGTGATCTCTTTTATTTTTGCTTTTTGTTCGTCAGTCGTTTGCCGCCCTAATTTTACAAAAATTCCGCCCCTCGGCAAAAATAACCGGTGACCTTTTCTTTTTTTGCTCGCCAGTCGTCTAATTTTACAGAAATACCGCCCTTAAAATTTGCCAAGAAATAATTCTTGTATTCTCTTGGGATCCCGCTTTGGCTAGGGACCCCGGAGCAATGCCCCGGCTGCCCCAGCCTAGTTACGGCCCTGGTTGTCTCATTCGAAAAATATGAAATTGTAGTAAGTGTTACATGTGCATTTAGGTACTAAAATGTGTCTATATCTGTTTGTTACAATTTAATTGTTTTTATGTTGAATTATATTGTTAAAATTTAAGTATTGTTAAAGTTAAATTTCGTTAAATTTTAATTATTGTTTAGAAATATTATTTTGTCAATCATCTGTACTGAGCTTAGCTCTAAATACTGTATACATTACTACCCTCATTATAAATCTATAAAAAAATTAAAATTACAAATGTAAAGACAAAATCTGATTTCTTTAAAACCTTTTTGTTTTAGTGTGTAGTGAAAAGTCAGTTAATTTATATTCTAACTTTTCTAATATAACTCTCTGCATCTGTATGTTTTATATGTTTTATTTATTATCTTACTTTTGTCAATTTCCTACAGATCTAACTACTTGAACTTGAAATTCATAATAGTTATTCAATTCAAATTTCAAAAGTTTGTCTTGCGGACATTGTGTTGTACTTAATTATATATACACATACATATACAGCATATTATATACACCCGTACCCGTACCCGTATATATATATATATATATATATATATATATATATATATATATATATATATATATATATATGTATGTATGTGTGTGTTAGCATTATAACTCTCCAACAAAACATTTGATTTTGTTGTAGAGTTACTCCATGCCAGCATCCAATTCGTTGTAGGAGTGCCTTAGTCAGACATCTCGATACCTAGAATCGCATATTTTGGGAATTTTTTGACAAAGAGAAATGGTTTTTTCCAAAATCAAAAAGTCTCTCATTATGAAGACGTTATAAAGAGCAGAACAAGTCACACAAGATATACTACTACAAAAAAATTAAGGGAACAAAAAAAAAATTGTTAATTTTTTGGTTATCCTTGAAGGGCTGCATTTACGTGAAAAATGGTCGTATCGAGATGATAAAAAAAGCATTTTGAAGCTCCGAAATTCTAGTTTTGAGATCTTTCATTCAAAAATTTTTAGGACTAACAGTTATCGATCAATTCTAAGGAATAGTACAAAAAATGTTTTTGAAAAAATTTTTTGCTCTTTTTTTTCGGTCTACGGACTTAAAAATTTTTTTTGCAGTAAAGCCATGGTATTCACTTGATAGCCTATTTATTCAGCTTCAATTTCCTTTTTAAATTTTTCTCTCCGTTGAACTGTTCCGGAGATATCTAACTTTGAATGCAAAAGGATCCTTTTTGGTTTAACCATCGATATCTCAGTAACCACTGATCGGACAGAAAATTGAAGGGCAATTTTGGAATCTAGAATGAATTTCCTACGAGGCTATGCCACGTACTTTACGGAAAATTTTTTTTTTCATTCGTAGTTTTAACTTGATAAATGTGAAAAAAGGGACTTTTTTCCTTGTTGCAAAAAATTGTTCGCATCCTTGCGAAAATTGTTGGAGAATCCAATGTTCAATTTTGCTTATTCCATTTTGCTTCTTTAATTTTTCTGCTGAAATTTTGAACAAACGGTTTAGAAAAACCATTGGATAGATCGATCTACCGATTTGCAGGGTTATTGGAAGTACAATGAGGTGTAAAAATTCGTACAAACATTAGATTCCCCAGCGATTCTCGCAAGGATGCTAACAATTTTTTAAAACAAGGAAAAAAGTCCTTTTTTTCCACATTTTTCAGGTTAAACTTATGGATGAAAAAATTTTGTTTTCCCTAAAATACGCGACACAGCCTTGTAGGAAATTTATTCCAGATTCCAAAACTGCCCTTCAATTTTCTGTCCGGTCACTGATTACTGAGATATCGATGGTTAAACCAAAAAGGATCATTTTGCATTCAAAGTTGGATATCTCCGGGACAGTTCAACGGATAGAAAAATTTTAAAAAGGAAATTGAAGCTGAATAAACAGGCTATCAAGTCAATATCATGGCTTTACTGTAAAAAAAATTTTTAAGCCCGTAGAACGAAAGGAAAAGAGCAAAAAATTTTCAATTTTCAATTTTTGTGTTATTCCTTACAATTACTCGGTAATTATTACTGTTAAAAATTTTTGGACGGAAGATCTGAAAACTAGAATCTTGGAGCTTCAAAATGCTTTTTTTATCGTCGACCATTACGGTCGATATATTTTTATATACAACCATTTTTCACGTAAATACAGCCCTTCAAAAATCACTAAAAAATTAACAATTTTTGTTCCCTTAATTTTTTGTAGTAGTATAATACAATTTGTGTTCCTCTCATCTCAGTTTCTGGAGGTTTTTTGAGCTTGCGCCCATAATACCTATGTTAAATAAAAAATAAAATTCGGATAATATAGGTAAAATTTATATTTTTGTATTATCGCATAGATACCATGAATAAATATTATAAATTTTAACAGCAACTACGAATCTTTGTAGTGGCAATTGACAACTATATTTGTAAATAAAAAATTAAGTGTCAATATTGGCGTCAATAGGGTTTTGAATTTTCTATTAAAAAAATTGGGGAAAATAGTTTGTTAAACTATTATAGTGAGAATAACGAAATTGATGAAGCATTTTAATATTGTTTGCAAATTTACTCTCGTAAAATGAAAGAAAAATTATGAAAACACGCAGAAAATTTTAATTATTGAACAACCTTTTGAAATGTTAATGAAATATGAAGAGAAATTTAATGGCAACAATAATAAATGTACAAACTAGTGAAAATTCTCATATTGATCGATTAATTTTCCTAATTGTTCAAATTGTACTTCCAATTTCAATATAAATAAATAATTACAATCATTTTTGAGCTAATTTTACTTACCGTACTCCTATTCACTTATCGCACACCTATTTTAGTTCCGCATTGTTATTTTTTGGTTTCCATAGATATAAACAAACGTTCAGGAAATATAACTTACTAATATTATCAACAGTATCGGTAACTACATGAAAATACACGATCGTGCAAAAAAAATTTAACGAATTTTTAATTGAAGACAGTATTTCAACTTCCCCTTTTTCATATTTTATCGAAAATGAAAAAATAATTATTATTAATATTCCTTTCTTCATTTAATTTAATTTAATTTAATGTTGCGGTATTTTACGCCTTGAATGTATATTTAATGGGTTTTCGGATGTCTTATTTGCCCTGCAGATAATTCATACAGGCAAATACTGTCTAATTTCATATAATTTATTAGGTCAGAAAATTACGCAGTTACAATGTCAGTCATATCAGCGGTGTATATACTACAATAAACTCCTGATTTTACGGCCTAACCAGCATGGATAAATCAAAATTACCATTAATAATCCAAAATTCTGAACTATACCTAAAATAAATTGTTTATCTAGAATATAGATGTCAGATTTCAATCGATGTCAAGTTCAATCGATAATTATGTAGGAATTTTTAAAATCGATCTTTAAGCTTTGTATGCAACATAATTTGTCTTTATGACCTCACCTTTTTCGCCGATTTTCCTCGCACGTTCGTTCGACTATAAACAGGGCTCGGTCATGAAGTTCTTTATTATGTGTTTGTTGCATAAATTACTGTTACCATCTAGTAACATAATCAATTAACAATAAGTGCTTCATATTAATTTTCGATTCAAAATAATTTGATTTAAGTAAAAAATCTCCTTATAAAAATTTCACTTCTATTTCAAATAAAAAAATTTAAAATATTTTAATTACTTTGCTGACAAGTGGCTTAACTGAAACATTGCGAAATATTTTTTCCTTTTTTTTAAATTTAAATTAAACAACTAATTAAGCAACTTTCAATTATTATATATCTAAATTTAAATTAATATTTTTTAATATTAATATTTTGGTTATGTCTATTATACTACCAAAAATAAACAACTGGAATGTTAAACAATGATTACTTCATTAGTTTCAATAATTCTAACTTAATCCAAGCAAATCTCTTTATATAAATCATATAGGTATCTATAATTACCTAATATTAAAGACCTTAAAGAACTTCTAGTAAATGCAATATTACATAATAATATTATGCCCAGTATAGTTAAAGAGTCTCATATTCTTGGCTACTTTTGTGTGATATGTACATACTTTATTTATAATTATGTATAATAATTAATGTTGGGCCCTAATTAATTCATAATATAATATACTAACTGAAGCATTAACTATTACATCCATACTTCTCTCTTATGTATTTTGAAAACTATTATTTATTGATATTAAAAACTATTTATTCTTCAAATACTTATTCCACTACTCCTTCATCGACATCTGACACGGAAACGTAATTTTATGATATTGAAAATAAAATAAACAGTTAAGAAAACGATTACCTAGATCAGTGATTCTCGAAGTCGGGGTCACGATCCCCAGACGGGTCGCGAAAACTATTTTAAAGGTTCGAAGAAGTCATTCGACACAGTCACCCCCTGGTTAACACCCGTAGACTTAATATTAGGACATTGAGCAAAAACAGGTCAATTAGATTTTCTGACGTAGATTTCAAATCTGTAAACATAATTTTTATATTGTTTAATTTTCATCCCCTTTTTGCAAAATTAACCCTTAAATTTTAACCCCCAGCCACCCCTGTTGACACAATTTGAACGAATTGCATACCAGAAGATAGCCCTTTAAAAAAGAGCAATACTGCCAATTTAAATTTTTGCTATATCTCTTACCGTTTTCCAGATATTTAAAAAATTAAATTTTTACCCCAATTTTTGGAGGGCGATTTCACCCCTTCAAACCGTTTTTCCACCGATAAAAAAAATTAGTGTCGCTTATTTTTTAGTGTTCTACAACATATCTAGGTTTCATCAAAATCGATAGGTCCGGCCTCGGGCCCTTTACTTGTTAGTAACGAAAATTGTTTTTCAACACCCTTTACCTTCAAGGGATGTAATAGTTATTTGTGTATTAAGAGCGCAAAATGGTACATTGTCGCTCGATTGAGAATGTTGACGCGCGACGCCGCCAGACGGAGCGCGTTATTCTCATGAGAGCGACAATGTCATTTTGTGCTCGAATTACACACAAAATTTTTTCTACAATCTTATAAAAAGTATTTTTATTTAAAAGATACTTGAAAAAATAATAATCGACGTTAATATTTATTTTAATGTTATAATTTTTGCAGCTTCAGAAATATCTGGCGGTGTACTTAAAAAATCACTGTCACTATTATATATTTCCATCATATAATATGTATAGATCCTTTTAAATTTTTTATTCTTATTATTTATTAATCATTATTATTATTTTTAATTAATATTTTGTAGTTATATTGCAATTAAATAAAATTAATATGTCACTTGATTACCATAAAAATAATGATTTTAGAATCTGTTTATTCGTTACCATAGAAAACAACGCCTACCCGATTTGTAATTAAATATACGTTGAACGAGCGACAAAGTTTTACTTTTCCGCTTTAAAGCGCAACGAAGTACTTAGTTGTTCGGCAACGAGAGTCTTCGGCAAGTACACATTTTGCGCTCTCTTCACAGAGCGCAAAAGCCTTCTTTCCACTAACATTGTAGAAAAAAAATTAAACTCACTACCAAATGTTTTTTGGAATGTCATTCTCGCTCGGTAGTATAAATTGTACTTACTCTGCTTGTAATATAGACAATATAGTGCACTATTTGTGTAAAATTGTTGAAAAGAAAAGTGATATTTATTGATTAATGTTGAAATATTTCTGCGCGTAACTGGATATTATTAAATATAACTAATTTAATTTTTTTATTTGTTTTTATACAAAATTATTTAGTACTATTAAAATAATTAAAATCGCATTTAATTTTAAATTAAAACAAAAAAAAATCACTAATACAATTTTTGCTAAGTACGTGCATGAAAACTTCAACGTAATTATTATTGCAAAAAACTCACTTTCTTAAAAAAAAAAAAAAAAAAAACGAAACAATTTTGTTTAAATCAGATTAAAACATAAATTACAAACGGCTGTGTAATTAACTAAACACTGATTTGATTTCAATTAAATATTTTTTTTATTTTTATTACTGCAGTGTGAGTTTAGAATTTAAAATGTAAAATATTATATGTAGCCTATAATTATTTAAAAATTTGACTTTGAATTTTTGACGGATTTAAATTTTACATTAATTTTGTTAAGATATCAGTGTAGTTATTTTACCGTAGTTTATTTAAAAAAAAATAATTTTTTTTTTCAGTAAAAAGTACTTATATTTGTTAGCAATATTACGTATAATTGTAGTGATTATTATAGTGCAATTCAATGAATCGACTAAAATACTACCCTATAAAAAAAGTACTTGTAGTAAGTACTTAATTCTCAATTGTAATCTAATTCATAGCATTTTGTAGGTTGAAATAGTTATTGATATGTAAATATAATCGTTTTAATTAATATTTACATAATTAAACGGACATTTTACTTTCTCTAATCAAGGTATTTCATTGAATGAAAAAATATATTGCAAATCTAAGTATATAGTGTACTTATGGTTTATTAAGATATATAAAATAAGGCCCAACTGATTTAATTATTAGATACGAATTTTAATTGTAACTTTTTATTTCAATTAGAATATCAAGGATTTATACCAGTGGCTTTCAAAAGGTGCTCCGCAAAGCATTGGTGTTCCGCGAATAGTAGCCAAGAATTCCGCGAAAAAATTTTTAAAAAGGGCTTTCCTAGAACTTTTTATGGAAAGTGGGAGGGGATCATTATTATGGTGTGATTTTGTGTGCCTTAAGTCCTTTTTCAATAGTTTTCTTTTTTATTTCTTTTTTTTGTTTTTTAATGGTATTTTTTTTAAATTTACTTAATAATTTATGTCTCAAGGTCACGAGGTTTCAATGGCGGATTTGCCAGCAGACTGAGTAGGCTAGAGCCTATAGGGCGACAAATTTTAGTAACGGCAAATTTGGGGCCAATTTTTTTTGTCTTATAGAATTTAAAAGATTACTGCTGGTATAATTTTTCGGTGATTGTTAATAAAAATTATCTGATTCGTTGTTTTTCGAGTTTTTCACCATTTATTGTTTAAAAACTAGTAGTCAAAATGTTACATGCTTTTATTTTCGTATATTTCGTTACGTTTAAGGAGCTCTTCAGATACAACTATAAAATGTATAAAATTATAACATCAATAACGATACATTTCAACTTAAATGATTTACTAATATTAATAATTTGATTAGAATTACTTACAATGTGTATATTCTATGTATAAATTTATAGTTACCTGAGATATTGATGAATATTCATGTCAGTTTTGTTAATTCCAAGAATTCTGTCCAAGAAACTATCAACTATATCCTATGTTTTTGTTATATTTAAGTGTTTATTTTTTATTTTAAAATCCAATTTGTGGAACCCTCCCTCCAAACCGTCTGTGTTTTAATATCTCACCCGTATATAGGGGTTAGATGGCCATATAACAAAGTGATAGAAAGCTAGCCCATAAAATCCCTGAAAACGAAGGAGGAATTGTACTAGAAAGTTAATAATTTGTTTACGTGTATTTATTTAACTTAATACATTCAATTTTTAATACATACGGACACGCATAGGTAAAGGATTCAATAAGCTTTTTCTTTATTTAATAATCTTCTTCTGTTTATCTACCATTAGTGGAACCAGGCTTAGGACCGTATTTATTTGATGAAAAAATAAAACATGTTAGAATAAAAACAATGTTAAGCAGACGTTCAACTAGGCCCAATGATAGTATGGCTATCTCTCCCAAACGGCAGGGACAATGACCATAACGCGTCAATAAATATGGCGGACGAAAACGTAAACAAAAAGAACGTGGTGGTATGGAATTAAACCTAAATAATCCTGAAATGCACGTTACTATTACTAAATACAGTTTATTTTACTTAAAAATATAAATATATATAATTACGATATAATTTTAAGATATACTGAAAACTAAAAAAAACATGAAAAATGCTAACTTTTTAAAAAAAAAAAAAAAATAGACCACACAAGCAACACCGCAACACGTGACACTAGCAACAAAGACTTACTACTGATTGGTTGGTAGCGCTATCAAGCGAGTAGTTTGAAAACTACAGCCGTTGGTCATCTCTCCCGTATAGCCATCTATCCCTGTTTTACCCTAACTAAATCATAGTTTACAAGGTAACAAACAAAAAATTTTTCATGCTGGGTGTTGCTTGAGAGAAATAATCCTATGTTATTACTTTATTAGTTTAAAAATATGTAAACCATATGCATATTACAATGATTAGTGCTGATTCATCACCTGTTACACAAATTATTGTCTGAAGCGGGGTATAATTTTTTAAATGTTGTTTTAATATTTTATTTACAATACTTAATTTTTAAGGGTCAACTTTCCATTTTAACTGGTATATATTTGGTCAGATATAATTTTGTATAAAATAATTTTTTCATAGATACGTATTTTTTACGTAGGTGTACAAATTTCACTGAAACTTCCCAAATATTTTTGTTTTAATTTTAATGTGTTTTAATACTTATTTCTGACATGTCGTAAATAAAATGAAAGTGAAATATAGTCAGAAAAATTTGTAAGCAAAACACTAATTAAAAAAATATACTACTGTCTCCATTTAATGAAGTGATTTTATAAATATTGTACGAGGAATAAATCGACGGAATCATTTTCACGTGTAATTGTTATCAAAACCTGTCTAAAAATATTAAAGTACAGTGAATGTTTATCCTATCTACCTTATTGTGCAGCCTAAATCATGTATAAGTATATTATTAAGTTTTGATTTTTGTCTAAATATAGAGAATATATTTCAAGCACATAAAAATATTAAAAAAAAGTATTTATTTTTTAATGGGAAAACCAAATTTAATAATTAGGAAGCAAATTTTAAATTTCTATTAAATTGTCAACGTAAACAGAAACTACTGTCCTAAACTTTCTTTGTTTTAAAATTAGTGACTCCTTTAGAATCATTTGTTAGATGGTTTTGGAGTATTAATGAGTACACTCTCAAAACGATTTCTTTGTTCAAAGATTAAAAATTTCTTTGAATCAAAAAAATTCTTTTTTGATTCACGGAAATATTTTTTTGACAACTGAAAAAAAATCTATTTCTTTGAATCAAAAAAATATTTTCTTTGATTAAGAAATATTTTTTTGATTCAAAGAAATAAATTTCAAAGTAAATTTTAATCTTTGAACAAAGAAATCGTTTTGAGAGTGTATATATGGTATATATAATTTCATAAATTTTTAAATGATGAAATTTTTAAAAAGATGAAAAAGAGTAAAAAAAGTAAGGCAGTTGAATGCATCAAACTTTTCTATTTAACTTAGTATAACTTGTATGCCTCCGGCTGCTTTACTTTTTTATTCTTTTTTATATTTTTTTCTCTATTTTATCTTGTTTCCATTGTTTTAGCACCTTTATGCGCAGTAGCGTTTTTTTATTTTTTTAATTAACCTTTTTATTATGTAGGTACATATTGTTATTATTATAGGTTCATTTATTGTTGTAACATGGAGATGGCTTGTCCGTCATATGTTGTCCTATTAAGAGAAAGAGGCATAGGACAATAACATAATTATATATCTGATCTTCAAGCAATTTAATGTATTTTGGACGAAAACAAGTTCAAATCAACTGATATGGTCAAATGTTCACAAATTTTATTGTAACATTGGTATTATGAACGCGAGCTCAAAAGACCTCCAGAAACTGGGGCGAGGGGAACACAAATTGTATTATTTACATAGTTACCAAATAAACAAAGTAATTATGTTTTTAAAGGAGCGAGTGAATAAACCTATGTTTATTAATATGATAGACAAAGATAAATGCAGATGATTGTAAAAAAGTTCTTTTTCGCTTGCACCCATAATACTTACTTTGAGATGATATAGGTATTCTTGATATAGGTATACATTTTTAGCGTTCCGTATCATAAAAAGAAAAACCAGTAATGGATTCATTAACTGTCTTTTTGCCCAGCAGAAATTTGAAATTTTACATAATTATGTATTGACAGATAATACTTTTCCCGTATTTTCTAGTAGCTAGCATATTCAAATATTTTAATGATAATTTTGAAGGTAACAAATTAAAAACTCGAATTTTCTTTAAGTTTTTTATTTCACTTAGGTCCGCAGAATGTTGTCTAAAAGAGCCTGGCTATAAGGAATACAATAATATTCTTTTTACAATTTCGGAAGTATTAAATCAGGAGTAAAGTGTCACTTTTAGTTCCAAGGGACTAAAAATATTTTTGCTTTTATACTAACTAGTATGCAGAATTTATAAAACATCACCAATCAGCAAAACGAAAATTTAACTTAAATAAGTTTATTAGATAATCAATTACTTACTTAAAATCAATGATAATATGTATGCAGGTATACCATACTATAATATAGACGGGTAATATTTTTCTTTGAAGCAAAATCGTTATGTTTGTTAACACATTTTATAACCTATAAAGTGTCGATGGTAATTGATATTTCTTGATTCGTATGTGATTTTTATCGTAACTTGAAACTATTAATAAATACAGCAATGATTCTTTTTATAATACACGTGCGAGAAAGAAAGAAATATATTTCCTAATCTTTTTAAGAAAGAATGAAATATACTTTTTATTCATTTAAACATACTTCGTTTACTACGAATATATAATTTGTATACAGGATGTTTCATGTACCTATTAAATATGATATGCATTTTTAACACGAAATACATTTATTTTTTATAAAAGTATAAATT
Source organism: Brachynemurus nebulosus (assembly GCA_035578155.1). Lineage (NCBI taxonomy): Eukaryota > Metazoa > Arthropoda > Insecta > Neuroptera > Myrmeleontidae > Brachynemurus > Brachynemurus nebulosus. Next base: position 38,040 of record JAPWDM010000011.1, on the reverse strand, counting down.
TTAACTGATTATTAAATATTTTACACTAAAATGTATTGAAAACAATTATCATATACATTTGTATTGTTTACACATCGAAATCGCAAGTCATAGTTATAAACCTGTATATTCTGAATTGTATTTAAAAAGAAATAGCAATATAATTGCATTTCTATCTGATCAGGGTGTATTACAAAAAGAATCTTTGCTGTATTCCAACACCTCTTGACTAACAACAATAAATATAGAAACATTTTAAATCCAATCATATTTATGCTCCATATTTGCCAATATATTGGTCATTTTTTTGCTTCATTTACATACACATTGTATATAAATTTACGATTCCTTTATTATATTTAATGCTCAGAGTCTAAAATAATAGACAAAACTAATATTATTTTTAATACAATTTAAATATAATATTTAGAGGTTTTCTTAAGATTTGTAGGAAAACTACAGCTAAGATTCTAGGTTTTATAGATTTTTAAGAATTCATTATTCGCTTCTTTTCTGTTTATATATTAGTGTGCGGACAGACCGTGACGAGCGCTCGTCCCATTGCCCGTGCGGCCTCCCGCACGAACAGTTCAATACATGTATTTAAATGTACGTATTCAGACCAATTTTTGCGGGCAAATTGACGGACAATCTATCTGCGGGTATCTTACGAACTGTTGAAGTGGGTAGGTAATAAAATACTTAATAAAAAAAATTATTCAAGTGGTCAAATCCCTGAAGGGTGATTTAATAATTTTACAATCTATTTTGTCACGTATTTTTGAGTACGGAATTTGCAATATATATGCAATTAGATGCATATATACCTACCAATTTTTTTTTACTTTTTAACAACCTGTTGGGTAAAAAATCTAAACATAAATGTTTTCACTAGTGCAATTAAAATACTACACAATTTTAAATATATTGTGTGGGTCACGTATTCAATTTTGTTTCATCTTTTGCGTATAACATTAGGTAAATACAAAATTTTTAAATAATATTTAAAATTTAGTTTATTTAGTAGAAAGTCAAATACACTTAATTAAGTTTATTCAATATAATACGATATGCTTTTGTCATTTTACCAATAAATTATTTTTTAACCAAATAAACGCGGTTTATTTAAAAAAAAAAATAAATTACAATGCATTTGAACAGTAAACGAAAGACATTCCTGCTTCTTGCTGAACATTTATTAGTACTTGTAGATCAGAGAACTTTCGCAGAAATATGTAAAAAAAAATATAGCATATGAGTAACCAAATATACACACGGCTAAATTACCAATTAGGTAAGTACCGAAAAATATATGAATCGTTGTGGGAAAATAAAAATTTACATTTTGATGATGAAATAAACATAAAAATAAAAAAAATAGAAGGTATTTGCAGTCAATATGCAATAAAATCCATCTTATTTTTTCTTCCTTTAATATGTACTTTTATTTTTACATATCCTTCGCTAATCAAAAAAGAGGTAATAAAATTTTTTGAGAATTCCAAATTTTGCATTTAACTGTAAATAGACACAAAGTATGTTTACTTAAAATAGACATAATTTTATGGCCCTGTATGCCTACAATTTCAAAGCCTCTTATGTTTGACACGTTTGTCCACTTGTTGGTTCTATTGTATTTTTATAAAAATAGTTTTTATGAGGTGCCCACATCGCTGTGAATGTTGAATTTGACCGCATTGTGCCATGTGCCATTTTGCGGGCAAATACAGAAAGATTTCTAAGAATTTTTAATACTTGGCTCGTTTAATGAAAACTAGTCTAAAGAGTGTTAGAACTTTAAATTGACAAAAGATCTCTGAACTTTGAAAGATATTTTTTTATAATTATATTAACTGATGGATATTATTGTATTTGTTGTCAGATAGTAATTTCCGGTATTTATTTACCATGACTACCCCTTATTATAGTTTATTATTCGGTCAGTCCGATTCCGAACCGAAATAATTACAGCCTTACATCAGCTAATTATACCTACTTCCAACGTGTAAATTACTATTGGTTTATCAGCATAAGTCGGAGACTTATATATACCGTTAAAGAAAATAGTTTGTTATTGCTAAATTTCCGGAGCAGTAGTAGAAATAATATTATTTACAATTTCCTTTAAATTAATTTTAATGCATTCTTAATAATTTTGGCAATTTGTAAAACTTATTGCGAGGTTAAGATTTTCTGGATTATTTACCAGCCTTTACCGAATGTAAATATTAAACCAAAGATCGCATTTATGTTATTATTCATTAAACATTTAAGTTTAGTTACTAAAAATTTAGTTACTAAAAAAGAGGCTTGTATCAAACGAAATTTATTTTTAATTAGTATTTAGTTTTATATGGTTATTAAAAACAAAACATTATGCAAGTGTTTAATAATATTTTAATATCCATTAAGATATTATAATAATAACCGTAAACTTAAAATAATAGCCAAATAATTAAAATAATGTTTTTGTTCTTCGACCTTGTACCATAAGTTTATTTTCGCACTCAATTTACACATATTAATTGTCTGAGGTGGTACATTTAAAAATTATGTATGTAGGTTCCTATAAAGAATTTTTCCCTAATATTTAAATTAAACAATTAGAGATTTTTTTGCTCTATTGTTCAATTAAAAATTTTTCTGTAACTAATACAATTTATAGAAAAGATATATAACAATGGGTGTAAAATAAATTCCATTTTATGTTGATTTAATTGAAATTTGTTTTGTGCTAACAATAAGGCCAGGCGCACATTGAACTGCGTCACGTAGTAAACGCAGGGCAGGGCAGAGCAGAGCGGAGCAGGGTAGAGCAGGGCAGAGCAGGAAAGCACGTGTAGTCGGGCGCACATTGAGACGCAGTTAACGCAGACAGGGCAACGCAGTTTCTGTGACTCTTGTTGTAGAACGAGATAGCACGAATTTAAAAGCAGAGTAGAGCAGAGAAGTACTATTTTTCTTCAATTTTTTCAATTGTTTTCATTTCAACGAAATAAAACCAACTAAAACTCGAGAACGAGTTACAATGTCGCGCAGCATTGCGCAGTTTCTGTGCCACATTCACGAGTGCCACATCGGTCTCGTGCGACGCAGTGCTGTTCTGCTCTGCTCTGCGTTTCAATTCGCGCTGTCCCGTTCTACAACACAAGCCACAGAAACTGCGCTGCCCTACCTGCGTTAACTGCGTCTCAATGTGCGCTCGGCCTAAAAAAGATCAAAACATAGGTAAACATTTTTTTATAACAAATTAAGGGGGTATTCTAGTGCAGAGGCATGAATTTCGCCCGGTTTTTGAAGCACTGTACAAAAGAAACAAAAAATATTTTTACTATCCATTTTTTTATCATTTGTTTATTGATGTTTTATTATTACATACAAAAATTAACCAAAAAAAAAAAAAAAAAAAAATTAAAACTGACAAAGTTATGAGCAGTCAAAGTGGGGGGTCCAAAAACAGAGGGTGGATTGGCGTGCATTATTCCAACCCTCCAGGTGATCTGAAAAATAAAAAACAGACGGATTCTTAGTTATTATAGATGCCGCTATCGTATGACCCTTGGACAAGTTAAAGAAATTTTTTTTACAAAATGGCGCCTGCTTAAAAAATAATTTTTTTGCATATTTTTTTAACAATTCCGAATTTTTAAAAAATACTAAATGAAAAGTTATAGTTTTGAGAAAGGTTCATACGATAAAGGGATGTATAAAGAATATACTCTCCAAATTTGAAGTGAATCGGTCCATTCGAACTTGAGATATCCTTACCGCCAGTTCGATAAAAGTAGTTTCGAGTAATTTATATTAAAAATTTGAATTTAACATTGAAATGATACACAGTACATAGAGAAAAAATGACCATAACTCCCAAAATAATTCGAATTTCCGTAAATCCTTTTAGAGGTTTATTCTTAAAGGTCTGAACTTTAAAAATATACAAAAAAAATGAAATGGATTTTTTCGAATTTCTAGACTAGAATACTGCCTTAATTGAAAACAAGGTCTTATCTCTATAATATAAGTTAAAATTAATATAATTATTTTAGCTCTTTTTGTTTGCTCTTATCTCTAGGTGTGGTCAGTACTTAGCTGTTTAAGATTATTAATAATGGAAGGGGAAGAAATAGTTTTGGATCCATAATACACAAATAAGTTTTTCTTGTACATACTACAACGATAATAATATGACGATAACTTGTTGTTTTTATAATAAGTGTTGAATTTTATTTATAATAAGTGTTTGATTTATCAAGTTATTATGAACATAAGGCCTCTTTAGAAGGAAAAATTCAAATCATAGATAAGCGATAACAAAGCGGTGGAAACAATAAAAATGACTTAGTACACGGGACTGTATATTTTAATATTTTTGTGTGTGCAACTCTCACTTGATTAACTATTTATTATTCAACATGTAAAGGTGTTTACTAAAATTTCAATCTACCATAGCGCCAATTTAATATTAAAAAAAATTCTATCTTTGCGAGATTGTCCAGATCCAATGTCCGCGGCAACCGTTGTCATCATCGTTAATATTTTCTGAAAATTCCATTTACGAAGAAATGAGATCTCATTGTATAGGAAATCCTGCTTAATTATTTCTCACTGAAGAGAGAATGTTATTAACCTTTTCTTTTTTTTTAAATTTATCTATACAGTATAGTGTCAAAAAAGAAAGTAATATCTGATCTGCCAGCTGACTGGATTATGTATAATCTCGATTATTACGTTTATGATTTCTTAATTGACAAAAAGTGTGTAAGTTTCCCAACAAAAAACCAAGTTACTTAATGCCGGATAAATATAATGTAATTTGACGTTAGTCTTTTAAAATATTTTCATAAAAATTGTGATAGTTAATTTATTCTACACTATATAATTTTTTTTTTTAGCAAAAACGTAGTAAAAAGAACGATATTAATTTTTTAAACAATTACAAAATTTCAACATTCGACAACGCAATGTAGATAATAAAAGAACACAAATAACAAATAATTATATTTAAATTATTGTTACATTGTAATACGTCGGTTTAATTGTTTAACTATTCCATTATTGTTTTAAGCCATTGACACAATTTTTCAAAAAACAATGTAACAAAATTATTTTTTTATGTAACAGAATTAATTTGTACCATTTACTATAAAAGAACCAGAGAGAATTGTATGAATATAATACTTATTCGGTAATGACATCTAAAATGTTTAATTAAATACAATTGTTCGCAGTTCATAAATATAAAATTTATAAATGTAAAAATACGTGAATTTAAATATTGCATACCCATACATATTATAAAATATAATAATTTTACCATACAAAAAAAAAATTGACGTTATCGAAATTTAATTAAACCGACTTAATGAATTACTTATTAAAATAATTATTAAAGTACCTGTTATACATTTGCTGTTTTTAATTGTTTGAATGCTGAAAAAGTCGATCGCATTCCTCTGGTATTGTGCTAAAAATGCGAAGACTCGAAGAGTACGATTGCGCTGCTGTTAGTATAATTTCTGTTTTCATAATGTGTGGTTGTGCTTACAACAATTATGATTTTGGTTTGATAACACTTGCAATACAATATAATACATATAATAAATAAATGTTAATATAGAAATTATTCATACATAAAATAGGTATCTATACTCTTTTCGTTTTTTTTCCCCAAAAAAATGAAAACCTACAAGTTACAACGAAATTCTTTTACACCGCATTTTAATAAAAAAAACTCAATGAAAATTGTTAAACATTAATTAATGATGAAATCACAGATCAAGTTTTGCTTGTAAAAATCTGTAAACAGTTTGTAAACATAATAGGGAAAAGAAATAGGGAGTAGAGATGGGAGCGGAGGTGACTTTCTTAACCCGTTCCCGCCCACTCCCGCTTTTACTTAGCATTTCCGTTCACTGCTATTCTCGTCGCAAAATTTTTACTCCCGCCCATTCGCGCTCCTCCTTCCGATGAGACCTGTTTTATTATTTCGGGTCCTGCCCTTTTGTATTATATTAATGAAAATAGAAGTCTAAGACTCTCGAAACATTTGTACATTCCCACCCGCTCTCAACCCCGTAAAAAAAATTTTCACTTCCTTCATTATATAGGTACTTGTCTTTTCAAAAAAACTAAAAACATTCGATTAAGTGTCTGCAGAACTTACAACTAAGTATTACTTAAGGTCCAAGTTTTCCCGCAATGATCCCTTTATATTTCCTAATATACTGGTGGTACTAATAATGATCATGGGGCTCGAAATATGTCACAAAAGTAATTAAATAAAAGTGATATTTTTGCAAACAGAGTACTTTTTTAACTATTGGAAGATAAAATACCATAAAGTAACGTTCAAATCGATTGAATTCAGTAGGTATCTATTTTTTGCGTGTGTGATACAAAAATAAACCGTTTTGACACTATCATAGACAGTTATATAATTAATTTTTTTTATTCAGAATTATAAAAAAGAAACGTTTTAAGTAGTAGGTATATTATCAATCTTTATAATATAATTATTTGTAAGCGAAACTAAATATCAATCGAAAAGTTAAATAACAATAACTTAAAATATAATTAAATATTTTAACAATAAGTGTCAATAAAACATAATTTTCTTTATTTGAAATATAATAGTATATTATACAGTAAGTGGGAAAAGAGGCTTATTTCTCACGAATATGAGTTTGTTGCGCCAGCCCGCAGGGGCTTCAGAGAATATACAAAAAATGTCACCATATTTCTCCAAAAACACAGTTGGCGGGCAAAAAAAAAAACAAAAAAACAAAAAAACACCAACACTTTTCACTCAATTAACTAAGCTATCTAATAAAAATTGGAAAGATGCAAAGATTATGGAAATTATGGCAGAGGATTAGACACAATTTTAAAGGTCCCAAAATTTATTTCTTCGGAACAATCAAAAATCAAAGGTAATAATAATAATAAAAATTTTTCGTGTATACCTACAACTAATAAATCGTAGAATTTATGAATATTATTTATTCAAATGAATTGTTACTTCAAAAATATATATATGATAGTTAATTAAAAGGAATAGTAAAAAAATCTGGTCAATGTACAAGGAAAATTAAAAGAATAATCAAGATATTATATATTATTGATATAAAAAAGAACACGTTTAGTAATTATGTCGTCACAATATAAACACAAGTAAAATTTAACCGTTATAGTAATTCCACGATATAATTACGAGCAAGTAAAATTCCATTAATCTGGATGTGTTTTTTGTGTAACATAATTTTTAATTAATTATTAATATTCACATATTTAGAATTATTCGCATATTATTGTCCGAAGGAAATGAATTATTTTTTTGTCTATTTCTCATTGTGATATTTAAAGAAATGGAGCTCCGTGGACGCGACAATTAATGTTGAAAACATTTTCGAGCTCCATACTTACATAGTTACAAATTTTATTCTTTGTATGGAATAGTTATAATTCATAGTGTGTCCTGTAATATGATAAAACAATTTTTTCTACAATCTTAGTGGAAAGAAGGCTTTTGCGCTCTCTTCACAGAGCGCAAAATGTGTATTTGCCGAAGACTCTCGTTGCCGAGCAACAAAGAACTACTTTGCGCTTTAAAGCGGAAAAGTAATACTTTGTCGCTCGCTCAACGTATATTTAATTACAAATCGGGTAGGCATTGTTTATATTTTCTATGGTAACAAATAAACAGATTCTAAAATTATTATTTTTATGGTAATCAAAATAACTACAAAATATTAAATAAAAAAATTTAAAAAAAATTATACATATATAACGAAAATATATAATAGTGACTGTGATTTCTCAAGTACACCTCCAGATATTTCCAAAGTTGCAAAAATTATAACATTAAAGTAAATATTAACATCAATTGTTATTTTTTCAAGTATCTTTTAAATAAAAATACATTTTATAAGATTGTAGAAAAAATTTTGTGTGTAATTCGAGCACAAAATGACATTGTCGCTCTCATGAGAATAACGCGCTCCGCCTGGCGGCGTCGCGTGTTAACATTCTCAATCGAGCGACAATGCACCATTTTGCACTCTTAATACACAAATAACTATTTACGTTTCTTTGTCTAAAATTTTCTAATTAAAACATGATGTACTTTTGAGTTTGTAATAAAAACAGTAATATTCAAGTAAAATTTCAATTTTGTTAAGTTTTTCATAAGAAGCCTGCGTGCAAAATTTCCAGTTTCTATAGCCAGCGGTTTGGATTGTGCACTTGTGCATCGATATGTCAGTTAACTAGTCAGTGTTTTTTTCTTTTATTTATATGTAAAGGCACAAAGGAATGAAAATGTGTGACATTTTCAAAAATCATATTCTGTAAAATTTAGAAATATTCTATGCTATAATATCACGTATTAAAATTTGTTTTCATTACGTCCAATAGTTCTGTACAAATTCAATAATAAACATATGTCATTGCATTGTGTAAATAGAAACTATCAAACGCTCCTACTGAAATATCACATAACACCTTCATTGATCTGCCTATTTAATTATTGTACTTGCGACAAAAAGGTTACATAAGCGCTTATAGAAACCGTATAATAATAGTCGATAGAAGTTGTATAATAATATCCGAACATAAATAAAGGAACCGAACAGACCTGTACGACAGACCGTATATTACTGAACATTCATACCAATCTGATAAAATCGTAGAATTATTTAGTCCGAAATAATATGTCCAAAAACGTAAAATGATGATACTGAAGTGTTTGTACCTGTCAAACACAACTTTGAAATTATCATAATAATATAGAATGCTCTATAATACAATTTTAATGTACTACTTGACCTATACTTAAACACTCAAATACGTAATAATATAGCACAACTAAAGTCAAGTAGATATTGGTTTTGGACAAAAAAATATTAATAGGTACATATTTTAGTCAGTTTGTTATCCTCTCTTGCATTAAATGTACACTATATTTATTTTATGGTTTTATAACTTTTGTATTAATTTTTTGTTGTTGTTCAGATGATACATTGTCCACTTCGAATTTGAACGGATAATTGACCGCACACGAAATATGGCTATAGTAACTAAATCGGACTGGTGTGAATACATACTTTAAACTCATGTATTGAATTGACCGTGCGGTCGAGCATCCATCCATTGTAACGGCTTATCGTACTGGTCTGTCCACACACTAATATACACTATGTGAGCCTCACTAGGTGTTTATTGTCAGCTAGATGTAGGGTAAACGGTATAGTTATTGGACGTTGACAGTTATTGGACAAGACACTCTCTTTTGGAGATTCTAAGGCTTATAGAAAAGCAAATTTCCTGATTTTTTAGTTAAACAGAATCCTCTAGTATCTATTTTCAGAAAATGCACTCTGAGTTAACCAAAATTTACAGAAACCTGTAACTACGTCATTGTTAGCGTGGTCTTAGGTAGTTCGTTAAGAAAGTTTACTGCGGTCTAGTGAATGAAAAGGCTAGAATTATTTAATAATATCTTACTAAATTGTGATTCATCGTAAACCGTTGATCAAGGAGTGGATAAAGGCAGTGTATATGATACAGAATTTGTGGATTGTGGAACTACGCCAGAAATTAATAAATGAAATTTTTGTCCAATAACTGTATTTTCCTACACACACAACTTTAATATTTTTTTCAGAGACTTACCAATATGTAAAAGTTTTATATGGTACATTAATATAGACAGGTCATACTTTATTTATGAATTTTTTCGTTAAAAATAAAATTACAACACGTACTTTATCTGTACTTTGTTTTGAAAATTTTTCTTAACTGTCCAATAACTATACCGTTTACCCTATATGTAAACGTTCAACCTTATACAGCTTTTAATTTCAGCATATAGAAAGCACGAATGAGAACGGTTGCGTCGCCAATTTTTTTTTTAGCAATTCTGTTAAACTTATCTATATATATATATATATATATATATATATATATATATATATATATATATATATATATATATATATATATATATATTATTTACCGTCACATGACACTTTCCTCCATCTTAGCCCAACATGTATAAATATGTTTTAGTTAATAAAAGAACAAAACACAATAAAATAATAAACGAAAATAATTTTCTTTTTATCCACAGCATGATTAAATTTATTATTATCCTTTTCTACAGTGTTTCAATACAAATTTTTTTAATTTTTTTTTCAGTCGTACATAATATGCAGGTATAGTTATTATTTATAATTATTTTCATTTCCATTATACCCAACTTTTCGAATTTAACTGAGAGCGTTACACTTTCGATTATAATAGATTTATCAATTTGAATTTAATAGAAAGCATCAATTATGTTTTAGCGTGACGTTCAGGCATATATTTTTGTCCATAAATGACTTTCCGAGGTCCAACCGGAGCTTGGATTTTGACTACCATCAACAATAAATAAGGTACCTAAGGCAATTAAGGCCCACCTAAGCAAAATATGCTTATTATTTGTATATCTTATAAAATATCAAAAATATAGTATTCAATTATAAAAATTTACTTATTTTTTGATAAAAATTCCTAAAAAAATTAATGAATTTGTAATTATACAAGTCAAAAATTTGATTCTAAAAAGTATCTGCAATTGGGCCTTATTTCCGACTGGTGTAGAAAATAAGGCCCACCTATTACAACTGCCTGAAATAGTACATTTATTATTTTTTTTTTAAATTAATTGGGGGATTTTAATTACTTTAAGAATAACTTGAACTTGAAAATGCTTTAAGAATAACTTGAACTTATATATCAAAATATTTTGTTATTTTTACACGTTCAAAAAAGTTTCGAAAATCCTTGAATCCTGCTTGACTGCGTGACTGTTATTGAAAACAACAATAAAAAAAATTACCTTAGTCATTATTTTTAATTTTTAATTTTTTTATCATATTTTTCGAATAAGTCAAGTACTAGGTGTTTGAATATATTAAGTCGAAATAAATAAATATTAAATCTAACAGTTCTTCTTAGAATTCCGAATCTCCTTGCAACCTCTCTTTGATTGCCATGTCGAGTGACATAGCTTAAGGCTGATGCCAGTGCTTCCTCAGACCACAACGCTCTCTTCTGTTTATCAGCCATACCTCCAAACACTAAGGAATAAAAATAAAAATTCGACCAAACCAACTAAAACTGATCTGGCATCATTAAACAAATGCAACAAATAAATCAAAATTAAATGTATTTAGTTTTTTGTCCTTTTTTTTCCTTTTTGTTATTTTTATATTAGAGTAACTATAGTAATTTAAGGTTGTGCGTCTAATTTTGCTTCATTTGTTAATGACTTCAGACCTGTTTTAATTAATTTGACTTTGTAGTGTTTGATTTTAATTGTGTTGGTAACAAAGCCCAAACAAAATTTGCATGGGCCTTATTATCAACATGTCAATATTTATGCTTATATACATTTTATATAAATACTTTAGAAATAAACTAAATTAATTGATGTAAAACTTAAAGAATATTAATTTTTTCAATTTTGATAACAATTTGAAAGAAACATACCTTTAAAAAATCATTAATATAACACTCACAATGTGCACAATTTTTATATCAACGAACGAAAATGTAACCTCTAAATTTGTTTGTTAAAATATGACATGAGTTTGTTACTCTGAGTAGCTCAACTTTTGTATCTGGTTTTGAAATGATTGAAAGTTCATTTTAAACTTGTTGATAAGTTAGAGAACTTTTCTTGGTAAGAAATATAGCTAATGGGCCTTATTACCCGCTGGGCCTTAAATGCCTTAGGTACCTTAGTATTTTCTGTCACTTATCCGACTTCAAGAACCTAATTTGTTTCGGTAATTCTATAACTTTTGGTCTACCATTACTCAAATATATAGCGGAACCTCTTTTTATGCAGTGGAAAGGGGGCGCATAAAAAAAAAACGTACAAAAAATTCAAAAAATTCATAAATAGCTATAAAAAGTAATGGTCGCTCTAGATTTAAAAAAAAATTTTATTCGGTGAATTGGGACCGCATAAAAAGGTTTCCCAGAAAATACATAATTGAAATGCTCAAAATCTCATAATTTACTTAGAAGTTGTTTTTCTAAACAAGACGAAGCATTAATTTACGCATGCGAACATTTTATTTCATTTTTATAATAATGTAAAAATTGCGATAAGTATACATTTAAGTAAAAAAACTTATTGATGCAATAACTTATGTTCTTACGCAATGTGCTGATTAAATGCTTAAAAACAATCAATAAGTAAGTTATCGCAAATTAATGTTTAAATTTCTTACTTTCTCTTGCTTTTTACTCACATTATGCACTTTAATTGCCAGTTTTTGTTCAAAAACTACATAAAAAAGTCATACTAAAAGACCCCATAAAAAGGTTACACTTTATACATTGCAATTATTTAATCTTAATCAGCTATTTCCAGCGTGCATTTAGTCATAAATATCTAAATAAAATAAGAAATTTATTTGAATTTTTCATGATATTCTATTGAAGAATAATAATTATTAAAAAAGATCATTAACAGATAAACTAATTAAACTAAAATATTAGTTTTTAATTAAAACCAAATCACTATTTTCCTTTTACTTACTTATATAAACCGTCATGTACCAACAGTCAAGTGTAATTGGTGTTATAATTTCTGTTGTATAAAATTTTTATTACCAAATTGATTTGTATCTTTTTAATGTTTCATCGCCAATGGGCAAACGTCCAAAAAAATAGATTAAAGAAACAAAACTGATCTGGTCTAACATAAAAAATATATTGCCATCAACTTTTCTCCGAAAATAATTAATTATAACGGTAATAGTTGTAATTTTAACTGTATAAGCACTTTCATTTGTAAAATTAGTTACATATACAGAAAATTGAAAAAAAATTTTGTCCGATTTTAACAGTGGAACGGTTCGTAGAATGAAATAAGATTTACAACATGGTAAAAATTTTGGATGCAACTGTTAGTAAATAAAAGTAAATAAAATATAACAATTAAAAATGTCAATTCAATTTTAATTTTTGTCTACGTTGAAAAAGAAATAGTTGATTGCTGTAATTAATTGCTTATATGATTAAGCCGTAGATAAAAATGAGAGTGAACAAAATATTCATTTATTTTAGATTAATTTTACTTTTCAAAAGACATTAAGAATAAAAATTTAAATAGAAATTTTTTTTGATAGGAAAGTCTCATAAGACAGGAACAAATTTTTTTTTAATGTTTTTTATGGAAAGTATCAAATACAGTTGATTTCATTGTCGTTGGCTTTAGTAATTAAAGATCGTTAATTAATGATAAAATTATTAAGAGAAATTGTCTCGTAGTCATTTTAAAAAAGCAAATTCTTTAAAATATATGAAAACGTATTTTAACTGATGCTAAAGTAATTACTATTATTTCGATTCAGATAGCTAACATGGTGAACTGAAGTTGTTTCAATAAAATTAGCAGACCACAAAGTGTTAAAACAAAAGTTATTAGTAATTATACTCATCAAATTGTATAGTAGTTTTGTATACTACGTAGACAACAGTTTGGATATAATAATAAAATAATTAATCCAATATTATTTCCAAATTTTTTGTATTATTTAAACCAATCACAAACCCCAATAACATGTAGGTATTGACTCAAATTTACTCTTTAATTCTTTTTTCAAAATTACTTTTGTTTTACGTTATTCATGGCTTCTAACTTTTACAAACCACAGTGTACATCGTGTACATGTACATCTAAAAGATCATTATAAATTTCAATTAATTTCTTATTTTTGAACTTATTTGATGTAGTAGTGATTATCAAATTATTTAGTACCTACAAATTCTTTTTGGTTATAATTTTACTTTCATTTAAATATTTGTGGTTTTCCGTTTCTTTTTCTATACTTTAAAATATTCATCTGCGACCTTCTCATGCCTGCTGACTGATTTTATTTTGGTGTCACTAATATATTTTGTATTTTTAATATTTTGATAAAAAAAGTAAGTACTTATTAAAAAAAAATCAATATACTTAGCAGTAGAGTTGTAAATTGTTTTGAATAACTGGAACGCGGATGTCCAAAAAAGAAAAAAATGATGATCACCTTATTACGTTTCTTTTTGGGTCCTACTTAATTTGGACAATAACAAAATTATAACGAGTCGTTAAATTTGATATGTATGTACTTTCTTTTTCTGAATCTGAAATATTTTTGTAATTGTATATTATTTATGTTACATTCAAAGAACGAAAACGCCCATTAAGCGAAGTAATCAACCACAACAAGTTGTGGCAAAGGCCGCAAATTGTTGTGGTCGATCCATTTCGCTCAATGCGCGTTTTCATTCTTTGAGCGTAAGTTATATGTATCTATAATGTATTGGCCGTTTTTTTCAATATAAAATTCAATTACAAAAAAAAAAAAAATTATCTTAAATTACAATAATAGCCTGAAATACCGGATGTCTTCGACACTAGGGAATGTATAGTATTATTTGTTAATACTTGTAATATAACAAAGTAGGCCAACAAAGTGGCAAATTATTGAGAATCTACAAAAAACATGGTTCTCGTTTTAGGCCTGGGATACACGAGCGTTGAGGTAACGTACATTCTAACGCACGTCACGTAACGTACGTTACTATACTTGTCACACGAGCGTTGAAAATATTTCATTGTCGTCCGTTCATTATAATACAAGATGGGCGCTATTGAAACTGTTATACATGTTTTTTACCTGGCGATACAATATTTAATAAAGAAAAATCTTCTAAAAGGAAAATAATTGGTACATCCCATAAATAGTGAACGATAACTACACAGACATTTTTATACTTTATTTAAGTACGTCTCAGAATTAAAATGATGAAAATTTTTTCAATTATTTCCGAATGTCGAAAAATGCGTTTGATGAACCGCTATCCTTCTTAAAAAATTCATTAAAACTTGTTAAAAATAAAATAATAGCAAAAAAATTAATAAAATAAAATCTTATTTTTTTTTATAGGCAGAGTGCGAAGTATATGGTGGGGACAATTAAATCGATTGAAGCGTGAGTAGTGGAGAAAACAAGCATTAATACGGGCTCATATGTGTTTATAGTATAATAAAAAATATTAAATAAAAATATTTACATTGATTCACTTTGATTATAAACGCAGTTGCAACTAATATGTCATTCCTTATTTATCTGTCAACAGTATTAACATCTACACGTCAATCCATAAATACAGAATTAAAAATATTTGATGTATTTTAACTCACATAGTCACATCCAATAATGTTTCATAAGGAGTTAAAGTTATTGATGTTTGTCTTATGACTCTACATTCAACTAAATGACATGCCAGTATTTCTTAATTCTCGAATTCCCCTGACGTGCTTCACCAGCACCAGCAACTTTTTCCTCTGCATAGTCCGAGGTTGGAAGGAAATACTGTCTTGATAATTATATCCATATTAACGTCGAAAATTGTTTAATTACTTTTTTAATACAACTGCTATATTTCATCCAGTATTTCACTGTTCAAATTGAACAAATCAAATTGTTCAAATTTATTTATAAAAAAATTAATTGTAAATAGCAAATATTTGTATTCAGATTTTACGGTTTGTTTAAAAATATTTTAAATTTATTTATTTCCACGGTTACCATTATTTATATTTGTTAATGAGCCCGGAAAAATGTATATTATAGATGTCGTTGCCATCACGCACCCAGCCTATACTCATAATTAAATAAAAAATACCAAAAATACGGACGTTAATAATATAACGTGTGAATTCTATCAATTTGTTGTATATACAGTGCTACAACGGACGTTCAGTAATTTGAACGTCCGCCTAGCTTGACCACGTTGGCAATCAAATGTAGGTCCGTCCCACAGAACAAATAGAACGAATATAACTGTCTCTTTTCTGCAATCACTTATGTGCAAGTATGTGCATCTTAGGCTGCTTAGTGTCAGTTGCTCAGTACCCGTCGCTCAGTGTAAGTCAGTCAAACAACAATAAATTTGATTGTTGAACCGGCACAAGTAGCGTTGTGGTATCACACACATGTATGCGAACCAAAGGTCACGTGACGGCTATTACCACTCACACTAACAGAGTTTACCGCACAAATACAAAGTAAACACCGTGCACGTATACAACATATTTTCTATCTCAAGTGGTTCCACTGGTTCCAGTAGTATAGAAATATGTATTTTATCTCTAGTGCTCTATGGTCCGTCCATTGCAATGTACCTCGAAACAAACGGACGCTGAATTGTGTATCCGCTCGTATTTAAAATACAATAACACTACAACATACGTTGTAATGTACGTTGTAACGGACGTCACCTTAACGCTCGTGTGTCGCGGGCCTTGTGACCCGGGTGAATTCAAAATTCATTATTCATTTAAAATTTTAATTAACATAGATTGTTGTACATAAACATTAGATTTACATTTAAATAGCTCTGTCTGTAATTGTTACAATCATATGAAAGAACAAACAGACAAGATAACAACAAATTGTGTCTGTACATTTACTCGTCAGCTTTTCTCTAGCTCTACATCGGGTCGAATCAGTTTGAACTTGTTGGCTTAACGACCGCCTTGCATTTAATATCGATAAATTGAAAAGATAAAATTAGATTTGTTATGTATAATATATATAATTATATCAATGAAACCAGGGTAGGATTTAGTTTCGAAAGACTCCTGGTAAGGAAATAAGAAAATTAAGGAAATTTTTGAAATTTTTCTATTTGCGCCGAAAAATACAGTTGAAAAATATACCTGTTCTTCTTATTCTAGTCCTGCTTTGAGGGATTCACTATTAATTTTATGGAAGGCCCCATTGAGTGAGGGCTCTGTAGCCTGTGCTACAAGTGCCCGTGTGTAGCTCTAAATGAAATGACGTCTATAGTAAAGGTTATGCAAATATCATTATGAAAGAACCTACCACAAAATCTTTTTTATACTATTTTTTAAAAGATTCCTATAAATAGATACTGTACTTTTTAATAATGAATATTTACATTATGAAACCAAAGACAAAAGTTCAGAAAAATTTAATTTTGTTGAATACTCATTTGTATGATAAGTTATATAAGTACCTATGTTTAGTTTTTAGATGTAGATAAAATCAGGGAGCCCATAGAAAATTTCAAAAATTGAAAGTGGGAAAAAACTTTCGTGTAGATGAATATGACTTTTAATCATCGACCATTAGTACTATTTTATTGATTAGACTACTTTGACCTGATGAATACCGAACTGATGGAAATGCAATGGGAAATAATTATCACGAGTCGTAAATTTGTCAAACGAGGCCGTAACCCGAATTGGATAATTGTGACGAGTGAAAAAAACATTAATTTTGCACGTGCTGCATAAATATTTTTTTGTAATTCTGAATTAAAATGAAAAAAATTAATGAAAAATGGAAAAATAATCTCAAATTTTTAAAAGTTTGAGAACTAACTATATTTAAAAAAAAATGATTTTAACATTTTCGGTTTGAATTAATCATGGATGATTACGGCTTGTATTGTATCGTTACTATAGAATTGAATTTGTTACTTACTTTTTTTAACCCGTAATAAAAAGTAGATACTTTTTATTATGCGTGAAAAAAAGTAAGCCATTTTGATACTATCACAGGCAACTATAAAATTTACTTTTTAATTCAGAATTGCAAATATATATATATATATATATATATATATATATATATATATATATATATATATATATATATATATATATGTATATATATATATATAAATATATATATATATATAAATATATATATATATATATATATATATATATATATATATATATATATATATATATATATTATATAAATACAGTATTTAATATGTTTTTTGGGTGTTCTAAAACATGTAGTTTTTGATATACGAGGTTCACAGAGAAAGGTAGCGATATGTTCTAATAAAAAAAAAAACATTCCATACGAGTTACTTGAGTAAAAAAATATTTAAAATTATTCCGGTATATTTAAATTAATTATACTATATAAACATTCATACACACAAATTTTTGTACAACAAATTTAAAAATAGTTACAAACTTCACCTGACAGAAATTTGAATTAATGACATCCAAAATGAAAATAATTAATTACAGTTTGTCCGGAAGTTAAATTCGTTTATTAATTAACTTTTTACGCAAAAATAACCAAAATATGTGTTTTCAACTGTTTCGAAACTGGTATATATATAAGCTAAATAGAATAGTCTAAATAGATTGCAAATTATTCATTCAGTTGTTTTAATTCAATTTGTTTCCTATATATTTACTTTTATACAGTTTTTACGTTTTTACTAACAAATGGGAAGAAAGATTTGAGCGTTATACTTTATGGTATTTCATATTTGATATTACTAAACAAAAACACCTTACTTTGCAAAATACCACTTTTATTTATAAAAGTGGTGTTTTTATTTACTTATATGTTCTATATTTTAGTTAATATACAGCAATTAATAATCTTAAAAGTCAAATGTGCAATATGCAGCATTTTTTAATGTAAAACAAATTATCGTTTCCACTAAATAGTTAGAGTTGAAAGAAGAGGCGCATAAGACTAAAATGGAAAATTTTTACGAGGCCAGTAGATAGGCTAGGAGAGAGCTGTGACACCGCAAAACTAAGCAACTTGAACCCTTTTGCCAATGTTTGAAATCGTGTAACTTTACGGTACTAGACATTCCGAACTGATGAGTCATCAAACTGTATCGATGTGCAAACCTTAACCTTTGACCCGGCACGTACCGAGTACATGTATTTAAAATTTGTTGTTGACATATGACCCCAACACTCGCTCATACTGCTGGCCTTGAAATTCCTAAGAGGTGAGTCATCGCCAGCAACCGAATTAATTTATGTTAACCCATTATGCATCATCACTATTTTCGTCACAATTTAGTTTTGTGTTAACCCATTACCCGCCATAGTTTTTGAATGCAAACCTAACGCATGCGCAGATTGAATTTAAGTACACGACGCATGCGCAGACTGAATTTTAGGTTACAATTTGATAGATGGGGTACACTACTGCGTCAAAAATGTGGGGTTACCCTAACTCGGGGGTGGCCCCAAACTTTTGACACCGTACTGTACTTAAATAATTGGTACACTGCCGTGTCAAAAGTGTGGACCCCCCCTGGCCAAAAAAGTATCCTATCACTTTTTGAAGCGTACTGTACGTGCAAACCTTGACCCCAACACGCGCTTGCCTTAATTGCGTCATCTTAAACGAACTATCACGTCAAAAAATGTGGGGAATACCCTAACCCAGGAGTAGCCCCAAACTTTTGACGCCGTACTGTACTTAAATTTTTGGTACACTGCCATGTCAAAAGTGCGGGCCCCCCTGACCAAAAAAAGGTATCCGATCACTTTTTGAAGCGTACTGTACGTGCAAACCTTAACCCCAACACGCGCTTACCTTAATTGCGTCATTTTAAACGAACTACCAAGTCAAAAATATGGGGAATACCCTAACCCAAGGGGTGGCCGCTAAATTTTGTGGGGGCACTGTACCAAGCGCTAGCCGCAATCATGACTTCAGACTCCAGACTCCAGAGTGAAGATTTCTGACCGGTTGTATATTAAGAATATGTTATGTATACACTCTGTATATCCCTATTTAATAAATACGTACTAGTAAATGATTGTAGTCTTTATGTCAACAAAATCTAACTAAAATAATTTATCACTTTTATCAGCATTGGAAAAATATTTGCTTAATTAGCAAAAAAGTAATATGTTTGCAAATAAATTCGTATATATTACTGTACAATAAATACCTGGATTATTTCTTAATATGTATACTATAATTTAACTATGTTGTTTAATATAAAAATTATAACAGCATTAAGATTTGCTAAATTTTTTATAAATTAGTAGTTTTGGGGTAAAAAATTTATAGAATATCATCTTAAAACTTACATCACACATACATAATATAATTATTATATACAAATGCATGTATACATAGGTGCAGGTATAAATGCACGTATGTATGAGTGTATTCTTATACAGGGTGTATCATGAAATATGCTTTTCAATTGGAATAAAAAAATTTCATAAGATTTTTGTCAATACTTTTATAGGTTAATGAAAGTAACTTCTTGCTGTAAAAAATAGGGGAATTCAGGGTAACTATTAAATAAAACGCACATAATTTTTTTTTTTTTAATTTTTATTTATAGAATAAATTCATACAAAAAATTAAATTGCTTAAATCTATATATTACTTAAAATCTATTTATTTTCCATATAAAAATTTTTTAAAAGAATACAATTTTCTAATGAACAAATTTTATCTGAATGAAGCATACAGCGTCTTGAATAATATTCATCTCGTAGAATGGAAATCTTCGGTACATCAAATATTTCTTCCAAATTCAGAATCCACGGCTGGTTTTCGGTACCATCAAACAAACTTGATATCCATTTCTTCTTTTCACCGCCCTTGACGTATATAACATCATACTTCTTTAATACAGGTTTTAATATGGTATGAAGTTTTTTGTACGAAATAAATCCATACGACCAAGGTATTCCATGCCAATTTCGGCAAAGCCAACGGGCTACTAGTTGATATTTCTTCGGCAACTCGTTGAAATCAAACGGTGCGTCGAATATAAGACGTAATATATCATCTGAATTTTCTGCAGCAATACCAACTTCTTTAAAATAAAATTCGTTGTTAGCTCCTTGATAGCCTTGTATGTCAAGAAACGCCATTTTTTACCGCCGCCGTAGAACTGAAATTATTCACACAATCCACAACTTTATATAGAATAACTAAAAGTGGTGGGGGTAATTAGGTATACTTTTTAACCAGGTTAGTTAGTGGAATGTATTCGAAAATGACATCATGAACTAAAATGGCTATTGCTGTCGTACCAGCCGGAATATCTTTATTACATTTAAATTCTAAACGAACATCAACTGAACCGCTTTTCAGTGACTCATTTTGATGTGAGCAATCAATAAAAACTATCGGAGCTATAGTTTTAAAATTTTCCCAATTTAAGAGCGGTTCATTGGAACGATGATAGTATGAGGATTGAAAGCGGGTATACATATCATAAAGTATTGCATACTGATTAATATCAAATTTAATATTCAAATCATCATAAGGGTACACTTGTGAATTTAGGTAAACTTTGAAATTATTTAAATCACAATGATCAAACTTAGAAACATTTTTATCCTTTTTCTGTAAAGCGAAAATGATATATCGCGGTTTTTCTAGCTGTGTAGTTGTTTTTACAACCCAAGTGTTTTGTTGTGTAGTGGGTAATGCAGGTTGAATATAAGTTTCCCACGCTCTAAAACTAATCTGTATAGGTTCAGCTTTTTCAACATATTTTAGCAGTGATAATTTAATTTCATCTGATACAGTTACATGTGGAACACGCCATTCGAGTTTATTTATTTCAAATTTCAACGAATTCGATTCTGAAACAATTACATCGTTGTCAGTTCGTGCACGAATAAGAATTAATTCATGCTTTGCGTTTAACATAATTTTTCCATAATCCTCAGCGAATCCCAATAATTTTCTAAGCGGAATGCAAAAGTTAAAGTTGGCTTGTGGTAATTTTATTGTACAATCATTATCAATCGACCAACCAGCATTTAGTAATTGTTTACTCTCATCATCGTTTAACGATAAATAATTTTTCAATGTCGTTGTTAGACCAACATACCTAACACGTTCAAGTTCAACCCCATTTAATTCATATCTAATTTCATCGAATAGAAAGGCAATACAATTATTAACCAATTTTATATCTGGAACGGCATTTTCATTATTTAAAATTTTCCCCTCAATGTAAATAAAACTTTCACTAGGTAAAATGTACAAGTCCTGGTTTTGAATTAATATTCTAACTTCGTCATTATTCTTAAAGGATCGTAAAAAGGGTGCATATGTATGATATTCAAAGTTCGTAATGCTATCATCAATTTGTGAGCCACCAGGAATATTTAATACGTCGCTGTATACCATTTTCTTTTAACTTTATGACCCAATGCTTCAAGAAATGCTAAACGTTCAGGTGAAATACGCTGTTGCTTAAATGCTTTACGTTTAATGGTATTCAACTGAATGAGCTCAGGCTGTAAAAACGCTCTATTATATAGTCTAGCAGCGGGTTGCTCCAGATTGTAAATTAACATGGTCTCAAATGCAAACGTACTGTGATTGTTTCACCGCGAAAGTCAACCAAATCACCGTCTTGATCGACAATTTTCAACGAAAGAGATGTTAACTCTCTAACGGTTACTGGTGAATAGATTATATTTCGCGGTACCTCAACTATTTTATACCCTGGCGCAACAAGAGGTGAAAATTCGTGAAGTGTGTGAGCTAGCATACCATTCATATAAGCATTACTCGTAATATTAGATTCAATGCGTATTGCATTCACCTTCATAATACTGACAGGCTCATTAGATGAGTGAAGTTTGTTTGGTGCCAATATCCGTTTAGTAAACCCTAAAAGTGAACCAATTGTATTAGGTTTAGTGAAATCAATAGCTTTATTGCTAATTATTTCGCATTTGAGTGTGTTATTATTAGCCCTTAGATGTATGTATGGTTTATCATTTTCGTTGTTATATATTATATTACCATACTTGTTGTAAATAGTTTTGTTTATATATGTAGCTAAATCATCTATTTCAAAGGTGCCGGTAGGAAATGATATTACATCATTATCACCGTAATGTAATAAATTATTTTTAGCAGTTACGTTAGGAATTGAATTGTATACTTGGAAATCTAATAGAGCACACTCATATTGATTTCTAAGTTGAATTGCCGGAAAATAGTGTGCAGTGAGTATAGAAGTATTTCCCGACAAAGTTAATGTGAACGCCATGACTTCGTCTTTCGAAATGACAAACATACGTGAGCATTGATTTCTTTTATAAATATTTATCACCATCACCGTAATATTTATTATAAAGAAACTCCAAACATAAATGACCACATTTATAGGAATTGTAATCTTGATATTTATTATAATTGTATGTAATATTGTTTCCACTGAGGTAGCGAGCCACTTCAAGCGGTGGTTTTAAATTACCAAAACTATCAAAATAATCTACCTGATTACCATTTTTCCAGTAACAGGTCCAATGAGTACCAGGTCCGGTAGAACTATCTAAATTTAAAATACCGCATTCATTATACCACGGTCCACGTTTGGGTAAATTATCGCGCATAAATACACTACGAAAATGGGGTAAATATTTCGCATATTTACGTAAATCTCTATCTGTTAGTGCCCGCTCGGGCAATTTCATTATAAGTTTTTTGGATACGGTTGCAAGTATAATCCTAATCCTTTTCTATATGGTTTTATATACAAACCCCGGCCATTACGTATAGCAATAGCCTCCATCGTTCGGTTATGGCGTTCACTTTCATTCAACTGTTTTTGTGCCGCTTTAGCATCATTAATAGCTTTCACAATTCCAGATGCACCCCCGGCTAGCGCACCGGCTGCCGAAAGTGCCGCAAAAATTGGTAAAAGTGGTAGAACACCACCCGTTTTAGGTATTGGAATAATACGTGGTGTTTTAATTTTTTTACCCCTAGCTGCAACTTTAGCCGCTTTAAGAGCAAGCTTTACAGCATTATTAATTGGTTCACGTTTTAATTTTTTAACAGTACCGCGTACACTTCTTCGCACTTGACCGAGTGTAGCCTTTTTGTTAACACCCATACCAAGTTTTACTTTAGCTTTCATTGCGTTTGTTACGGCCCACGCAGCAGCTTTTTCACCAAATGTTGCGTCTGAAGATTTAACTCGATCCCAGGCTGCGTTTGCTAAAATTAAATCTGCCTTATGTCGATCAGAGAGATTTTTACTTTGCGAGTAAGCGATATCGTGTGCCTTACAAGCTTCGTCTAATTTATTGATGCCCGGATCACCTCTTGCTAATCTTTCTTGTAATTTTGTACCCGGTCCACAATACTGATAGCCAGGTATGTGAAGTTCAAATGGCAATTTGTTAATTAATGAATTAACAAGTCCACGACCACTTCGTTGTTGTTGCCGGTTGTGACGTAACATTAGAACTGAATGTTAATAAAATTTGATTCGAGCTATTTATAGATTCATGAAAAATTGAAATGAATCAATTTCATGAACAGCTAATTTACAATTTTGATCACTTTCAATCAAATAAATCCTCTTTTTACAACAATTAGAAATTATAATACATAGATGCATAATATCATCCTTTTCAATATGATTAAAAGTTATTGACAACAATGGTTCATCAGAATCGTTAAACCATTTAATTTCATTGTTGTCGGTAACTTGTGGATCACTGCAACAATTAAATTCATTGTTGACGAGTATACATTCAAGACCTAAGGTGCGCCAATCCACGCTGTAGTGATTCATGATGACTACTGCGCGTAAGTATATAAGGGGCTGAGCGCTTATATAATAAATCAGTAGCGTTAAAAATGCGTTTCGTAAAACAAGATGTTGAACTGCCAATCAAAAATATGGATTTTGTGTCAACCACATTAGCTGAAAAAAAGCATGGCCCCTTATTACCGAATAGTATAAGATGTATAATCTCTGGTCCTTCGGGGTGTGGCAAGACTAGCATTTTATTAAATTTATTAGAACATCCGAATGGATTAAGTTTTGAAAATATTTATCTCTATTCAAAATCACTCTGTCAACCAAAGTATGAGTATCTGAAACGCGTTCTTAAACCAATAAGGGGTTTAGGATATTTTACTTTTTCTAATAATGATGATGTTATAGCACCAGAAGATGTAAAAAATAATTCAATTTTTATATTTGACGATGTTGCTACGGATAAACAAAATAATATTAGAGCATATTTCAGTATGGGGCGTCATAAAGATGTTTCAGTCTTCTATCTTTGTCAGACATACAGTTTCATACCAAAACAATTACTTAGGGATAATGCTAATTTAATAGTTTTATTTAAACAAGATTTGACTAATATCAAACACGTTTTCCAAGAACATGTAGGTAGTGACATGTTATTCGATCAGTTCAAAGAAATTTGCAATGAATGTTGGCGTGAAAGGTTCAACTTTTTGGTTATAGATAAAGACAGTGAGTTGAATAGCGGAAGGTATCGTAAAAATTTCGATATCTTTATTCAAATTAAAAACTGATCAATAACATATAGATTATTTCTATATGAAATACCATTGTGTTTCGAACCGAAATAGACTAACTCATTTTACCATTTACATATAGTTCATTGCTAGATGATACTATACTTACTCAGCATCAATATTCAAATACTTGCCCCTGAATATAGGCAATTACACTGCGTTGCCAAGTGGCCCCATACCTACTGATGCAGTGCGGTTGGACCGAAATAGTGTGCGGTTCAACCGAAAACGTGTGCGGTTGGACCGAAATAGTGTGCGGTTGGACCGAAAATGTGTGCGGTTGGACCGAAATAGTGTGCGGTTCGACCGAAATAGTGTGCGGTTCGACCGAAAATGTGTGCGGTTGGACCGAAATAGTGTGCGGTTGGACCGAAAATGTGTGCGGTTGGACCGAAATAGTGTGCGGTTCGACCGAAATAGTGTGCGGTTCGACCGAAATAGTGTGCGGTTCGACCGAAATAGTGTGCGGTTCGACCGAAAATGTGTGCGGTTCGACCGAAATAGTGTGCGGTTCGACCGAAATCTCTGTTCAGTTCATCAATTCGGTTCGAAAAAGCTATAAAATGACTGTGTACACGTTCACACTGCACATTTGCTAGTAAACTGTAATAGCATAAGCACGCACACACTATGGATAGCGAACGGGAGCTAAAACGAAAAATCATCAATGCTACAAAATCTATACGCGCCAAATACCGTGCGCTCAAAGATAGTCAGTTTAAACGAGAGAAAAATTTACAAGAATCATTTAAGCCAATAACGGAGCCACTTAAGGAACTAGCTGCTGAAATAAGAAATGAACCAATAAAAAGTTTCTTGCTTAAAGATGAAAAACCTAAAATTAAAAAAGCACGTTTTTCAACCGATTCTGATGTCGATATAAAGTCACATTTTCTTAGTAATGATAATAATGATGATGATACTGAGATATTTAGGTCAACGCTTATGGAACAAAGTAGTCAACCTACAGCAACACCTTATGTGATGGAACAAAGTAGTCAACCTACAGCAAAACCCTATGTTGGTGCACTAGCTGAAAAATATCTCACGTTGGCAACCACACGTAGAGCTAAAAGAACCCTTGATCGTACCTATGGACCGCGTATAGATGAGCGAACAAATAAATGGATGATTGGTAATTCTGAATTGGATATAATTGATGATAATTTTATTATTAACAACATCGTTTACCCCGGTACTGAAGGTCTCTTTGAGTTAATGTTTAAAAAATATCCAAATCATCATGTATACACAGAGTCGGATTTAGATACTTATAAGACCATTTTAAAAAGTACTAATGCGCATAAAAGAAGTTATAATATTAATGCACCAGTTAATTCAAATCAAAGTTATAAGTATAGAATAATTATAAAAAAACTTTTTCCATCGTCACCAAGGTACACGTCAACACCCAAACGACAACCAACCGGTTCCGGTTTAATGCATTATGATGCTAATCAAACGATTGATTATCGTTATTGGAATGATATAGACGAACTTATCGATAGGCTAATATTATTGGTTGCGTCACAGCAAGCTGGACACACCAATCATCAAAATGAGATACAAGCCATTTTAGAGGAATTGCGCGAGGCTGATGTAATAGAATAAATACAGGTGATCAACCTGATTAGATAGTCATTTCAAACATGAGCGTTGACAAATTCGGTCGATTCAGCAGTGGCGGAAAAGCCGCTTCCATTAATTTAACAACGAATGGTGATTACGATATGAAAGGTAAACGTCTGACAAACGTTCGCACACCTAAACATAAAGCTGATGCTGTTAACTTGGCTTTTCTTAATGAAGCGCTTGCTAAAATTTCGGACGGTATGACAACACTTGAAAATTCACATAAACAATTTGAATCAATTGTGACCGCAAAACTTAGTCATTTGGAGAACATGGATAATGAGTTGAAAATGGTAATGGAAACTATTGCAAATGCAGTATTTAAAGAGGAATTTCACGTTAAATTTAAGCAATTAGAAAATAAAATACAATTTATTTCGAACCTATATAAGCAACTCACTGTAAATACCATGCCAACAGTTCAAGATGAGTAAAGTTAAAGAACAAGTTGTAAGCGAATTACACAAACCGGCTCGTAAAAATTTCAAAAGGCGTCGTGTTATAACTAAGGGTATCGATGATTTATGGCAAGCTGATCTTGTTGAAATGGGTGCTTATGCGAAAGAAAATCATGGATATAGGTACCTGTTGACAGCTATTGACACATTTTCGAAGTATGCTTGGACTGTACCGGTAAAAGATAAATCTGGAGTGCTTGTTACTGCTGCCATGGAATCAATATTCAAACAGAGCAAGCGCACACCGACGCACCTTCAAACAGACGACGGCCGAGAATTTTTTAATAGTAACTTTAAGGCGTTAATGGAAAAACATAATATTAATCATTATTCTACATATAGTACGTTAAAAGCTTCAATCGTTGAACGTTTTAATCGTACCATTAAGAATAAACTTTGGCGTGCTTTTTCTCTAAACGGTAATTATAAATGGTTGCAATTAATTAACGATTTAGTTGATGAATATAATAGAACAAAGCATCGTACAATCAAAATGGCTCCACGAGATGTCACTGCTGATAATGAAGCATATTTATTATCTAATGTATACAGTAATATAAAAATTGCTGGTGCAGCCAAGTATAAAGTTAACGACTTTGTTCGAATTAGCAAATTTAAATCAATCTTTGAAAAAGGCTACACACCGAATTGGTCTACGGAAATTTTTAAAATCGTCAAAGTTAAACATACAAATCCGGTCACATATCTACTTGAAGATATCAATCAACGGCCTATCCGAGGCAGCTTTTACGAGTATGAACTACAGAAAGTTAAATATCCTGATGTGTACCTCGTGGAACGAATTCTGAAGAGACGTGATGGGAAAGTATTGGTCAAGTGGCTTGGTTTCCCATCGGATAACAACAGCTGGATTCAAGAATCTGATATTGTTTAAACAATCTAATTTTTGATAATCTGTAAGATAAAAAGGTTTTTTTCAAATAAATAACACATATATGTAAATAATTATTGTTCTTTATTTTTAAAATATAAGTATGAATACAAAATATTTTCACAATAAATGTATATGTAATATTTTTTACAATAAATGTTTTGTATATGAAATATTTTTTTACAATAAATGTATATGAATTATTTTTTACAATAAATAAATATTAAAAATTGTATGATTTGTTTATATATTCAATAACACCCGAACGTAATTGTTTCATGTTTTCAGGTAACTGATCCCATACTTGACAAATTCGTTGTGCATATTCGGGTATCATATATGCATACAGATGTTGCACCCAAATATCATATTTCAATAGTTGTTTTGTTAAGTATAATAACATATCGAAATTTCTGACTTTTGTATACAAATAAGGATGAGTCAGAAATATGTCTTCAACGTGTGATATCCGTGTTGCAAATGTCAATGGTTCACCAACAGGCGGTTGAAAGTTTTCCTCCATTTTCACACCATTCTTGCACATTTCACAGCGAATTTTCAAACCAGGTGGTCCATCAATATGATCTTGTTGCCAGGGTCGATTATAATGTTCAAAACATGGTTCACATTCTTGAAACATGGCTCGATAATCGGATGGTAACCAAATCCAGGCGCGTTGTATGATTTTCGCACCATAACTTTTCAACACATTCAAACTGATCCACTTGTAGATTTGAAGAAATGTTTCCAAAGTCAGTTCGTTCAGTAGCATTGGTTCACGTTCGAAAAATTCACCAATTGAAACATCCATTTTATCCCACTCCATTGATTCCGGTTCAGACAATTTCAAATTTTGCATTTTTACAATAGCATCAATTGTTTTTTCGTAGGTATCAACCCGTTTACGTAGTTTATCCAGTTCACTTGAAAATATTTGTAGCCGTTTCCAGTAAGCCGATGATGACGATGCCATTTCCACTTGCGTACTAATTTTAACGTTGTTGATATTCAGTAATTTAACGAGTAATGTCCCCATGCTAAAGTATCCGTTTCCCCCTCCACAATATATCGTTTCGTATCGTACGGGCTGAGCGCCACCTTGTTCTGAGTTACACTATACACGTTATGTTTTTTCGATTGTATCAGGTTTTGTTGTCGGTTTATGATTGTATTGTGTTTTAGACAGTCCACGTAATCGTTGAAAGTTATCGTTTTCTTAGCCACAGAATTCTTTACACCTTTCGCTTTCTTCGTGTGATCCTCGCCGTCCACTTGACAACTATACATTTTCGATCTTAAGCCCACAAATTTTGTAAAGATTCGACCATTTAGCTCATCCTTCATTAACCCGGGTATTTTCTTATTGACTCTTGGCATGTTATATTGATTATCCGCGTTGTAATCCGACGTATCGAAGTATTGAATATCTCGTTTCATTATTTCGTAAATATCTGAGCATTTTATCTCGTAAATCAATGAATCGGTATCCGTGTAGAGTAATTTGCTGTTGTTCCCGAACGTTGGCTGTATGTAGTTGTAATGAAAATCGTAGACACATGTTTTCGAAATATCCAGAATTGCTTGCCCGACGTATATTGGTTTGTTCATAAACACTTCCGTTTTTCGTAGTTCGACTGCAATAAGATTCTCGTCAAATATGGTGCGGCTGTGGAAATTCGGTTTTGCTATCATAACTTCCGCACCATATCGTCCATACCATTTCGTTAACAATTTCACGATCGAGTGTTTCCGTACGTTTTCCATCGTTTTCCCGAAGACCGCGTTGTTGAGTAGCTTGTAGAGATTTTTCTCGAATTCGTTTCCCGCCGTTTGTCTTAGAGCTGTGTTTAAATCTATGTAGGATTTAAGCCATGGTGATTGATCGAATTGTAGCACTCTATGGATTTTCTTTAATTTCATCCCGTGTTGTAGACATTGTTTCAGGTTCCGATAGTGTATCACGTATTTCTGTTTGTTGTATAGCGTTGCCAATAACATTTCCTGTTTAGTACCGGGTGCACACATTCTCTCTGGACATAATGGTAAATCGTTGTGTTTATCGTGCAGTTCTCTCGGGTATTCCAAATCCACTTCAAGTATGTATCCTGTAGGTGAATCATCGGGTATTTGTTGAACATCTATGTCAGTATTTTCCATCCATTTGAAATTTCCCGTTGGTAAGTATTGTGACATTGCCCATCCATATAAGTTGTTCACGTCATAGTACATCAGGTATTTTGATTCCTCGTCCGGATCGTAGGTGTTCATATATTTATTGTTTGCTGTCGCGTATCGGTTACTACACTGGCTCAATCCACCTCGAATACCACGTTCAATGAATAATAATTGGTCCACATCAGATATCAGTTCTAACTCCACTTTTGTATATTTTAAGGCTGCATCCCACGTAAGTCCCGGCGTCGTGTAATAATGAGCTGGATCCAATCCGTGTGTGCGCATGCACGTATCCCGAAAATTCTCGAAAACATCCGCGAGTAGTAGTATGTCCGTTTTCATATATAAATCCGAGTATTCTCCAAGCGTCTGTATGTTGAATGTATCCCAAACTTTTTGTGCGTGTGTATAGTCATCCATGGTGATATCGTTGTCGTTGAGTCGATTGTAGAATTTCTCCCGTGATGGTAAACATGTTTCTTCCAATTTATCCCAACCTGATATGTAGTCGTACGGAAAAACACCTTTGCGCGTAAGTAATTTGTAGTCGGTATCCGGAAATTGTGATTTAACTATGTTGAACTCGTTGAGATATGAAGATAATTTATCCAAACTTGATGCCATAAATCGGAAAGAGTCGATGAATCTAAATGTAATTTCGCTGCCCGTAACATGTTTAGTGAATGCAATGTATCGTTCCTTGTTGATTGGTAGTAAGTCGACACGTCCCTCGAATGCTGTTGCTATATCCTTTATTACGAAATGTGCATCATAACCACTCAAGTTGTGGAATACAACAGGAATCATATGAAAATCCTTATAATTCAAGTTGCACCCCTTGTGCGCAGGTCCATTGTATTCGCCGGTGAAGTGGTTATGATCACGAACCACAATATCCTCAGGTTTGAATGGTTTCTCGCAGATGTGGCACCCGGTACTTCGTTGTTTAAGTTGCTGTTGTTCCTCTGGTGTTAACTCGTTCATTGGTATTATGTTGTCGTATATGGGTTCCAAGATATTTTCACGTAACGTTGCCAATTCTTCTGCGAACCATTTTTCGCAATTTGGTCCGCGGTATGATCTATAGTAGCTTAGTTGGTTGTTGTAGGAGCAGTGAAAGTAGTAACCGATACTGTATGCCCGATGTTGTTGGTACGTTGTTGTATTCTTCTGATTTTCGTTTCCCGTCACAGGTTGTAGGAATGATTCCACGTCGGCGTAAATTATAAATGGAACACGTTTCTTGTTGCTGTAGTTCTTGAATGATATGTATTTGCTTTTCCCTTCCGGCATTATAACCCGACAGTTGTTCATGTTCACGCAGTCTTCTGTATGTTTTATCAGTTTATCTTCTGTGCGAAAGTAATTTAAGCATCGATCACAGATATATTTTTTCCCATTACGATTTGATAATTGTCTTGACACGAGTTTTGATAAGTCCTTAATCCAGCAGAAATGGTAGCGTAAATCTTGATCGTTGTCCTGTTCGTTGTCTTCATCCTCGTAATACTCATTCTGGATCATTAAAAGGTTTATGTGGTTTTGTTTCTTCTCTCTCGTTAGCGCAGCAGGTATGGTTTCGAAATGTCCATTTTGTTTTTTTAGTATAAACACGTTGACTGATATTGTTGGGTTCTGTTTCTCGAATTTGCTCAGTTGTTGGATCGTCATTGGGAACTGTATCCCGTCCAAGTTTAGCACCGTTGAGTAGTGTGGGTAAGAGGTGGTTCGAGCTGGATTTTTATTTGATGTAGCTGGATGAAGTGCAGATACCACTGCCCACGCGAAACAGGCGTCATCGTTGAAGTTTTTTACGTTGATACATGCTTTTTTCGTTTTTATTTCTTGAGGTAATTCGATGTAGCTTGATCCACGGAAAGGTGTATACTTGTTGATGTTCACAGCTAGGTTGATTATGCTTGATAAAGCCCATCCGCTCCCCGACTCGGTAAACTCGCTCAATTTTCTCAAAATTGGTTCCCGTACATGTTCCATGTAGCACTGTTTTAGGTTTGTTCCACGATCTATTATGATATTCGGTGTATTGAAGTGTTTCATGTCGTATTTATCCTCGTCACCATCAGTTTTCACAAATAACCCGCAAAACGTTGTGTTGACTTTTATCGTTAAGTATTTTTTTAATATATTTTGTATTCGCCGAGTGAACATAGATGTAGCGTCGTCTAAAAAGTCCTTTGGCTCTATGTGTGTTATGTTGGTAACCACTCCCGTTCGTATTCGACTTGCAAATGCGGATTCCACGTCAGCCCATTGAATTCTATCAGATCTCTTACGTTGATTTCGATTCATGCCGGCACCTGAAACAATCAACATAAAAAAATTATTTATCAAATTTATAAAAAATCATTAAAAAAAAAATTTATATTTAAAAAATTTACCATGTTGATATATCAAAATTATAAAAAAAGTC
The DNA here is from genome assembly GCA_035578155.1 of Brachynemurus nebulosus. Classification (NCBI taxonomy): domain Eukaryota; kingdom Metazoa; phylum Arthropoda; class Insecta; order Neuroptera; family Myrmeleontidae; genus Brachynemurus; species Brachynemurus nebulosus. The sequence goes on along the minus strand of JAPWDM010000011.1, from coordinate 5,277 downwards.
ATTAAAAAATAAATTTATATTTGAAAAAACTTACCATATTTTCGTAGCGCCTTCATTCTGATTCGAAATCCTTTCATTTTTCCCGCACATGATTCAAAATGTTTGCGTTGTCCCAAGTTTTCCGCTCCACGAATTGCCTTGTTGATTAGTCTTATGTTGGTATTTGTATGTTTCATCCATTTTTCCAATTCATCTGCATCCCGGGTATCCATTTCCAGTAATGATAGCGCGTTTCGTACATTTTCCACCATTCTAGTTGCCACGTCGTTTAATGAAGCCATTGTTGTATTTTAATTTTAAAAAAAAAAACCTCGATACAAATTCTTGCAACAATAACAATATTAACTGCTTGAAGTTTGCTGAAGAAGTGATTTGAGGGGGCACGCAGACCTCAATTTATACGATTTTGACTGCTCGAAAAATTCTGGAGGGGAATCACAAAAAATGCTGGCTCAGAATTTTTACAACGCAAATAACCGAAGGTCAAATGTCAAATTCCGAGAAATTTATTTCACATTTGAAACCTAATAAAAGAATTGCTGACTAATTTTAAATAAACAAAAATTAAAACTTATATAAACAAATTGAAAAAACCCCTGATTATTATCAGGCCATAAATTAAAAATTCCGAGAAAACTATTTCATATTTGAAATCAAACAAAGAAATTGCTGTGTTGTCAAAATCTTAAATAAATATTTTTTAAATTAAAACTTATATAAATAAACAAATTAAAAAAATATCTGAATATGAGTCAGCAAAATCTTAAATAAACATAGCTAAATTTATGATTTACGATGACATTAATGTAAACAAATTCCTGGAACTGACAAGTTGTGACTTGCTTTTAAATAAAATTCCCCTCTGGCTATGATGCAAACATATTATGAAATTACATCATCCTAAGTCAGCTAAAAAATCTTAAATAAACAAACACAAACCGTATAAAGTCACGAGTTTTTATTAAATAAACATCTTATAAAGTGCTGACTCATATACAAAAAAAACCTCAAGTACAATTGACACCCAAATTTCCGGCAGTACAGTAGCGGTCAGAAATCTGGAGTCTGGAATCTGGAGTCTGAAGTCATGATTGCGGCTAGCGTTTGGTACAGTGCCCCCCACAAAATTTAGCGGCCACCCCTTGGGTTAGGGTATTCCCCACAGTTTTGACTTGGTAGTTCGTTTAAAATGATGCAATTAAGGTAAGCGCATGTTGGGGTTAAAGTTTGCACGTACAGTACGCTTCAAAAAGTGATCGGATACCTTTTTGCTCAGGGGGGCCCGCACTTTTGACACGGTAGTGTACCAAAAATTTAAGTACAGTACGGCGTCAAAAGTTTGGGGCTACTCCTGGGTTAGGGTATTCCCCACATTTTTTGACGTGATAGTTCGTTTAAGATGACGCAATTAAGGCAAGCGCGTGTTGGGGTCAAGGTTTGCACGTACAGTACGCTTCAAAAAGTGATAGGATACTTTTTTGGCCAGGGGGGGTCCACACTTTTGACACGGCAGTGTACCAATTATTTAAGTACAGTACGGTGTCAAAAGTTTGGGGCCACCCCCGAGTTAGGGTAACCCCACATTTTTGACGCAGTAGTGTACCCCATCTATCAAATTGTAACCTAAAATTCAGTCTGCGCATGCGTCGTGTACTTAAATTCAATCTGCGCATGCGTTAGGTTTGCATTCAAAAACTATGGCGGGTAATGGGTTAACACAAAACTAAATTGTGACGAAAATAGTGATGATGCATAATGGGTTAACATAAATTAATTCGGTTGCTGGCGATGACTCACCTCTTAGGAATTTCAAGGCCAGCAGTATGAGCGAGTGTTGGGGTCATATGTCAACAACAAATTTTAAATACATGTACTCGGTACGTGCCGGGTCAAAGGTTAAGGTTTGCACATCGATACAGTTTGATGACTCATCAGTTCGGAATGTCTAGTACCGTAAAGTTACACGATTTCAAACATTGGCAAAAGGGTTCAAGTTGCTTAGTTTTGCGGTGTCACAGCTCTCTCCTAGCCTATCTACTGAGGCCCCCTTCTTTGAGTTTTGGAAAATTTCTTCTCCAAAGTATATTTTTCCAGGCCTCTTAAAATAGGAAAAATAGGAAAGCATGTGCAAATATTACGCAAAAATTATTGTTCTATGCAAGTTCTGTATAATTATTACACTTATAATTATATATTATACTTCTCATATATACTCCATTTCAAATACAATTGACCATGAGTTATCGTTAAAAAATTAAATAATTCTTATATTCGAAACAAATCAATCTTCTATTCTTTTCTAAAAACAAACTGCAAATTTAAAATTTACGTAAATGCAATAATGAAAGAGAGAAAGCCAAGAAATCGGAAATTATTTAAAGTCAAAGTGATGAAGCATGGTTAAATTTAAGTGAAATGGACCATATTATATAACTATGCGTCGCGCGAACGACGTCGCGAGTTCAGCTAGTTCTATTATATATACAGATTGCTACATTCTTGTCATCAAAGTACCAAGAATGTACCGATCATAATTTTTTTTAATTTTTTTTATTGAGGTTGAAATACAAAACAGTAGTATGAAATAAGTTAGGAAAAATATTTGAATACAAATAAAAGTACCTACACGATGAAAAGACTATGATAACTTGTATATATACACGGACGTTATATAAATTTGGTGCTTACGCCACGTTCAGACTAGTGGGATACGCAGTAAGTAGAACCCGTAACTAGGTTGTGGAATCGAGAGGCGGGGCAAGACTAAAATTGAAAGTGGGAAAGATGAAATTTGTGAAGCCCTTTTCTTTGATTGTTCAAAACGCTTTATAGATGATGACCAAAAAATAACCTTTCAAACGCGTTTGACTTTCATCAAGTTTTACCAGCTGTTGACGGTACGGGGCCAAGTGCGATCGCACACTTTGCACACCCTGTGTATCACCTCTGGCTGGATCTACATTATACTATTCCGGTATTTTCCAAACTTTTCTCATTGCTGGAAAGTGGACACTTTTCAAATTCTACAACTGATTTTGATTCTTTTGATACCAGTGGCGGCTCGTGAGCTTTAAGATTGGGTATGCGCTTTCAGAAAAGATAAACCACACTTAGTGTGTAAAGAAGTACTAAAGAGAAAGCGGAACGATATTTTCGAATTTTTACTAGATATCGTAAAGTCTAATACTAACAAATACTCTTTTACTAAAAAATATCGTAAAGTATTGTACGTAAATAATTCCTACTCTATCAGGAGTGGCCAACCCGCGGGCCGTGAGATTTATCACACTTATACAAAATATATTTATTTTATAAAGACCATGGTAGTGAAAACCAATGTAACAAAAAAAAAAAAAAAAAAAAAAATACGTAATATATTATGGGAACATATAATTTTATATGCAGCCCGTGGAGTTATGATGTGCTTCCAAAGTGGCCCGCAATATCATTTGGGTTGGCCACCCCTGCTCTAAATTTACACTTTTCTGCGAAAATACATTGAACACAAAGATGGATAAAAAGGACTAACTGCATGTAGAAATTTAAAAAAAAAATTAATAAACGAATAATTAAGAAATAAAAAAAAAATTAATTTTACTCAGCACGTTAGATTTTAACTGTAATATTTCAGGAAAGCTTTGTTCAATATAAATTAACTTAAACTGCTTTCATCTTTCATCTTTCATTGTATTCTTAGAATGTTCCTAGAAAACGAATGTGAGTTTTCTAAATGACCATTATCAAACAAGTAAGGTAAATGCAGTAAACTAAATGAAAGTTTAATTTTTCATCATATCAAAATAGTAAATTTACAAATAGTATGTAAATTCCTGAATTTGATAATTCTGAGAATTCGTCAGGTCAACGAAATACAAGATCTTGCATAGCCAAAAAATATACAGCATCAGTTAAGCGTTTCATGAGACCCTTACTGATTTTTTGTTATGCTTTGAAGAAATAAATATTTTCTTTACTGCATCAATTATTACAAAACCAAATACATTCAATGAAATACATGCTTGCATATGAGCGTGACTCCATTCATGTTTTTTGGCAACATTGGGAAAATTTTCGCACCTAGCAGTTGCCCATACAATTTTGTTCACAGAGAATAGACAAGAGAAAAGCTTTTTTGATATCAAACAACAATTTAACCTAGAATATTCAAAAAAAACTTTATTAAAACTGATGTACAAATGCTTTTTCTGAATTATCAACCCTTAAAATAAGGATAAATTAGCAATGATCTATCACTCGAAAAAATCATATTTTTTCACTTAATATTACACGAGAGATTTGTATTTGTTGTAATAAATTTATGTTTATATAATATAAAAAATATTTATTGTCAAAAATATTTCTGCTTCGCTGTCGTATTTTTGTTAGTTGACAATTCTTCGAGTTCAATTACTTTAGGTAACAAATTAGAATTGTAGAAAACACAAATTTATTTAAAAAAATATAAAATATCGGTTCTAACTTTTTTTTTTTCACAGCAAAAGTAAAAAACCGATAATATTTTTATGGGATTAAATATGCATAAGTTAAATTATCTTCAATATACCTACTCAAAAAAATTCTTTTCCTCAATATTCCTTTAAAAAAATGTTTTTTAATACTTTATTGTAGTATGTCATTTTAAAAAAAGACAGTTAATAATAAAATAACAATCAAACCGCAACGGAACAGCAACGATAAATTTACAAGAGGTATACAAGAAGCATGCTAAAAACCCTAAAACGTGATATGACTAGAACACAAATTAAGTTTTGATTAGTTCGGCTGTAATCGTATGTACGGTAGTCACCGAAAAAATCGCCTACTCTGTGAAAGTACCAACAGGGTTTATAAACAACTAATACAGCTACATAATATATACAAACATATACAGGTTCAGTACACACGGATATGCTCTGCTCAGAGAGCCTACCATGGTAGGTATCGTAGGTATGGTAACTGTGCAGTGTGCATGTGGAATAATATTGTTGTATGTATAGCTGGATAAAGTGGCTATAGATATGCTATAGTAGTATAGTGTATATCGTGTATATAATGGGTATATGTACGTTCTACGGACAATATTACAATATTTATGCATTTTATAATTATGTATATTCTAATATGCAATATATGTAATAATGTGCAATATTATCAAAGTAAATCTTATTGAAATTGTGTATTTAAATTATTTTGTAAACAATGTTACGTTCTTGTTATGAATTTATTTCAGTTTTTTAGAAATAGCTGGGGTAGGCGGCGCCTACCCCGCATACCTGG